>JAOEGL010000010.1:22780776-23223276 GCA_034509955.1 Urosaurus nigricauda
AGTGCCACTTGATTTTGCATTGGTCAGTTCTCACCTGGAATAATCCTGTCTCCAGGAAACCATGCTTTATGGGAGCTGCGTATGTTTAGCTTGGAGAAGAGACGGTTAAGGGTTGACATGATAGCCCTGTTTAAATATTTGAAGGGATGTCATAGCAAGCTTGTTTCCTGCTGCTCCAGAGAAATGGTGCTGAACAATGGATGCAAGCTATAGGAAAAGAGATTCCACCTCAACATTAGGAGGAACTTCCTGAAAGTAAGGACTGTTCGGCAGTGGAATATATAATCTTGGAGAGTGGTGGAGTCTCCTCCCTTGGAGGTCTTTAAGCAGAGGCTGGATGGCCATTTGTTGGAGATGCTTTGATGGAGAGTTTCTGCATGGCAGAATGGGGTTGGACTGGATGGCCCTTGCAGTCTCTTCCAACTCTACGATTCGATGATTCTATGAACTCGATTAAAAGCCAAGATAAACAGGTATGTTTTAAGGATTTGTTTCAACGCTTTTAATAATGGCACCTGATAGATGTCAGCAGGGAACCGGGCACAGTTCAAGAAATGGGTAGTTGTGGTGGGCGATCAAGAATTCTCTATCCCTCCTGGTTGTTTTTCTCTTCTACAGTTGGCCCTCCTTATCCACGGATTTTTTTATCCACAGATTTGAGCATACACGGCTTGAAAATATTCCCAAAAAGTATAAATTCCAAATAGCAAACCTTCATTTTCCATTTTATATATGGGAGACCACTTTGTTGGGCCGTTATATTGAATGGGATTTGAGCATCCACGGATTTTGTTATCCACGGAGGGTCCTGGAACCAAACCCCAGCGGAAAACAAGGGCCCACTACGTATACAGAAAAGATCGTAGAGGATTATCTCTGAGTGTGTGCAGGGCTATATGGGTTACATCTATTTGCAAGTAACCTGGACACTAATACGAAGGAAATCTGTTTCGCAATGGAAGCAATTGCCTTGGAAGATAGTGGACTCTTCTCTGTCGCAGGCTTTTAAGAAGGAGCTGGATGGTTACCTGTTGAGGATGCCCAAGTAGTGGATTTTCTGCACTGTTAAGGACCGGACTGGATGGCCTCAGATGAATCCCAAACACTTGTCTTGAAATCTCTCTTCGCGCTTCGATCCACGGACCTTGCAGAATACCAAACCTTCAGGCACCTTCCTCCAATGGGCACTTACCTCCCCGTTTTTCTTGCGGAAATGACACAGTGACATGGGTAAAAGGTGATTTAGATCGACCGCTGTTCCACAAATTGCTGGGAGCTGATTTAGAGACCTTGCCTTTGTCAAGGAAGACGGTCGGGTGTCTGTTTGAAAGAAGTGCTGGGAATATTTTCATCAAAGGCTTGAATTGAAAAACAGTGGGAGGTAAATATCTGAGAAGGCACCAGGAAAAACGGCTAGAATCCATGCAATTACCATTAACGGGGGACAGCAGCAGTTCAATGAAGTAATTCAATCTGGTGTCCTACATTTTATCAGACAGCGATTGTGTGCGATTCTGACACAAATTGCAAAGAAAGGCCGGGGGCCCTTCTCGCTTCCCGCACCCGTGATTCAACTTCATTCGTACTTCCAGAAGAACTTGATAAAATCAGAATGACGTAAAAGTCCCAGGTCCCTTTGGTGCTGCTGTCTTGTCGTGTTGAAGCTTAGCATCCTGGACCATGCCTTCCCTTCGAAAAGGGTTATAGCTCCTTGGTTGCTCCCGATCACTTCCCAAGACCATGGAAATGCCCTCAGGTTCAGTTTCATAGAATCCTAGAGTTGGAGGAGACCCCGAGGGCCATCCAGTCCAACCCTGTGCCATGCAGGAACTCACAACGTAAGCATCCCCGACAGATGGTCATCCTACTTCTTCTTAAAGACCTCCAAAGAAGGAGAGGTTCATCCACCAACGAATTAATGGAAGAATGAATAATAAAAAATCGGAGTATTGCAAAAAAGTATTGCAAGGTCTCCTCATCCATCCTATATTCAGTGAAGGGAATCCAGATGTGCAGCATCCCAGATGCGCAGCTGCCCAGCCTCCACTTGAAGATCTATGGAAGTCATGGGCCACCAACTCCCCAGACAGCTCCTCCCACTGCCAATCTCTTTTATATTAAATAATCCCCTATGTTCCACAAATATCTATCCACCTTGTAACAAACCCAAGAGATCTGGGCCTACCATATGGGCCACCAGAAGGCAAGTCTTTAAACCTTTTCTGTAAGATAGCACTTCAAACGCTTGGATAGGAGAGCCAATTGCATCCCCTTCCTTATGATGTTCTTATATGCCATCTTAGAGATCACCATAGAATTATAGATTCGCAGAAGAGTTGGAAGAGGCCACAAGGGCCATCCAGTCCAACATCCTTCTGCCATGCAGGAACTCTCCATCAAAGCATCCCCAAAAGATGGCCCTCCAGCCTCTGCTTAAAGACCTCCAAGGAAGGAGACTCCACCACTCTCCAAGATTATATATTCCACTGTCAAACACCCCTTACTTTCAGAAAGTTCCTCCTAATGTTGAGCTGGAATTTCTTTCCCTGGAGCTTGCACCCATGGTTCAGGTCCAATTCTCTGGAGCAGCAGAAAACAAGCTTGCTCCATCCTCCATATGATATCCCTTCAAATATTTAAACAGGGCAATAACGTTGGGAAAGGCGGAAGTATGCAGGAAGAGCGAAAAGCCACATGCCAGACGGATGGACTCTATTAAAGAGGTCACAACGGGTTTCATGGGGTTGCAGGGATTAAGCAGAGCAATGGAGGACAGAAGGTCTGGGAGATGTCTCATCCACAGGATCGCCATGAGTCGAGATCGACAACAAAAAACAGTACAGTGGTCCCCCGGGATCCGAATCCCCCGGGGAACGAAATCCTCGGGACCCGAAACCGCCAGGGGCGAAAAAAAGCCCCCGGCCAACGAAAAAAACCCTGGGTTGCGACAAAAATTCGCAACCCGGAAGCTTTAAAACAGCGCGCTTCCGGCGCGCTGTGCATTGGCAAAAGTGGTCCCCCGGGTAACGAATGACTTCCGGGATATGAAGGTAATCCCGGAACGGATTACCTTCGTAACCTGGGGGACCACTGTACTCAGATTGATAAGTCAACCTAGGTTTTCGGCATCAATTTTTGGACTGAAATTTCTAGATTTATACATGAGTATATAGAGTAATCTCCTCCGCCCCCGGCTACAAAGCTGTCGAAAGGTATTTCATACAAGTTGGGGACAGAGAATTCCTGGATGCATATCTCACCTTTCTTGCAATGAATAATGAGCAACAATAAGGAACAACGGTAAGTGTCACTTTGGGCTCTAGCTCAGCCAATAGTTAAGATGCGGTCCACAACCCAGCTCAGCGGCTAAATATGAAGCAAGGCGGTCAGAATAACCCTAGAAGTGCCATTCCCACCCCCTGTCCATGCCCCCCTCCAGGGCTATTGCTATTTAGGGACCCAGCTCCGCTATTGTCCAAAAATTATATTGCATCATCAGCATAATGAACGGAGGCACCGCTTTGGAACATTTCATTTTAATGAACTGAAACCGAGCGCTTTGCAAAGTGGAGGCCGCGTCTCTGACAACTTAACTGCTTTGCCATCGCTCTAATTTGACCCGAAATGCCATAATGTATGTTTGGCCATCAACGAAGCAAATCTTTTTTATTATTCATGTTCACATTTGCCTTTTATGTCACATGTAAAAAAAGGGGGCGAGAGATTGCCAGGGAGGGAGGTGGCTGGGGAAAAAGGGAACCATGAAAATAATAATTCCTTTGATGTCGCTTCGTAGGAGATGATGAGCAAAGAATATATTTATTCCAGCCCAATGGAAAATAATAATAATAAAAAAGAGGGCCACGTTATAATAAAGCGAGCTTGATGGGCTGAATCTGGAGTGACAGCTAATCTTGGGCTGTCTCCTGCATGAATAAACCTTATAATCTTACCAAGAGGGAGCTGACAAAAAATAAATAAATCAAGTCTGATTATGTTAAAAACGGCATTTTGGGTCCTTTTTTTTCGAGTGCGCTTGAACAAAGCTTGTCGGCAAGAGGTCTGGCGAGAGGTTATAGATGTTGGAGGTGGAGGGCTTTCTGGGAAAGTGGGTTTGGCACCGCCAAGGTTTTGACATTTGCTAATAGGGTCTCCTCCCATCGTTCCTGACACTGTTATGACAGGCTCTGGAGGTGGAAAGACCCAGAACTACAGGGTTGTCTTAAGACATTTTTCCTGCTGGAATCAGACCAGCAAAGGCTACCTCCCCCTGCTGCATTTAATGCCGTATCATTTTTTTTCCCAGTGAAAATCTCCCATAGCGTTGCAGCCCGTTGCGCCGCTGCAAAACTCCTACATTCAAGGTCTGGACCTGCTGCATTTCAAGACAGGGCTGTTAGTGAGCGTTCCCGCATTTGCGGAGGTTGCCAAAAGATATCGTTCCACGTTTTGCCAGAGGTTCAAGTCCCACGCCCGCCAGTGTTTCGTCGATGAAAACTGAGAATGCGTGGCTAAACAACATCAGAGCGTGAGCATGATAGCAGAAGGGAAATATGCAAGCTAGGAGAGGCTGTAGTTGTTTGCTTTTGCCTGAGACTACCGGGAAGATCCCACCACCTCCTCTCTTTCCCTTCACTGAGTTAAGATCATAGAAATCATAGAATCATAGAATCGTCTAATCATAGAATCATAGAATTCATCTAAATCACAGAATCATAGAATCGTAGAGTTGGAAGAGACCCTAAGGGCCATCCAGTCCAACCCCATGCTGCCATGCAGGAACTCTCCATCAAAGCATCCCCATTGACAGATGGCCATCCAGCTTCTGTTTAAAGACCTCCAAAGAAGGAAACTCCACCACTCTCCGAGGGAAGGTCTTCCACTCTTGAAACACTGGTGGGATTTTCTGCTTCAGGACTCAAAACAGCTTGGCCAGATCTTGAACGCTATCTACCTTCACCCAAAGGCAGGCAGCAAAACCATCTTGGACTGGACAGCCCTGCGACTGCAGCCATTTCCACCTGGCGCAATTGCTTTCTTGACCAAAAGAAAGGAATGTACATTTTTAATTACAAAGACTTGGCTCTTGTCATGGGGTTCTCTCGGTGCTTTTGAAGAAGATCAGGGACATAGAGTTTACTACAGGACCTTGTTCGGTTGTTTCCTGTGGATGCTTTGATTGAGATTTCCTGCATGGAAGGGGTTGGACTGGATGGCCCTTGTGGTCTCTTCCAACTCTGTGATTCTATGATTCTATGCAAAAGTCTAAACATTTCAGTCAAATATTGCCCCCCAAAACCTGAGTCGACTTACCCACGGCTCAAAGCAAGTACTGTACTTTGACTTTTTAAAATAAAAAACCACTCCCTGGCGAAAGACAAGAATATAATCTGTCCTGGAAGCACTGATCTCTGTCTGCTCTCGCATCCCTCCAGCTTTTAGTGTGAACACAAACAGTGATGCCCGCTGGTATTTTGTAAGTTCTTTCGCATTGTTTTCCTTTGTTCCATCCTTTAGATCTTTTGGTGCATGCGCCCCTAAATTTTACCCTCAACTTATCCACGGGTCATAGGGAAACCCATAATTTTGGCCCCTAAACCCACACTCGACGTATACATGAGGTCGACTCATAATCGAGTATATACAGTACTTTATTCCAGTGGCCATTCTCGGCTCACTCTGCTTTTTTAATGCACTGGAGCACTATTGCTGCTGACAAACACTAAAATTAATTGACCTGGAGATGGATTTTATTGTTTGAAATATATTTAGAGTGGCCCATTACATATGCATTTAACAGGCACTGCATTTCCAATGGTTCCAGGGGTATAAAAATGAGCATGTACAACATTTCAGATAAGCAAAGTTCACCGCCATTAATTCCTGGCTCCCTTTCCGATGAGCTGCACTCAGGTCTACCAATTGTAATAAGGCAAAAATCAATCTAAGAGTTGAGTCTCCAGGAAATGACTCTGACCACTTTGGCATCTAGGCTCGTTCCTGGAAAGCGTGGGGCGAAAGGAGGAATCCCCATTTGAGGTTATTCAAAAGTAGAGATTACTCAAATGGTGGGCTGAATTAATAGTATACCTATGTGTGCTCACCTCTAGACCGGTTGGTCTTGGATTTTAAAAATTGTGATCCATCTTGGATAGAGACCAAATAGAGACCAAACGTACAAACAAACGGTTTTGTTCCTCGAGTCAAATGCCGAAAAACGTTGAAAACCAAAGGCTTTCAGTTTCAATGCGGTTCTGAAAACTGGAGGGTTTACTTGACTTGAAAGCTGTGCAAAAGTTTACTCCAGTGACAATTTATCACAGGATATACTTTAGAAGTGTAAGGCCCCATGTAAGGACCAGACATGGGGATTTTTTTTTTCTTGTGAATCAGCTCTAATTTTCTTCACCCTCACATTTTGAATATATAAAACGGTACGTCCAAATACAAATAGCCTCTCTGCAGTGTATAGTATACTGAAAAAACAATGGTTCTTGGTAAGGTTGCTTAAAAAGTATAAATTCCAAACAACAAACCTTGATTTTCCATTTTATATATAGGACACCATTTTGTTGTGCCATCATATTGAATGGGACTTGAGCATCCACAGATTTTGTTATCCACAGAGGGTCCTGGAACCAAACACCAGCGGATAACAAGGACCCACTATATTATATTGTTTATTGAGTTGACTGTTATGTATTTATGTATTATGTATTATGTAGCTGGGGATTTGAAAGGGTTAATTTATAATTTATTATATTTCTGTACTGTATCTTTTATTGCTGGTAGCCGCCCGGATTCCCTGTGATTGGGTGGGGTATAAATAAATCCATATTATTATTATTTTGAGGGGGCTGGAAAGGCTGCCATGGGAAAGAAGGAGTTGCAATTGCCCTTCTGCCAATCCAGCTTCAAACACCAAAAACTAGATCTAGCCCATGTGTGTATATTTTATTGTATTTCTGTACTGTATCTTCTATTGTCGTTAGCCGCCCGGACTCCCTGTAGTAGAGTATCATTCCCTGCAAATTCCCTGCCCTCCCTCCATGGCAACACCATCTGGCCTAGGAGGGAGTGAAAGGAGAAGCCTAGCAACACCATCGGGACTGGCCTCAAGTAGAAGAGCCCTCCCTCCATGACAGCACCATCTGGCCTAGGAGGGAGTGAAAGGAGAGGCCAGCAACACCACTGGACCTGGCCTCAAGTTGAAGAGCCCTCCCTCCATGGCAACACCATCTGGCCTAGGAGGGAGTGAAAGGAGAAGCCTAGCAACACCATCAAGCCTGGCCTCAAGTTGAAGAGCCCTCCCTCCATGACAACACCATATGGCCTCGGAGGGAGTGAAAGGAGAAGCCTAGCAACACCATCAAGCCTGGCCTCAAGTTGAAGAGCCCTCCCTCCATGGCAACACCATCTGGCCTAGGAGGGAGTGAAAGGAGAAGCCTAGCAACACCATCAAGCCTGGCCTCAAGTTGAAGAGCCCTCCCTCCATGACAACACCATATGGCCTCGGAGGGAGTGAAGGAGAGGCCTAGCAATACTATTGGGACTGGCCTCAAGTTGAAGAGCCCTCCCTCCATGGCAACACCATATGGCCTAAGAGGGAGTGAAAGGACTGGCCAAACTCCATCGGACCTGGCCTCATGTTGAAGAGCCCTCCCTCCATGACAACACCATCTGGCCTAGGAGGGAGTGAAAGGAGAGGCCAGCAACACCACTGGACCTGGCCTCAAGTTGAAGAGCCCTCCCTCCATGGCAACACCATTTGGCCTAAGAGGGAGTGAAAGGGCTAGCCAAACTCCACCGGGCCTGTCCTAGATTAAGAAGCAGAGCCCTCCCTCCAGTCCATCTGCCTTGGTCCAGGAGTCAGAGGGAGAGAAGAACTTTTGGACCTGATCCCCTTCTCCTTTTGTGTCGTGTCTTCTTAGATTGTAAGCCTGAGGGCAGGGAACCGTCTAATTAAAATAATTGTAAACCGCTCTGATAGTCTTTAGGGCTGAAGAGCGGGGAATAAATAAATATAATAATAATAATTAAAGTACCTGTACCAGGGCATCCTCTATCTTAAAAAGAAGTAGCAATACTGTAGAAGTGTAAAGCCCAGAGAGAAAAATCAGACATGGGGTTAATCGCCTCTAATATTCTTCGCTCTCACATTTTGAACATGTAAAACGGTACGTCCAAACACAAACAACCTCTCTGCAGCACATATACCGAAAATACAATGGCTCTTGGTAAGGTTGCTACCTTAACACAGCTGTCTCATGCTGTGCGATCTCCGGGGAAGGGCTTTGGGAATGTCATGCTACACCGCGCCATGTGGAGTCCCAGTGGCACGCCACAACAGTGCAAACAGCTGTCAAACTCATTGCCTTTTAGGTCCGTCTTTATGGATACAGCTGAGAAACCGCCTCCGAAGGGAATGCTCCTGCAACGTATGCTGCCAAGCTTTACCAGATTGGGTGCAAATTGAAGCATCTCTCAGTGGGGAATAGGAGAGACATGCTGTAGTTGAAGAGCATCCAGCCTCCACTTTCTCCTAAATGATTAATTAATTTTATACACACGCATCAACCTTGTCCACCTAAATATATAACTTTTTAAAAAAAAACTTTTAAAAATATCTTTATTAATTTTCAATTACTATATACAAAGTATACATGTGTTATCATATTTACCATATTAGGTGTCATATGATACATTTAAGTACGTCCGCCTTCCTTTCTTAAGTTGGGTATAGAGTATAGAGGTTTTAGAATTACAGTAGTCTTGATTATCTGACATAAACTGGTTAATTTTAGCCTTGTAACATCAATTTAATAAGCAAACATCATTTCCAATTAGGTTTATTTATTTTATTTTAGAAATATATATACAGTAGAGTCTCGATTATCCAACATAAACGGGCAAGCTGATAGTTGGATATCCGAAATTGTCGGATAATCCGGAGGGTCATAGAAAAGCCTTGAAATCACTGTGAATTGCAAATGTATTGAAGTTTTATTGCAGTAACAATAAAAGTAAATGTAAAGAAATCACTGATCAACATTGTGATGTACAGTATAAACAGTTAAGTCTTCTGAAAATTTAAAGAAATCACAGAAAATTTAACGAAATCACAGCAGCCGCTACATTGGAAAATCCAGAAAGTTGGATAACCGAAGGATGGATAATCAAGACTCTCCTGTATTAGATTCAAAACTTATCCATTTTCCCTTTTCGTCCCATTTATTATCCTGTCTTGTCTACTAGCGCAAGCTATCAATTGGTCTTATTCATGTGAATTCACTTGGATGGAGGCGGAGTGACTCTAGATTGGGGCTGCAAAAACCCTCGTCTGATAAGGGCCTATAAATCTAAACCCAAATAAACAGAAATACAACATGATTACCAACCACGCTTAAAAACTACTATTGACTTGGGCACATCAGTACCACCAATGTTTTTGGGGGGTTTTGAAATTACTCTACCAATGGCAGTGATCACAGTCCAAGTTGCACTGGGACACTAATTTTGCTACAAAAACATACAAGATTCCAGAGAAGGAAAAGCGTTTTTCTTATTCTGATTTGATTTTATGATAGCGCTGTGCGATAATTTCCCAAGCCAGGCGAGAGTGAGGATAATGCTTTCCAGATCTATTTTTGACCGCTTAAAAAAAGAAGAAAAAGTAACAAAAAGATGCCGTTCAGTGGAAATCAGAAAGACAATCATCACTATTGAAAAAGACATAATGACACCCACAACAACAGTAACACCACTGTGTTGATGTAAGACCATTAAGGTAAGACAGATATTAAAAACAGTGTATCTTTTGTTTTATTTAAGGCTTTTATTTATTGCCTTGACCGAACAGGGCCTCTGAGACAATGGACAATAAATAAAAACACTTTCAATTATGAAATAAATAACCAAAAAGCAATTAAAACACTCAAGGCTTCCCTTAATAGCTCTAAAATCAGGCAGTTTTAAAAACAACTAGAGCAGACACATCTAATTTTAAGCCGAGTGACAAGAAGACCACTGTCTTCTCTGGCCACTAAAACTCAGAATGGATGGAGACTAAGCTTTCTTGGGTGGAACATACACAGTCAAGGTGCTGCTACAGAAATTGTTAGTCATAATAATAAATTTATTTAGAAATTGTTATGCCACTGGTCTTCATCCGCAACTAATTTCTTGCAAGCAGCCTAAGTCAATAGCATTTTGGCCAATTAAAGTTTTGGTGAAATTTTGTCGGTGTCATCCTTGGTTCCTAAGTGGACGTTGCTGAGAAAATCAGCTCATTGCGTCCTTTATTTTTGTGCCAGAAGTGACTAAAGTGTAAAATCCTCATCAGGCGCAATCTGCAGACTTCTACAATATCAGGTATTCAGAGGGTAAAGATACGCTGGGAAAAATGTATAAATCTAGATAGCGACTACATAGAGATAAGTTAACAACTACAAATCAAAACAAACTTTCTGTCAATTTTTATAAAAGGTGATCATTAAAACTTTTGGATACCACCCCGTATGTTGGGGAAAGCAATAAAGAATCATGGAAAAGATAAATGGGAAATTGTGTTTAAGGAAGTGGCATGGGGTGTGAAAAAGTTAAAAAAATATGATTGATAATATTTTCCACTTCTCTGATAACGACTGTTAACTTATTTGAAATGTATTTCCCTGAAATGCTGTTTCTGGGAGAGGGGAGAAAAGTATAGTATGAAATGGGGATTGTAAAATTTGTAACATGTATTGTGTAATAAAATTTAATAAATAAATAAAAATGTAAACATTTAAAAATAAAAACAACTTTAATTGGGAGGAATACTACATAGGGTAGAAATGTAAATATTCCCCTGTTTTGTCTTTGTCTGCAAGGATGATGATTTCCACAGCATTTTCCCCACTGAGAGAGAAAAGTGAATATTAATGCATTGTTTTTGCCTTGTATTTGAGCCACTGCATTGATTTCTCATGAAAGAAGTAAAAATTCTAGAACAAAGACTTTCTATTTGGAAATTTGCCAACGGTCCAGGGAAGGAAGAGGCACTAGGGATCATACAGCAAACATATGATGGCAAATGGAGTGAGTCAAAGCATTCTGATGGAAATGATAGAACTAGACAAACTTACCTGTAGACTAAATAAAAAGTCAGAAACCGAAGCAGAAAAAAACATGGTCACCAGTCATAATGTACTGGAAGGAGAGTTGGCAAGGTTTGATAAATAATATTTTGCAGTGAGATGGAGAATGAAGCTATTTAAATGAACTATAAATTCAAGATAAACTGTATTTGACTTTATCCTCTTTATGTAATTATCTTTTGAATGTTACCTTTGTCCGTTTGGAAATTTGTAATCTTTTAATAGGCAAAATCAACAGCAATACTTTTGGGGGGGGGGGGGAATCACTGTTGATAAGTGACTTAAATATTATTGAAGATTTAAGACAGTATACTATAAAGAAAAGAGTCAAAAGGAAGGAAAGCAGCAACGAAGGATGGAGAAAGACAATACCGTATAAGAGAAAATCACTTACAAAGTTATCTAAATATTACTATTATCCCTTTTTATTTGTACGTATATGTTTGTTATGAATGTTATAAATAAAATATGGGGGGGGGGAGCATTCCAGAAAAAAAATCAGCATGTAAAATCAGATTATAGCAAGGCCTTTGACTGATCATGACAAGCCATGAATGCTCTTAAAGAAATGAGCATGCCACAATATGTATAAACTGTATTCAGGACAAGAGGCTACTGTTAGTCCAGAATATGGAGAAATTGAATGGTTTCCAATCGGAAAGGAGGGCAGGCAAGACATGCTATCACCCTGTCTCTTTAAATAATATGCTGAATATTCAGCAATAATCAATATTCAATAATATGAAATAAAAAGCAGAAGTGGACTCAAAGAGGAGGGAGGCGTGAAAACTGGATGACCCTTGTGGTCTCCTCCAACTTCTCACCTTGAAACCGGATGAAAAACTTCAAAACGTTTTGCAACTGTCCATGCAAAATTGTGTTATGTGGCCCTGCATATGTAGAAATCAGAAGGCGAAATATTAGAAGAAACTTCCCAGTGCTTAACGGTGCAACAGACTGTCTCAGAAGCTGGGGGACGGTCTTTCATTTTTAAGGTTCAAAATCCATCTGTCGGGAGTAATTCAGCTCTCGCTTTCCTGAATCGACAAAGGGTTAGACCACATTTACATTTCCTAATGCGTTCAAAGTAAAAATGTCTTGTGGATTTTGGTTGCAAAGCACTGCCCCGGCATCACCAAAGCATCGTGATATTTGGAGTAAAGATGTAAATTCCTAAGGATCGGAGCAGAAGGAAAAAAATGTGTGCTCATACACACATTCCTATCAAGTGAGCCCGTACTTTGTGAACAGGGAGCAAAGAAAAGGCTGCCACATGGTGTTACGCACAGCAATCTGTTACCAACAGTTTGAGCTGTGCCGAGATTTCACGGCAGATGCAAGCAATGACACCTCATCTTGCTTTCCGGCGGTATACGCCATGCCCAGGATGCAACAACAACAACAAAAAAGTTTATTATCCTCAACAACTGAAGGAGTAATATTGTCTGTTGATGGAAGAGATGTTGCTGTTGCCAAAGAACCAAATGACAGGTACTTAATCGGTCTTATGGTGGTGCCACAATTACGACAAAATCAAGCCGGCATTAACGTAGTGTCCAGAGTTGCTTGGGAAAAGGCAATCTTTTGGCAACCCCCCACTGGCGCTGATGGCATTGTTGTCCCTTGTTGTGTACGTTTAGGTCGTTTTTGACTTACGATGACCCTAAGGTAGTGGTGGTGGTGGTTTTATGGGTTGTGTATGTTTTTAAATCATAAAACAGGCAGCTTGAAGCACTCCAATGAAGCAATGCTTTTTCTTGATGTCGTTGGTTTGATGGGCACCACAGCAGAGCAGTAGTAGTAGTAGTAGTAGTAGTAATAATAATAATAATAATAATAATAAATTATTTATTTATAGCCCACCCAATCACTCAGAATCCGGGCAGGTTACAGCAGTAAAAATGCATTAGAAATACACTAAAATTCAAATTGATCCCTTCCCAACCCTCCTCCCCAACGTTAAAACTATAATGAAACAAATCAGAATTAAAAAACGATAAAATACAATGCGGAATCGGTTAAAATTAAAAACAGTGTGGCGGGTGGAGAGACACGTATTGCAAAACTGAGATAAGGATACACAGGGTCGAGGGGGCAAGTCGTCTTTTTCAAACTAGTAAGGAGCTTGTCCATGTCATCAGTACTTACCGACTCAAATTGATCCAGCCTAACAGTAATGGCGGAGGCGCTGGATGCCTCTCTAACTGCTTCGGTCTCAAGGTTGGCGTCCAAGCCGGCTCTTATCCAAGTGATTTTAATCTATGAAATATTCATTAAAAGCATCACAGCTGGCTTTACTTGGCTCTAGGTTGGGGATGATTGAGTTAATTTCTTCACCAACCTGAGCGGCGCAGCTGGCTGAGATTTCGCAGACACGATAGATGCAGAATAGAAAGATTTCTTAGCTGCCTCTATCGCCACTTGATAGGACCCAAGGAAGGTCCAATGAAGTATCTTATCAGATATGAGTTGAGATCAAGGAAGGTCCAATGAAGTATCTTATCAGATATGAGTTGAGATTTCTAGTTGTTGTCCATATAACAGCAGGAGGAGTACAAAGAAAGCCAGTCTGCTTCTTCTAAGAGCACCGTTACAAATACCACAAGTAGCAAAACTTAAATAAATGTAATAAACACAGGGGTCCCTTCCCTTATGCGGTGAATCCGCTCCGGACCCCACCGTAAGGGGAATTTCACGTATGATTGAGCCCCATTAAAAATAATGGGACTCCTGCCCGCGGTGCAGCACGGTATACTCGCCACAGGTGCACGCGCCACTACTCCTTCCGGGGTGCGCCAAGACTTATGTCGCGCCCGCGTATTTTATTTTATTCTATTTTATTTTATTTATTTTATTCTAAAAAAAATTTAAAGCAACTCTGATCAATTGTCTCTGTGAAATCCTTTCCAAAACTCTATCAACTGTAAAAATCTTTGAAATTAGAGTTTTGTTAGTTAATTTGTTCGAGGTTTCTTTTGTGGGTTATTCCCCACTGTTCCTGCCTATATTTGCCTTCAAACTTTTGGGGGAACATTCTACGCAGCTTTGGGATTCTACCAAGAATCATAGAAGCCATGAAGAAAACCTTGGGCACCTTCCCATCCAGATTTTGTCTCATTTACTTAAATGCAAGAAAACAAAAGACAAGGGCTACCTAGTCCTACCTCTTTCCAGTATAGAAACACACAACAGATTATTATTATTATTATTATTATTATTATGCTTTATTTATGTAGCACTGTAAATTTAAAATAAATTTAAAATTTAAAATCCGTCAATTAAAATAGATGGATGACCATCCAGCCTCTGTCTAAAAACCTCTGAAAGTCCATTAGTCTGTTCTTCTGCTGAAAAGCATTTACCATCAAGTCATTCTTATTAGTGCTGAGCAGGGATGTAATTTTTACAAATTTCTTTAAGGAAAGAAGCAGGATTCTGGCCTGGTTCTCAAATCAATGTTCTTTCTTTACTTTGGTCGAAGACTGTAAATAAAAATGATTGGTTGCTTTTCCACCCCTTTGAATTATTTTTTGTACGTACCTGTTTTTCCCCCCAGAAAGTCCTGAAATGTGAAAATTCTTGTAGTAGTAGTTTTTTGTGGGTTTTTCGGGCTCTGTGATCATGTTCTAGAAGAATTTATTCCTGACGTTTCGCCAGCATCTGTGGCTGGCATCTTCAGAGAATGCTGGCATGGAAAAGATATATATTTCCCACTCTCTTCCATGCCAGCGTTCTCTGAAGATGCCAGCCACAGATGCTGGCGAAACGTCAGGAATAAACTCTTCTAGAACATGGCCACAGAGCCCGAAAAGCCCACAAAAAACTATGGATGCTGGCCACGAAAGCCTTCGTCTTGCAGCAATGTTCGATATGTCATGGAGATCCCCTTTGTCACCGAAGATGAAAATATCCGTGAATATTCTTTACATCCCTAGGATACGCATCCATTGACGGAAACCCCGAGAAGCTGCTGCCAATCAGCAAAGACAATATTGTGCCGGATAGATCAATGTTCTGACATGGTGAAAAGCCAGCTTCCTATATTCATCTTCCTATATTTTTCTATGTTCTGACCCTTGCATACATCGCCTGAGGACAGGGACCTCAAAGCTGTTTTAAAATTAACAGACACGTCATGCGGAAGAGAAAGACTCAACTAATATTATCGTCAGACAAAGATAAGCCGCCAGCAGTCACAAAACCGTTTTTTAGAAAATACATATGACAAGAAAAAGAGAGAGAGAGAGAAACAGACAACTCAACGTGCCATAGGGATTAAATTCTTTTGTCACTTTTAAAAAACTAATCAGCAAAAATCACGTCTCGATTGGTAACTATTGGTAATTAAAAATTTCTGGTCAGATGCAAATCCAGCAAGATAAAAGTGGTTGTCCAAGTGATATGCAACTTGCAGATTTAGATCTATACACATGCTATGCCTTCACATGCATGGCAAGGACACCTGCATATCCACCATCGGTCAAAGGATTAGTTAGTTTTCATAAGAAAAAAGAACAAAACAGACATACAACTATTATGACATTTTCTCTAAAGTTCCCAAAAGTCACCCTCCCCACCCATAAATGAATAAATACTTTCAATCCTCCAGATTCTGTTATAAGCTTCTACACCGATCTTCCATTGATCCCGTCTAAATGTTGTGAGTTATTATTTATCCTTAACAACTTCTACTTGCCACATATTTAAAATTGAACTCAATTTTTTTATCATATTAGTATTCCCAAAGAAATATATTACATTAGATACCTACTAAGTATACACTTTCCGTAAGATGAATCAACACAACTCCAGATTTTATCACAATATGTATGAAAGATTTTCCAGCTTTGTTTGTTATAAGTTTCTCTTAACACAGGATATTTTGTCCATTTCAGATGCTTCTATCATTTTATGCATCCGACCATCCAAGGAAGGAACCTCTGCCATTTTCCAAGTTTGTGCCTGCAAAATTCTTGCAAGTGAAATCATATATAAAATTATTGTCCAGAATCTATTTCTGTCTACAATTTTTATATGTGGTATGTATCATATTTAATAGATACAATTCCAGAGTAAATTCAAATAGTATATTACCGATTGTAGTGTGAAGTGGTCTCCAAAATTTTGCCACTACCAGGCACATACATCACATGTGAAACCATGAATCATAACTTTTATGACCCTTCCAACAAACAGGGTTATGCATTTTATACATTTTACAACCTGGCTGGAGTCAGATGCCATCGAGTCTCCATTTTGGGGGGGGGGGGGGAAATTCCCCTCAAATTCTGTTTTTTTAGTAAACCCGTATGTAAATGTAAAATCCACTTGTCCCTCCATGTTCGCTAGGGTTAGGGGCACAAGACCCCCGTGAATATGGAAAACCCGCAAATAACTAAGACACCATGTTTTTACCTGGGAGGACACTTCTCTAGGAATCTCTAGGTCCTCCAGGGCAACTCTGTGGTCAACGTCCGGCGGAACTGCACTGGCGGAGCTACAAAGGCCTAGTAGAGTATTCTCTCTAGGAATCTCTAGGTCTTTTAATGCAACTTTTAGTTAAAGTCGACCATTCGCACTGGAGGACCTCGAGATTCCTAGAGATTATTAGATATTAATCAAATCCGTGAATAATCAAATCCGCAAATATCAAAGCCGCAAATATGGAGGGATAAGCGCATATGAACTTCTCTTCTGACGTCCGTGACCCATTTTATCATATGATCTTTCACCATTTCTCTATATTGAAATTTATCCCAGACACTGTAGGAGCTATCTACTAGTCTCACAAAATACATTGCTTCATAATTGTATCTTTCAGCCCTTGAGCCGGTGGTAGGACTTCATACACATCCGTTCAATGCCAATGATGGAGTAAGGCTCCAAGCATTCTATTTATCAATGAATCCAATATTTGTTGCTCTTATTGTGCTTCTAGCTTCGAAGTAATTGTAGAGAGAGGCGTCTAACCAAACCGAGACCTTTGCTATAGACCATTTTCATACAATTCTATACTACCAGATATTGAAATAATCTGGGACCGGCAGATCAAGTCTACAAAAAACCAGTCTTTTTCTCCTTGTAACGCCTAAGGAATCTAAAGGACAGAAGGGTTTCTACTGTCACAAGGATGGGAACCAAGTTCATCCCAGTGAAGGGAACCAGGGGGATGGAGAAAGAAAATATTAGATTGGATAAAAATTAGACCGGACTCTATAAAGAAAAGAAAAAATAACACATGGGGTACAGCGACCGAGTGGCGACAAATAATTGAAATAGATCCATGTCAATCATGTAATGGTGGAAACCTGGAATCAAGGAACAGGTCCGTCGAAGCAGGAAGGAAATGCAAGATAAAGAGATTCACAATGTTGGGTGGCAGGCCAGTTGCTTTGCAATGATCCATTCGTATGCATTACAACA
Source organism: Urosaurus nigricauda (assembly GCA_034509955.1). Taxonomy (NCBI): domain Eukaryota; kingdom Metazoa; phylum Chordata; class Lepidosauria; order Squamata; family Phrynosomatidae; genus Urosaurus; species Urosaurus nigricauda. Next base: position 22,798,335 of record JAOEGL010000010.1, read on the forward strand.
AAGGAATCAATCCACAAACTTTGTCTAAGGATATCACCATTTGTGCATTACCGTCTCTTAACGCCATTCCCAAACCAAGCATTTAAAAAGCAGAGATCCACTTACAAAGTAGCCGGTTCCCAAGCTGGATGAAGCCGAAGTCTGGAAGGAAACACAAGAAGACAAATCAGAAGCAATTCTCTCTCTCTCTCTCTCTCTCTCTATATATATATATATATATACATATATACACACACACACACATATATATATACCGTACCCATCCACATCCCTCATTACTGGATTTTGTAAAAAATGTTTTTCATCTGCACAACATTGTACTGAAGGCTCTTGGCCCATGTCATCTGCTAATAAAACAAACACACAGTTATCGTTTAATCACTCCCCCAGCTTTACATTTCTCAACAGCTCCACTGACAGTAACATGCTATTTGCTGAAATTCCAGGCTCCGGCGGTGGGTGTAATTGCCAATTTATTTGACAGGCAGCTGGATAATGAATTAATGATGGCATTTTGGCCTACATCGAGACTAAATAGACACATATCAACCAACCTCCATGACATGCCTGCATTCAGCGCCCTGGACTCCAGCGACTTAGATTTTTATGACAGTCAAGGAATGGGTCGGATAGGACAGGGGAGGATGGAGGAATCCCTCGACGGATAGAATCCAATAGAAAAAATCGCTGCAGGTTTGGAAGAATGGACGCCGCGTTCTCCCTTTCCCTTCGCCGCAGCATATATGAACTTGCCAGCTTATTCCACAAAAACCTGATTTGTTTCATTTCATTAAAGCGGGAGGGAGCGCACCAGAAATATACTGTATATAAATATACTGTGCACATGACTGTTAAGAAAATGGACAAAAAGATACTAAATCCATTCAAAATATGATGCTGGAGAAGAGTGAGGAGGACACCATGGACAGCCAAACAAATGGGTCAGAAGAACATATTAGGCCTCAGAGCTCCCTAAGACATGGCTCATTAGAAAAGACCATAATGCTAGGAAAGGAGGAAGGAAAAACAAAGAGGAAGACCAAATGCTAGATGGATGGACTCCATCAAGGAGGCCATGGGCAGGAATCTACAAGAACTGAGGACAGTAGTGGAGAATGGAAAGTATTGGAGATGTCTCATCCATAGGGCAGCCATGAGTCGAGATCGACTCAAGGGTAGACAACAAAATGTATTGTGATAATGCATTCTGGCATTACATCCACATCTAAATATTACAAAGTCTTCTCTTCAGGGACACGAATAGAACAAGCCCATCTACCAACCCTGGTAAGTAGTCCTTTCCTTACATCAGGGAGTGAGTTCAACTTTCTTCAAGGCGAGGCATATCTATGGCAGTGCCATCACAAAATCTGCTGAGAGATGTTCACAAACACTATCAATGATATAGACTGTAAGGCTGAGGGCAGGGAACCGTCTGACTGAAAGATTAAATGTTCAGGGCTGTGTAAATTTACAGCGCTATACACTCATCCCTCCATATTTGCGGCTTTGATTATTCACAGATTTGAGTAATATCTTCTCTCTAGGAATATCTAGGCCCTCCAGTGCAACCCTATGGTCAACTTTAAAAGTTGCACCGAAAGACCCGGTCAGGGTCTCTTGGATGTTGACCACAGAATTGCCCTGGTACATGTTGACCACATGTCGCAGCTGGTACTGGGAATTGTCAGAAAATATTCTGGAACAAAAGTAATGTTGCCTAGATATTTAAAAACACACACACACACACACACACAAAGAACTGTAAGAATGAATACTGTAACCTCCAGACACATTTGCTCCTTTTGCGAAATGTTGCCTTCCCCCAAAGAGAGAAACAAACAAAATAAATCATCCGCTGTAAACAACACAGGCATTATGGCTGACTAGCATGTCCACAAGGAAAACAGAAGAAGAGACGGACCGACTGGCATCCAGCAATGATAAGCGACTAGAGAGTGCACGAATCGGCCTTTGGCTGTTGTGCCATTTACCGTAAAAAGTATTCTGGGCCTTGGAACACAAGACGAAACCTTTCTGTATTCAGCAGCTCATCAAGGACCCAAAGAAATTACATCCTTCAGGTCTTTGAAGATCGGCCGCACTGATTTTGCATATATATTGTGAATTAGGAGCGGAAGCTGGGTGGGGAAGCAGCTTGTGCCGCTTGTGTTTGTTCTGGCCATTGTTAATGTCAATCCGACAGAATGAAGGAACAGTGGGTATCATTTCAATTTCTGATGTCAACATCAAATTACTTATTTAATTTCATGCCTGGCGAAGCATTGTATAGCTACATGCAGAAGCATTTCACTTCATTTGTTATGCTGTGTTTCTGCAGCCATTGGCTTGCCTTCCGACTGACAGCTTTAATTACGACATGAATTTGATTGCACTGCCGAGGAATTAACATAATGCAACAAAACATCGACGCGCCCAGCCTCCAACACACACATGCCCCCCCCCGACACAAAACAAGCGCACGGGAAGACAACGGGCGCAACATGCCCGGCTCCCCGGTCCAATTCCCATGCGCGCGCTCCGGCACTGTGAACCAGACCCGACTCATTTGGTTGGAATAGCTCCGACGTTGGGGGGGAAATAACTTGAGACGATTCTGAAAAGGAGGGCTAACGTTGTGGTCGAAAACTCTGGGAGAGCTTGGAGATAAACAATTGTTTTTACACTTATCTCCATCACTTAGCAACAGCAAGTACATTTCTATGTCGCTTATCAGTGAACTAGCACTCCCTAAGTGGTTTACAATGTGTTAGCCAATTGTCCCCAACAAGCCGTAAGATTTGTTTTGCCTGCAAATGGTCAAAAGGCTCAATCCCTGGCACTCCTATTTGGAAACGTAGCAAGCAGCAAGGCTTGGTAAAAGGCAACCCCTCTTTCTCTCTCTCATTGGAGTTTATCACACGGGAGGAATTTCTCTCAATTTCGGAAGAAACGAAAGTGGGGCCGGTTCGGAAATGAGTGAATTTGCTAGTTCAGCGAATTTACGTGATTCCGTATTGACGCTGCATCGCGTTCGGAACGACTTCCCATTGCCCGAAAATGCATGTGATCGTTTCTCACGCAATGACATGAAGCCCCACGATTGCATTCGGAAGGACTTCCCGTTGCCCGAAATTGCCCATAAATGCATGTGGTAGTCTCTCACACAATAACATGAAACCCCATGACTGCGTTGGGACTGCCATTGGATTATGCTCCAAATTTCCGTCACCTGATAAACTCCATTGCTTCACAGTTTGATGCAATATATAACACAGCTTCATTTGCTACCCAGTACACTCTCCTGTATCTCTGGATGGTTGTCAGTAGCTTTAAGGAGGAGGACGGCTTCGGTTGTGCCCACTGGACATTTGTTGAGCTATGGACAAATTGGAGTTCTTTCCATCCTGGTTCATCTTTCTATCTGCCCAGAGAGTTTCATAGAATCATAGAATTGGAAACGACCACAAGGGCCATCCAGCCCAGCACAAGGAGAGGACGTGACCACCTTCCCTATTTTTTATTCCAATTTTTGTCCTATAGTCACCAAAACGGCCTTCAACAACAATCTGGAATTGTATGTATGATAGAATACTGGACTGATTCAGCATAAGATAGCTCCAGACAACCCATATCAGACTTTCAACTGCAAAAAGGGCTTCTGCTGTCTGAAATGAATCTTGGTTTTATTTTATTTTTCTTCTTTTCATCTGTTGCCATTCTAATTTGGTTTACTCTACTTAACATTAACTATAGATTTGTTGATGCAATTTTTGAAGCCGAAATTTTTTGTGCAACTTTTGAAGCTGAAACCATAGCTCAACAAATCCATAACACTTTACAATTTTGTCAAATGACCTCCACCTGATCATCTAATTCTGCCAGTGTTGTCCACATTCCCTACTACTTTTTCCATCAGCTTCCAGTACCTTTCCATGTAGAAGATAAGGGATTAAGGAGAAGAGCAAGACATTAAGCTTTCCTCACTAACAGCCTCCCGGCGTAAGAAAACTAAGAGGTTTATCACACTAGCAAGATCCTGTGAGAAAACTGGATTCAAACGAGGGTTAAATTAAATTCGAATGTAAACACAGCTTGCAAATTTGGGAAGTTTATCACACCAAACTGCTGCTAAATTGAAAGAATGGGAAGTTAGACCGAAGTTAAAGCGGAAAAAACGGGCAGCTTTTTAAAATTTGGGTTGTTCTGAATTTTAAAAGCTTTAACTGCGGTTTAACTTTGCATTATTTCACGTTAACTGCAACGTCGTGTGATAAACGTTGGGCATTTTCGGGTTTTCTTTGTGTTAAATCCCTTTTAAATCGTTTGCCTGCAGGATCTCGCTAGTGTGATAAACCTAAAATGAGAATTCCCAGTAGCAGTGGGGAATATATCACAAACATCAGTGATATAAGTGGGTAAAAATACACTTTCTGCACCCTGAAAAAAAATATATTGAAGATGTGAGTCCTAGGCTTGCATTTTGCTGTTTTTGTTCTTAGATCAGATGGTATGGAGGGGTATTTCTTGCAGGTTGGCACCATCTTCTTCTGGCCATGTGGCTACTGGGAGATTCTCAAAGTTTAGGAAATGTAGCGTCCATTTGCAACACAAAACGATACCTCCTTTGCAATCCAGTATGTCTCCATCCTACTAAAAGGGAGCAGATATGTGCCTATGTGGGGTGGGAGTGGGTCCATCTGACCCTCTTTAAACTTCAGCTTCTTCTAGTGCAAATCTTCTATTTATAACCCCTTTTATTCCACTGCTAATTTTTTTTATCTCGAATAGCATCCACAGTATTATCGGTTCCACAAAGCGATCTGCAGTGTGATGTCTTCCACTATGTATCGTCTCCCAGAGGCCAACGTGCATCGAACCTACAAATGAGCATCCTATTCCTTTCCTCCCAGCATTATTTGTGTTCTCTTTCCTAAATAATCCACAACATTTTGTTTACGCGTCCGATGATGTCTGAGCATTACACTAATGTATTCAAGGTACCAGCCGCAACAATTCGGCAGGTCTGATGAATAACAACATCCCAGTACAGAGCTGAGTTGTTGGCTGTTGTTTAATTCTCTTTTCTCTCTCTCCTCCTATTTTCATTTTTTTGTGTGTGTTCGTTCCAAAAAAACAATTTCTAGTGATCCATTAGCAAATCCCCTCAATATCCTAATATATTGCAGTACCACTGTATCAAGCTGAATACATATATATTAATAAGTGTGTGGTGTAGAGGGGGGGGATGAATTATAATTCAGGAAAATATGAATAAATCAGGGGGAAAGAAAGGCAAAGTTGGGTTGACTCGAATTCCTGGTTGAGGAAAACAGAAGGAGCAGCCATCTTGCCTTCGAGCAAAATCTCAACTGAACGAATTCTACTGCGGGCGAGATTTTGATGAGATGAAATTGGCGACAGTCTTTCTGCTTTACATAAGGAGGAGGAGGGCTGACAGCTTCAGTGTCTTTAGAACCCGGAGGGCAGCCTTATCCAGAAAGCAGAAAACAAGTTGTCAGTCCCCTAAAGCTTGCAAAAGCAGAGATGCAAAAAGGGGGGGGGGGAAGGGGGAGAAGACCGGGGAGGGGGAGAGAAAAAGGTTTACTACAAGAGCAGTCAGTGCGGATTCATCACCGTGGTGTCAAGCGCTGTTGGCTAATTAATCGCCCTTTATTTACGAGGGCAAGCTTATTGTTCATTTATTCCAGAGATTTTTGTTCCCCTCCCCCCCCAACTGTAGATGTGGGCGATGGGCGTCTGTATATGTATCAGTGGACCAAATTCCAAGCATAAGGGGGAAATCAGGTCTATCTCGGGTAAAAAATTATGATCCATCCTCCAACGAGGGGCTATTTTTTGAGGCTCTTTCCCCACGCGTTTTTGCCTTTTGGCAGCCGACAGTCAAAGGAGATTGTTGCACGGGAAATCTGTGCTGGGATAGACGCAGGTTGTGAATAATATCATCCAAGCAAGCACCCTGGACCTAAGAGAGACTTTGGAGATCAGCTCACAGGATATCTGTGTTGGAATAGACCTGGGCTGTAACCATCTGGAACGGATCTTATCGCACTGTTTGGGAGTCTGGACAGTAGGCATCCCGTATCCAACCCAGGCTTCTCCGGCAACTTTTAATGAAATGGGATTTTTCCGCTCTTGAAAAGCCGCTGGAGAAGCTCGGGTTGGTATATGGGCTGCCTACTGCCCAGACTCCCAACAGTGCGATACGATCCGTTCCAGATAGTTACAGCCCAGGTCTATCCCAACACAGATGTCCTGTGAGCTGATCTCCAAAGCCTCTCTTAGTGCCGGGTGCTTCCTTGGAAGATATTATTCACCTCTAGGGGACTGCAGCCAAGAAATCATAAGAAGACTAAGAATGGGGAGGGCAGCTATGAGAGAACTAGAAAACATCCTAAAACGTAAAGGCATACAACTGAGCACGAAAGTTAGAATCATACAAGCCATTGTATTCCCTATTACCGTGTATGGATCTGAAAGCTGGAGAGTTAAGAAAGCGGATAGAAAGAGTCCGCCGACTTGAAATCCGTGGACTTGAATAATCTGCGGAGGGTTGACCACCCTTAACCCCAATGCGGTGTGCTTATGGTGCATGTGCATGCCCCATTCAATGGGGCTTGGATATGCGTGAGTTTTGGAACTCATAGAAGGGTCTGGAACGGATCCCCCGTGAGTTCCACGATACAACTGCAATTCATTGGAGAGATGTTGTGCTGGAGAACGGTGCTGAGGTTCCCGTGGACAGCCAAGAAGCCAAACAAATGGGCTCTAGAGCAGATCAAACCAGAAATCGCTTTGGAAGGCAAGATGACTAGACTGAGGCTGTCGTATTTTGGCCACATCATGAAGAGGAAACACTCACTTGAAAAAACAACAATGCTAGGAAAGGCGGAGGGAAGCAGAAAGAGAGGAAGGCCGCATGCCAGATGGATGGACTCTATTAAGGAGGTCATGGGTACGAATTTGCAGGACCAGAGCAGAACAGTGGGGGACAGGGAGTCTTGGAGATGTCTCCTCTACAGGGTCGCCATGGGTCGAGATCGACTCGAAGGGGGATAACAACAGCAATCGTCACCCTTCTAAAGGCTGACGTTGCCTCCATAGCTGGTGCTTATCAAATACACCCCCAGTTTTCCTGAAGTTGAAAAATAGTGGCCTGTAGACAAAGTCACAGCTTTCAACATGGCAGCGCTTCAGTTAACCGAATAGATACTGTTAGACTGCCTTCATCTTTCTCCCTGTCCTACCATCTTACTTGGGTTTCTTACTGCGATATATAAGCTTCTGCCATCTAGGTGAATATTTCAGTCCGTTTGCTTTAGATATTACAATTGCCCATATATGTACATCTTTGCCTGCAGTAGAATTTATTCAGTGGAGATTTTGCTCTAAGGCAAGATGGTTGCCACATAGCCCGAAAGCTCCACAAAAAACTATGGATGCGGGCCATGAAAGCTTTCGATTCCAGCTCAACATTAGGAGGAACTTCCTGACAAAAAGAGCTGTTTGACTGTGGAATACACTCCTTCCTCGGAGATTTTGGTGGAGTCTCCTTCCTTAGAGGTCTTTAAGCAGAGGCTGGATGGCCATCTGTCAGGGATGTTTTGATGGAGAGTTCCTGCATGGCAGAATAGAGTTGGGCTGGATGGCCCTTGGGGTCTCTTCCAACTCTACGATTCTATGATTCTACGAAAAAGGAAGAACAGTTTGGCTTTAACCATTAGGCAAAGAAGGAGCGGCTGCAAGGACATTGATTCTTCATCCCTGATTTTGGTGGAGTTGGGGAGGAAGAGTGAGACTACACGACCGACGGAGATCTTTATCCAAACGCAGCATTGTCAATTGTGCCTGGTGATATATTTTCTTCCAGCTTTAGATGGAGATGTTAGTTAATGAACCTTGGACATTCTACATTCAGTACATTTGCTCTATCACTGAAAGGGGAAACACAGTCTGAGCTCTCCTAAAACAACCCGGAGTTAAAAGGGCTGCTGGGTGAGTTGTAGTATTTCTGCCCAAACCATCATGACCACCAGTGGTGAAAGAAATGCCTGGTGTCTGAGTTGGACAAAAAAAATACACTGTATTTCTAACTCACCATGTTTGGCATTTCCTAAGGGACTTCACTTCTGTACATATTTGCTCCATCCCCTTTTCTGGGTGTGTCCAAGCAGTAAATAGGTTCGGTGGAGTGAAAAAGAAGCAAAAAGTGACATCTGCTGGTTGATACAATCCATAGTAGCCTGTCCCTTTGTGTGTATGTATTTTTGTTGTTGTTGTTGTTAATCAATTCTAACTCTCCGCTGAGCTAAAAGTTATTTATTATTAATATTGTTATTAGGATTATTTATTTCGCGCTGTAAATTTACACAGGACTCTTTCACACGGGAGGAATTTCTTTTTACTGCAAATTGAGCCAATTCGAATTCCTGCGAATTCGCTTGTTTAGCGAATTCACGGGAATTCCCATTGTGTTCGGAGTGCGTTCGGAGTAACGTTCCATTTCCCACAAAATGACCCCCCCCTTTGCCCGAAATTGCATGCGAAGCTTTAATTCGCAATAACGGAAAACCCATGATTGCGTTCCGAATGACTTCCCTTTTGCCCGAAATTGTGTGCGAAGCTTTAATTCCCAATAACGTCAAACCCCATAATTGCGTTCGGATTGCCATTAAATTATACTTCCAATTTCCGACGTCTGAAAGAGTCCACAGCGCTGTACGTACAGTCAATTGAAATGGACGGTTTCCCTGCCCTCTTCATCACTGTATGCATCCTGAATTTTGCAACACTTAAGCTTCAGTGGATAGTTCCAGGATGAAAAGGAAGGAAGAAAAGTTTTTTGCTCTGTCCGGTGTTAACGTGGTCACTCCTAGTTGTTCCGGTGACCAACCTGGCTGCCATATTCTGTACCAATCGGAGTTTCCGGACTAGGCGCAAAGGTAGCCCCTTGGAGAGCGCGTTGCAAAAATCGAGTCGTGAGGTTGCCAGTGCGTGTGCTACCGTTTCCAATTCCAGGAAAGGGCGCAGCTGGCATATCAACCGAAGCTGATAACAGACGCTCTTGACCGCCGCGTTCACTAGATGCCAAGAGATTGTGAAGAGGGCAATGCTAAGTCAGCGGGTCCCTCCTTTGTGATACTCCCGCCTTTGAAAAAGAGTCTGGACAGCTATCGTCTAATTAAAAAGATTATATATACAGCGCTGTGCAAAACAGTTCACAATTACGTGAATTCGCTAGTTTAGCGAATTTACGTAAAATCTGATTGCGTTCGGAATGTGTTCAGAATGACTTCCCATTTCCCGAAAATGACCCCCCCCCATTGCCCGAAATTGCGTGAGATACTCTAATATGCAATTACGCAAAACCCCATGATTGCTTTCGGATTGCCATTGCATTACCCCCCCAAATTCCATCGTATGATAAACTCCTATACTGGCACATTCTCTTCTTTATGTCTACTTTTCTTTCCAAGCCGAGTGTGGGACAATACCGCCCCCCACCCTAAAAGTGTTTTAAAAGAATTTCTTTTTATAATTAGAATCCGAACATACCTCACCTACAAAAACTTTTGACTTTTAGGGCATGCATTTTTTATTTGAATTTGTAAATTAGGGAGATGGAGAACACTATTGGCCTTTCCGAAGGAAAAGGAATCTCGCAGAAGACTGGAAGGTGACCACAAGCTTGTCTGGCAATGTCTTTCTCTCTTCTCGCACGATTGTTTATGTCTGTCGGCCAAAGCTGCCAGCGAAGTGGAGGTTATGAGGTTTCTGAGAAAAGCATACTTAAATTTCTGCTATGTTAGCAAAGTCTGAGAAGGATTGTTATGAGCAGAGATTCTGCCAACTTCTCCAACAGTTCAGTTTTTTTCCCTTAGCGAGTATGGATTACGAGTACTCCCACTGCAGTTCTCCCATGACTGTCAGCTCTTGTGGTTTGTAACAAGAGTCCCGATTTTTGTACCTTTCCAAAACCTAACGGTTAAAATTAACACCAAGCCAAAATGACTTAAACTCTTATGTTTTGATTTCCTGGTTTGCGTAAAAAATCAATGATTCGCTTCCCTAGCTTGTCTTCGTGAAATCAGAAGAGGACTGAGAGAGGAGAACAAGGGTCCACCTTAGGGTCAAATTAAACAATATACTTAGTCCACATTTAGAAGAATTGCTCCCTCATATGGTGGAATATAGCTATTTATTATTATTTTATATTATTATTATTATTATTATTATTATTTATTTCATGCTGTAAATTTACACAGTGCTGTACACTATCACAGCATGAAATTGCCCTTTTCCCACATGAACGAACTTTGCTTTGTGACTGATCATTTTTAGGTCTGACTGGCGTATTTCAAATTGTGCCGTGAATGGAAAGAATGGATTTATTGCAAAGAATATGCATTTCTCTTAATGTCTACTGTGAACAGCTTTTGCCTTGCCAGGGTGGCTAGCCAGATGCCTTTCAAAAGTCTCTAATAATAATAATAATAATAATAATAATTATAAAGTCCAGAGTGACTGGTCTTTAATGCCATACTGACTCTGAACATGACGGTTCCATTAAGTATTCATGGCTAATAGTCATTTTTAGACTTCTTTCCTCCTTTTTCATAAATGTCTCTTCATTCCCTCTTAAAGCCTGCTATCGCATTTTGCGGCAGCAAATCTCATAAGTCTGTGTGTTGTGAAGGACTCTGTTTGTGTCCTGGATCCACTCTCCATCAGTTTTATTGGCTACGCAAAAGTGTCAATAGCATGAGAAAAGGTGCAAAAAGTCTTTATGTCCGCCAGCATCGCTCCATATTGCTCACTGCTAGGAGAAGATCAGATACCACGCTTAAGGATAAGAGGTACTATGGTTATTAGGCCACCAAAAGCTGGACAGAGCAATCGAATCATCACGTCTCAGTGTAACATAGTCTTACAATCCAGAAATATGCCGTCATATGTGGACTGTCAGTTACTAACTGTTCTTACTGTGCTATTCCCCTTTGCAAGCTATTAGTATCGGTTTAAGTTTATAAAGATACAGAAAGCTCCGCAAGAGCTGTTTTGCAGACTTTTAGATAACTCTCAGACAACTCGGTGTTGAATTTAGGGAGTCATGGGATTTGAAATGTTAAGATTTACGAGACTGGTCAAACAGAAGCCTCCCCAATAAGGATCAATAATATTTACCCTTGGAAGATCTGGATTACCGATGGGGAAACCTCCCTGAACCAGATGCTGAATATCCACAGCGGAGTATGAATATTACATTATAAATACTAAAGGTCTGTCTTTGATTTCGAAAGCGCCGTAAAAATTAAACTGCTAAATGTGACGGATGGAACAGAGCTCAAAAACGGAAAAATTAAGCAAGTATTAATCCTCGTATTAAAGAACAAACTTATCATTTCTGGAAAAAGAGGGTAGACGTTGTTGTTGAAGCTGGAATTTAAGCAGAGGGTGATTTGTTTGTTATTCTTGAAGATAAGAGAATAAAGACTGTATAACAAAATAGTATAACAGAATAAAGAAAACGAATCTGAAAATAATTTCATGCAATGTGTGTGGACTAAATTCACCCCAGAAAAGATTTGGAGGGCACTTAAAAAAAAAATCCTAAATACGATCTGATTCGTCTCCAAAAGACCTATATAAAGGGGGGGGGGGGGGGGAAAGACTGCAGATTTTTACAGAACAGAATTCTGGGCTCAGAATTCATGTCTGCAAATAAGAACAAAAGAAATTGAGTAGGGTTTTGGTGAGTTTTTCATCTGAATTATGCCCAATACAGGGGAAAAACTCCAAGAAAGTTTCCAATTTGTAACACCGCTAAAAGAATCAGATGGTTTGTTCAACTTTATGATGAGAAATGCCAACAGCTATACAGCAAATCCACTCGTACGCCAGATTATAAAGACCCGATTATGCAATTTTCTGAAATATTACAGGTATTAGAACCTATGTTCTCAACAAAATCAATCTTAGGCTCACAGAAACCAAACTCTTCCGGGTGTAATGATAAGGAACATAGGCAAGTCAAATTCAAATTACAAGATGCAGCAAGAATTGCTTGCAAGACACAAGCTCCTAGATTAATTTACTCTGATTATCAATTACAAAGCAATTGTTAATTTGTAAATTAATAAGTTAATTTGTAAATTAATAAGTTAATAAGGCGTTATTAATAAGAAGATATTCAATTACAAGAAACTCTGCCATGTATCAGTTCATAATGAAACTATCTTGACAGCAGTTCAAGGTAAAGACTCACAGTAATTCTGGAAACTTAGGACCTTATCAGACGTCGGAAATTGGAAGTATAATCCAATGGTAATCTGAATGCAATCATGGGGTTTCATGTTATTGCGAATTAAAGTATCTCACGCAATTTCGGGCAAAAGGGAAGTCATTCCGAACGCAATCATGGGTTTTACGTTATTGCGAATTAAAGCATCTCACGCAATTTCGGGCAATGGGGGATCATTTTTGGGTAATGGGAAGTTATTCTGAACGCATTCCAAACACAACTGGAATTCACATAAATTTGCTAAACTAGCGAATTCACGTGAATTCGAATTGGCTCCAATTGGCTCCATTCGCAATAAAGAGAAATTCCTCCCATCTGATAAGGTCCTTATTAATAAATCAAGTTGAATCAATAAATCAAGTTCATAAAACACCACCATTGATCAAAACAAAAATTCCCACACATGTTTGGGAGTCCCATTTTCAAGACCTATTCGATGAAGCCTCTACAAATAATCCCTTTAGAAGTTTCTACAAAAAGTATAAAGAGTTACCGATATACCTTTGAGATGCAAGAAGGCTTGCCAGTTAGTATATACAGACGTTAGTAGGGAACGTCTCTGGAATAAATTAAGTAAAACATGTATAGGTAAAAGATTGCTGATGCCGGTGCGAGAGCTACACTCCGATACTAAAATCCAAGTCAGATTGGATCGCTCTGGCTCACTATCAGACATGATACCAACAATTGAGATGTTTGTCAAGGATGCCTGTTAGCACCAGCACTTTTCAATATTTATTAATAGCTGATTTAACCAACAATGATAATTATGTGCCTCCTAAACTGGGTTCTAGGAAAATAATGGTACTCATATATGCCGACGACACCATCTTACTGTCACAATCGCAGCAAGGATTGAGGAGATTATTAAAAGCCTTCAGTCAATTAGCTGCACAAGACCATTTGAAAATTAATTATAAAAAGACAAAAATATTAGTATTTACTAACAGGTATTTAAAAAAAAACATATATGGCAAATTGATGGGTGCCTCATAGAACAAGTGAAGTCCTTAGAATATTTAGGACTAAATTTCTCCTCCACTGAATCTTAGAAACAATCGCTTTGAAAATACAAAAACAAACGCTGCTAATACTGCTTACTCCTTACTAAGATTTTATTGGAGAAGAGGTGATAAACAGGTTCTCCCTGCCCTTAAATTTATAAGTCTAAACTTGTTGCTCCGATATGTTATAGCACTCAAATATGGGGATGTAAGCCAAAAAATATATTTGGAAATAACCCATAACACTTATTTAAGAGCGATTGTAGGACTGGCCAAAGGAATGGAGACCTCCACCCTTCGGACAGAAGCAGGCCTTCACATTGTGAAGACTATCGTATATATACATGGCATTAAATACTGGTGAAAGTAGTAAAGGAATAGGAGCTGTCTTTGTACTGACCACTTTTGAATTATGATACCAAGAAAATTCCATCTTGGAACCAAGACATTTTGCAACTTATTGATTTGTATGGGTTTTTCAAGGACCACCCCACTTGCCACGATGGCTATTGAGTCACCTCCATTCTAGACAACTATCGATTAGAGCCAAGCTTCAGGATCGGTACAATATCACCATTAGAAAGCTTCTACTTTTCTCCTTCTCCCGGCTTTATTTCATTAGTTCTTGTGTGTGTGTGTGAGACAGAGAGAGAGAGTGAGAGAGCACAAGCGCGGATTATTTGGAATTGCTTCCGGAGTTTTGTGGGATTTGGAACCAATATACACAGGGTTGATCCTAAGCTGAATGTTGACCCAGCCAAAATATACTTTTATTTGAGCTATTAAAATTCCCCTAAAACAGCGGTTCTCAACCTTCCTAATGCCGCAACATTTTAATACAGTTCCTCATGTTGTGGTGACCCCTAGCCATAAAACTGCGGTGTCTCAGTTCCTAAGACCATCAGAAATACAGTTGGCCCTCCTTATCCATGGATTTTTTTATCCACGGTTTTGAGCATACACGGCTTGAAAACATTCCCAAAAAGTATAAATTCCAAATAGCAAACCTTGATTTTTCCATTTTATATATGGGACACCGTTTTGTTGTGCCGTTATATTGAATGGGACTTGAGCATACACGGATTTTGTTATCCACAGATGGTCCTGGCACCAAACCCTAGCGGATAATAAGGGCCCACTGTATGTGTTCTCCGATGGTCTTAGGCTACCCCTGTGAAAGGGTCATTCAACCCACAGGTTAAGACCTGCGGCTGTAAAACTTATTAATTTCTGGATGCCCTACTGGTACCCCCAGCTTTTGGGGTAACAAAATAAAAAAAGCAAAAATAGGGAATTGGTGACTCATTCTAGGCTATCTCTTTCATCATCCCCATTCAAGACCACAAAATTCGGAAACCTACACTGCTTTTCCGTCATTAGCCAACGGGTAAACCAACCACTCTTAGCAAAACAACATGTTCATGACTCATCTTCTTTCCACCTTGGGATTTCAATGTAAGTAACAGTGGAACCTAAGGCAGTACAGTTGAGGAGTTGTACTTACATCGCTAAGTCTCTCTCGGGAACTGCTCCGATGGATCTCTTTGGATTCACTGCTGGCGCTTTCGCTGTCACTGTCCCGGCAGCTGTTCTGGCTTGGATTAAGCTGCATTTAAGAAGTAAATAAAAAGTTTTCATCTTATCTAAGGTATTCATTTGAATGCACGCATTCAGATTTATAAAGACAGCATATACTGTATATACTCAACTATAAGTCAACCTCATGTATAAGTCGAGGGCAGGTTTGGGGACCAAAATGATGGATTTTGATATGGCCCATGGATAAGTCGAGGGTAAAACCTAGGGACATGTTACAAAGGATCTAAAGGATGAAGCAAAGCAAAGGTGAACAATGCCAAAGAACGTACAAATTTCCAGCAGATATAACTTTGTGCTCACTTTAAAGGCTGGATGGATAAGAGGATAGAGTAGGTCAGTGCTTCCAGGACAAATTATACTCTTTCCATTCACCAGGGGATGGTTCTCTTTTTAAAAAATGAAAGTACAGCACCTACATTGACCCATGGATAAGTTGACTCAGGTTTTTTGGGTCAAATTTTTCACCTAAATTTCTATGAGTATATACAATAGACAAATTATGGGCAAGAGTGAATGAGCACATTCATACACCTCTGATTTTAAATACCCGCAAAAGAAAAGCTAAGAAAAATAACCACCTATTTCAGGGGTGTCGAATACGGAACATACATTTCAAGCAGCCAAGCCATAATGGCTTCTACGGCAAATCCATAATTCAGTTTCTCATTCACAGTTCAGGATGCAACCGATAGTCCATTCGAATGAGTGCAATGATCAGTGTTTATATGTACCAGGATTGCACTTTTCACACTTGAGGATAGTTTCTCAATTGTATTAGAGAAAATCCTGCGAGTATTTTATAAGAATTCATCACATATCTTAGCTAAACTTCGTACAGTTTGGCAATTATCTTCATAAAACAACAACAAAAGGTATTATGTTCTGATATTCTATTGATGAAGGCCATCATGCTTCACACCACTACAGAACTTCATACAAATCATTCCAATTTAACCGTTTTTCTTTAAAATGAAACTTAAAATAAATACGAAGACTGCATTCATTCTATAAATGCTCCATAAACATGATTCTTGTCCATGACTTTGCATGCGCTCAGTGTTCCTGCTCTTTACATAGAAACTATACATACAGCCTAAAGCCATGCAAAATTTACTTTGAAATAAGTTCCGCTAAATTTAATAAAACTTACTCCCAGGTACGGGTAAAACTGCCACATTAGCTAATATCACACTTCTATTGTAATTCTATTCGGTGTTAGCTATGTTGGACACAATGTGTATTCAGGACAGTAAATGTACTTAGGATTTAACTACATCTCTTAAAGAATTACCCTATACTTGTTACTTCAGATTTGGTTAGGTCCGATTTAGACATCTATGTACAGTTGGTCCTCCTTATCCACGGATTTTTTGAGCATGCACGGCTTGAAAAATCTTTCCAAAAAGTATACATTCCAAATAGTAAACCTTGATTTTCCATTTTATATGTGGGACACCATTTTGTTGTGCCATTATATTGAATGGGACTGGAGCATCCAAGGATTTTGTTATCCGCGGAGGGTCCTGGAACCAAACCCTAGCGGATAACAAGGGACCACTGTACTGTACCGTTTACAATTTAAAAACACAAGCGAATCTTAACACACTAATATTTGCTAAAAGTACTTCTTCTCCTGCTCCGGGAACGGGGCTTAGTAAATAGAACCCGCCGCTATTGGGGAGCCAATCTCCTTAGATTTTTAACCAGCTTTCCCGTCCTGCCAGGAAATATCTGCTGTTGCTTTCCACTGAAGAACTATCAATACTCTGATCACCCCCGAGGCTCAGAAGAGACTGGGCATATTCTCTGCACAGCTTTCAACCATTAGTCAGTGGTTCAATCTCTCTTTATTTCTTCCACTTGAGTCACAGTTCCAGCTGGTTAGAGGGAAAACAAGTGAATCTCAGCAGGTGTTCTTTTTTTGCTCTGAGGCACAGTTTGTACAGAAACAGGAGGACGGCATCAAGACTCTGGAGGGGAGAAAAAGTGAATGGTGTAGACGCACACGCAAGCACAGAAAAAGAGACTTGGAACAACCGGTGTCTCGTCTTGCTATCTCTGTTCTCTTTTCCCATGCCAAGCTTCTGAGGCTTGCTTTGCATTTTTAACGAAAGAATGGAACTCCGTGACAGTCTTTTAAAAAATAAACGCAGACAGAGAGAGAGAAACAAAACACTGATCTTGCAAAATAGGTCCTACAATTGTCCAGGCTATTTTCCACTACGGTGTTTCTGAATCTATGGGTAGATAACTTGCCATTACAGTACAGATAAACTAAACTAGAAATTGGCCAAACTTGGCATTTTAGCTTCGTATGATCCTGACAAGTCTATAATACAGTTGCCCCTTGGAACTGGAGGGGGATCCGTTCTGGAGCCCCCTCCCCGCAAGTTCCAAAACGTGCGCATATTCAAGCTCCATAGGCTTGAATGGGGCGTGTGGCATGGGCGCGCACCCCATTGGGATTAATGGTGGTCGCCCCTCTGCGTATTTGCAAGTCCGTGGATTTCAAGTTAACTGCCCTCGAGTCGCTCTCAACCCTTGGTGACCCTGCAGATGAGACATCTCCAAGACGCTCTGTCCTCCACTGCTCTGCTCAACTCCTGCAAACTCATACTCAAAGTGATCTCTTTAATAGAGTCCATCCATCTTTCATGTGGCCTTCCTCTCTTTCTACTTCCCTCCCCCTTTCCTAGCATTACTGTTCTTTTCCAACGATTCATGCTTTCTCAACGACAACCTGAGTTTTGTCATCTTGACTTTTAGGGAGATTTCTGGCTTGATCTGCTCCAGGACCCATTTGTTTTGTCTTTTTGGCAGCCCATGGGATCCTAAGCACTCTTAGAATCATAGAATCGTAGAGTTGGAAGAGACCCCAAGAGGCATCTGGTCCAACCCCATTCTGCCATGGAGGAACTCTCCATCAAAGCATCCCCAAAAGAAGGCCACCCAGCCTCTGCTTAAAGACCTCCAAAGAAGGAGACTCCACCACTCTCCGAAGGAATGTGTTCCACTGCTGACCAGCCCTCACTGTCAGGAAATTCCTCCTAATGTTGAGGTACAGATTTTTCCTTAGAACTATCAGATGTAGTGGGACTCCCATGTCTTTGAAAGTGCTGCGTAACTTTTCATGATCGATGGACTGAAAGGCTTTGTTATATTCTACAAAGCACATGTTGCTTTTCTTTTGGAATTCCTTGGTGTACTCCATTAGCCATCATACGTTTGCAATGTGTTCCCTGGTGCCTCTACCTTTCCTGAACCCTGGTTGCACCCCTGGGATTTCTCTCATACTATTGCAATGATAAAAAGACCTGCCTTGATGCCTCAATACCCTTAAAGCATTTGACTAGTGAAATAGTTGTACAGTAGAGTATCGATTATCCAACTTTATCCAACATTCCAGATTATCCAACGTCGCGGCTGCTGGGATTTCTTTAAATTTTCTGTGGTTTCTTTAAATTGTCTTTGATTTCTTTAAATTTTCAGAGGACTGAACTGTTTATACTGTACATCACAATGTTGATCAGTGATTTCTTTACATTTACTTTTACTGTTATTGCAATAAAACTTCAATACATTTGCAATTCATAGTGATTTCAAGGCATTTCTTGGACCTTCTGGATTATCCAACATTTTCGGTTATCCAACTATCAGCCGGTCCAGTTTATGTCGGATAACGGAGACTCTGCTGTACTTATTTTGCCTTCTAAGGAAACAATGGCATTCCTTCTATCAACTCATACAGGAGATTTACCGGCGCTCGAAGGCTGTTTTCCGAATCCATGGACTCATAGTTCCACTAGTGCAGAGCAGAGGAACAAGACAGGGTTGTCCACTTTCACATCTGCTGTTCACACTCACAACCAAGGCTTTGTCTGAATCCATCAAATCTAATACTTGCATTCAAGGAGTCCATACAGGGATGAGAAACCATATGGTTGGCTTATTTGCTGACAACATGTTGCTGTATATAACTAGACCTTCAGAATCAATTCTAACACTTAAAGACTCTCTCCTTGTTGTTGTTGGGTGCCTTCAAGTTGCTTTCAATTTATGGAGACCATAAGATGAATCTCTATCACCGGATTTTCCGAGGCCTGAGAAGGTCACTTAGTAGGTTTTAATGGCAAAGGGGGACTTGATCCTTGGTTTCCAAAGTCACAGTCCAACATGCAAACTACTACACTACGCTGGTACAAAGGACTGGGGAGAAACTGCATCCCTAGTTTGTACAAAAGCATAGGAAGCTTACTTCTAGTAATGAAAACACATTCCTGTGTGTGCATGTTCTTCCTTAATCTTAGCATGTGCCTGCCTGCTTTTCTTCTTTTTGACTTCTGATACGAACCGGTATCTGCGTGTTTGATCAGAAATGGATTTCACGCTTCTTCAGACTTTCTGCAGTGCTTCATTCAGCTTTTTAAAATGTTCACTTTGAGAAGGAATATTTTCAGAAATGTGTGTTCTGTTGGGAGGGGGATCGTCCATAAGCTGCATTCCAAAACAAACAACCGTGCAATTTTTAAAAAAAATCACAATTAATGTGGAAATGGAATTTAACTGATTTATGAATGAAACCATACCGTTGAGCCACAAATAGTCCAACCCATCCATTATTTTTTTTCCTGCTTCATCTGCTGAATGCATAAACAAATAAGAGGTTGCCTTCCCATGATCACTGATAATGCTAATAATCCCAAATGAGTTTTATCGGTA
The DNA here is from genome assembly GCA_034509955.1 of Urosaurus nigricauda. Lineage (NCBI taxonomy): Eukaryota > Metazoa > Chordata > Lepidosauria > Squamata > Phrynosomatidae > Urosaurus > Urosaurus nigricauda. The sequence continues at coordinate 22,817,979 of JAOEGL010000010.1, forward strand.
GTACAATTGCTGTCGAGTCTTTTGCCCTGGTCATGCGGGAAAATAAAAACATCCGAGCATGCAGGAACTGAATACTAAGCCTATACATCTGCTAGCCATCTGCCTGCAAGAAAATTTCATTTGCTTCTGAGTAATAATAAATAATAATAATACATTTTTATTTCTAGCCCGCCCCTCCGAGCGAGCAATCGGGGCGGGGTACAGAAAAGAGTAAAGAGTAAACGCCTTTGGGACTGCACTGTACGCGAAATGTTCCCTCTTCCCTTCGATGTACCTAGAATTTGAAAATACAAAGGAAATATTTACCCAATACCATCTGGGAACTGTGACCAAGGGAACCGCTGCTCTTGAAAAACTGCAAAAAAAGCTTCCTTAGGCTTTGCTCTCCAGGCTTCAGTGATCATTGTTAAAAGGGTATCAATGAGCAGCACAATTGCTCTTGATTGCGGCTTAATTGCTCTTTCTTGGTGTTAGACGTCTTCTGCTCTGATTGATCTTGTCCCGGTTTTCTTCCGCCATTACGGTTGCAGCGTCCCTATTATCTCCTTGAAAGTCAACCACAAGCTGACTTCTACGCCCTGAATAACTTACATCGCCAGATGGCTTAAATCGTCGAAAACAGTATCATGTTTTCAAGTCCCGAGCTCAAGCCTCCAAGACTCATTTCATTCTTGGTCTTGTTTATTTTTTAAAAAAATTAAAGTATTTATTTGAGAGCTGTATATCAACACACAAATGCAATCTAAAGGTAAGGTAAAGGTAGTTCCCTTAACAGGAATCTCTAGTAACCGACCGTAGTGGGTGGTTCTCCGTTACTAAGCCAGCGTTGTCCGAAAGCAAATCCGGTAGTTATGTGCCCAGAATGACTGTTACCTTCCCACTAAAGTGGCACCTATCTATCGACTTGCATTTTCATGGTTTCGAACTGCTAGGTTGGCAGAACTAGTGACAGGAGGTCACCCCATGCAGCATTCGATCCTTGAACTGCCAACCTTCTGGCCTTACGTTCATCAGAGATAGTGTCATAGAATCATAGAATCATAGAGTTGGAAGAGACCCCAAGGGCCATCCAGTCCAACCCCATTCTGCCACTCTCCATCAAAGCATCCCTGACAGATGGCCATCAAGCCTCTGCTTAAATATCTCCAAAGAAGGAGACTACGTCAAAATCTCAGAGGGATGTGTTCCACTGTTGAACAGCCCTTACTGTTAGGAAGTTCCTCCTAATGTTGAGCTGGAATCTCATCTCCTGCAGTTTGCATCCCTTGTTTCGGGTCCTATTCTCTGGAACAACAGAAAACAAGATTGCTCCCTCCTCAATATGACACCCCTTCAGATACTTAAAGCAGGGCTATCATATCACCTCTTAACCTTCAATTCTCCAAGATAAACATCCCTAGCTCCCTAAGTCTTTCCTAATAAGACCCTTCACCATTTTAGTTGCCCTCCTTTGGACCCGCTCCAGTTTCTCCACATCCTTTTTGAATTGTGGTGCCCAGAACTGGACACAGTATTCCAGGCGGGGCCTGACCAAAGCAGAATAGAGTGGCACTATTCCTTCCCTTGATCTAGACACTATACGTGTATTGATGGAGCCTAAAATCGCTTTGGCCTTTTCTTGACCACTAAGGGGATTGTCACACAGAGGCTTACCGTCCCTAAAATGTCCCTAAATCATCTGTAAAGTGCAAGGGTGCGATCACTGGTCGTGCTTGTCCCCCACGATTAAATCATCATTAAAGGTGTCCTGCCATTAAAGCGTTCGTGGAGCAGCCATTTCTCTGTTAATGGGAACGTCCATTATGCGGAGAAATGGGCGCTCCGGCGCTGCATGCCATGGTGACACAAGGAAACTGAAACAGCTAAAGAATTCCCATATCTAGGCTCCAACATTGACCAGAATGGAGACTGCAGTCAAGAAATAAGAAGACAACTAGGAATGGGGAAGGGCAGCCGTGAAAGAACTGAAAAAGATACTGAAGAGCAAAGACATGCAACTGAGCAATAAAGTCAGAATCATCCAGGCCATTGTACTTCCCATGTACGGATGTGAGAGCCGGATAGTGAAGGAAGCAGACAGAAAGAAAATCAACTCATTTGAATTGTGGTGCTGGAGAAGAAGACTTCGGATGCTATGGACAGCCAAGAAGGCCAACAAATGGGTTCTTGGACAGATCGGACCAGAGCTCTCCTTGGAAGCTAAGATGATCAGGTTGAGACTATCGTACTTTGGCCACATAATGAGAAGGGAAGGATCCCTAGAAAAAACAATAATGGTAGGAAAAGTAAAGGGAGGAAGACCACAGACCAGATGAATAAACTTAATCCAGGGGGAGGGGGGTATAGGAAAGGGCTTGCAATGAGGTTTGGATGACCAAATTTCCCCATTTCTAATATTTTTCTCTTTCCCTCACTCTTCATGTGAACTGAAAGAGAGTTCCAACATTAGATCCATGTATTATTTTTAATCCAAACCGCTCAGACTCTGGCAGCAGTGCCAGCTGCTGCCTCCAGTGTCAACGGGTCACCAAATAAAATCCGGGTTTTAGCCCAAAGTTTGAAGGACGCATAGAGGATGCTGACAATTGTTCACTAAATCAGTTCAGCATCTTGGACAGTCCCTTTAAAATTCAGCAGAAAGCCTTGCGCTAATTCATTGTCCCGCTGACTTCGGAGTCACCTATGGCCACTGCCTGGGGCTGGAAAATCGGAGTTTGAAAACGACGGTGGCAAGATTCGCTCTCGGCCAGGAAAAGGTTGAAAGGTTGGAGAACAAGAGAGGAGCCAAACTCTGTTCATCTCTGCCCCTTCTCGACGTACTGCAGAGCAGGTTGCTTATGATTCTGCAATACCAAAACAGCAAGGAGAAGACGGATTGATACAGCGGCGGACTTGGCAAGGTGTAATTTTAACAGCGATATTTCCCCCCGTGCGGCCATAAGAATGCAAAGAGTCAAGAGAAGCCTGTATTTTATCGCAATGCAGACTTCAAAGTGCACCAAAATGCTCTTCATTTGTGGCAATTGTGGAGAGCGCTCAGTTTCATCTCTCTGTTAGCTGGCTGCCTTGTTGCCTTTTCCACTTTCATGTCACAGCAAGAATATGCAATTTCGAATCCCGGTTACATTATTTGGTAGCTTTAAAAAAAAATAAATCGGAGTTTCTACTTCCCCCGTCACAAAAATCTATAGAATCTCTCCTCCCTGGTCCTTATAACATATTTAATAGAATGTTTTTGGAGGTTTTTTTGCAAGAGAGACAGAAAGTAGAAGCTATTTCAAATGTTTGGGTTAAATACACGAAAAATGATGCGTAGGAAAAGAGCTAGGAAAAGAACGAAGGAAGACAACTTAAACAGGGAATCATCTTTCTTAGAATCATAGAATTATAGCGTTGGAAGAGACCACAAAGGCCATCCAGTCCAACCCCATTCTGCCATGCAGGAACTCTCCATCAAAGCATTCTCGACAGATGACCCTTCAATTATGGCAGCCAAGGCTCTGAGTATGCAAGACCTGAGCAGGGCTGTAGATGATATGGAAACTTGGAAGTCTCTCTTTCATAGAGTCACCAAAATTTGAAGTCAACTTGAAAGTAGTAAACAATACCAATGGTAATTTATTTACAGTGGGCCCTTGTTATCCGCTGGGGTTTGGTTCCAGGACCCTCCGTGGATAACAAAATCCATGGATGCTCAAGTCCCATTCAATATAACGGCACAACAAAATGGTGTCCCATATACAGAATGGAAAATCAAAGTTTGTATTTGGAATGTATACTTTGGGGGAATATTTTCAAGCCATGTATGCTCAAATCCGTGGATAAAAAAATCCGTGGATAAGGAGGGTCAACTGTAGTGCAAATGGGACCCGCTTTCTCATCAGGGGGGTTCTTTCTGAGCTGCAGAACGGGTGCCGTTGGTGCACCACATGCCATGATGACGCCCGTCGTGTGCCATGCCGTTTGGGTGCTACGTACGGCGGACATCATCATGTGCACCCCATGTACGGTAGTCCGTCAGTGAATACTAGGGGTCTGGACTGTGCAGATGCTCTGCACTCCCGACCCCTAAAACCTCCCCAATGCCGGCACAAATGGCCCGTCTGTACCAGGCCATAGTCAAAGAACCTATCAAAGGGGTTACTTGGCAAGATCTGTTCAGAGGGGAGTTTCCATTGCTCTCCTCTGAGTCTGAGAGAGTACCCTATGAGTTTCCATGACTGAGCCGGGGTCTGAACCCTGGTCCCGTGAGTCAGTCCAAAACTCAATAGCAATAGCAGTGGCATGTATGTTTCTATACCGCTTATCAGTGAATTCAGCACTCCCTAAGCGGTTTGCCCTCTGTAAGCCAATTGCCACCAAGAAGGTGGGGACTCATTTGACCGACCTACGAAAGGATGGAAGGCTGAGTCAACCTTGGAGCCCCTGGGATCGAACTCACAACCTTGTGGCTGCGGTACCAGCATTGCACGACACTGGTTCAAGGGGGATACATCTTAATAAGGGACAGAAATGGAACCCTCATGTCCAAAAGATGCAGTGCAGCTGCACCGATAGATGCATAATGGACATTTTCCAAGTAGTGGACATGCTTGATCTGCAAATGAAACCACAAGGACCCCTAAACGGGGGGAAAGGTACCATATTCTACCTTAAATCTACCATTATTCAACTTCAGCACACACACACACACACATACGCATCAGTAATTTATGAAGAAAGGAGGCATACAAAATATGGGTGGTACACATTTTGGGCACAGGGGGGTTGTTTTGGTCCCCAACCCTTTTCTGCTGCCAACATTCAGATCAAAGTTTTGCAGGCAGAGAAAGCTGGGGGGGTATGAGCACTGCAAAAAAAAAATATTAATAACTATTTAAATATTCTGTTTCATCATGATAACAAACAGATGGTTTTAATATTCTAGAGGCTAATTTCTGAACAATTAAAAACACAGCAAGACATTAGCCGCTAATGAAACATTTTAGCTATCAGCATAGGCATCTGCCATTAATTTCCACACAGTAAGGACTTGGCTCTCTCCAATCTGTTCTTTGTTAAAGGAAGTTTCTTTTTCCCCCCAACTTGGAATTTAGTGGAGTAGAGAATTAACAACTGTTTTCAATCAGTAACCAGCAGGGTACAGCGCTGGCATCCAGGAAGACCATCTCTACCATGGGGCACACATATATGCCCCCGCGATGGCTTTGATGTGGATGTATAGCTGGGATTTCAGAAGGGAGCCCCGTTCCTAATTACGTTTCCTTTTGAAACGGATGGATTAATCCTATATAATGGCGCAATGTCTCCTTTTATTAGGTTCGTGCACAGGGGCCCGCGGAAAGAATAATGTGAAGACTGTCGGAAAATTGCTCTTCAGTTCCATTTGCGTGCTTATATGCCTCCGCCCGTCGGCGTATGGCAACTCCATGAGTTTTGTGCGGTTTTCTCAGGCAAGGAATACAGAGGTGGTTTTGCTCTGAAATATTGGGGTTTATCACAACGGGACGAATTTCTCCCAATTTCGAAGGGAGCCAATTCGAATTCACGTAAATTGGCTAGTTTAGCAAATTTACGTGAAATCTAATTGCGTTCGGAATGCGTTCAGAATGACTTCCCATTTCCCGAAAATGACCCCCCATTGCCCGAAATTGCGTGAGATACTCTAATACGCAATTTACGTGAAATCCCATTACGTGAATTACGTGAAATTACGTGAAGCCCCACTTTAGTCTGCAAAAGCCCATGTTGCCAACGTCTTTCTTTCAGTTCGTCTCAAAGGTGCTACAAGAGCTCTCTATAGACTGATTCTATAGACTAAGACGGGACACATAAACACCGGAGGATAGTCATCATCAGCGATAAGTTGGAACTAGTTGGGGTATCAAGACATTTTACTCCAGCAGCCAGGAACAAGGTTCATTTTTACATTAGGAACGGTGACTGGATTGAAGAAAGAACCCAGAGATGAGGGCTGCAGTTGCTTGAAGCAGGCAGCACGTAATGATTCAAAAATGAAGCCGCAACCTTCGCCTCTGGTCCACAACCACGCTGTGGAAATAATCCAGTTTGAAAGCGCCTTTAACTGCCCTGGCTCAGTGCTAGGCAATCCTGGGAACTGTAGTTTTGTGAGACGTTGAGCCTCCTCGGTCAGAGAGCGCTGGTGCCACAATAAGAAGCAAAACTTTGGAACAACTTGCCGGAAGAGATCCGTCTTATTACCACCTTAGATGCCTTTACAAAGGCACTGAAGACGGATCTCTTCCGGCGGGCCTATCCACCCAATCTGTTATAATGAATTATTGAAGATTTGACTCTGAACTAGATCTAGTTGAAGAAATTGATAGCAACTGATAGTAATGTTTAAATTGTATTATTTTAGAATTTTCTGTATAATAGTTTTAGATAACGATTTAAGATATTTTAGATGCAATTGTAAATGTCTGTATTTTATAAGTTGGAATCCTGCCTTGATCCAATGGGAGAGGCAGGAAATACAAATAAAAAAATTAGTTTATTATTATTATTATTATTATTAAGATACAATTCCCAGGATTCTCCACCACTGAGCCAAGGGCAGTCAAAGCCCTCCCAAACTGGATTATTTCTGCAGTGTGTTTTGGACCTATGCACACCTATTTCTCATTTTTCGGGAGGAGGAAAAAAACAACATTCATCGCCCGACAAGCCCCAACCCCAAGCGTTCCTGAATCCTCTGGTTGATATGAAGTATGATGGGTATAAGGGCTTTGCAGACCATCCTACAAGGGCGGTCTATGGGTGCCCATTTCAGCGCCAGATTGGGGCCAGGGCAGCCTCAGTGGCAGCCCCACAGGTCTCAATCCGCCGCTTTTCCAGGGTTGCCCGGAACAAGGCTGCCATGATGCCGCCGGCGCCGTCATGGACTAAGGTTAGGGAGCGTGTGGATGGTGCGCACTCCCCTAACCCTACTATCGCTGCCGCCGCCGCCGCCACACCCCATTCTTCCCGTCTGTATCAGGTCGAAGCTGCGACTTTAAGCCATTAAGAAACTCAGCGGTTTGATAAAATAACAGGAAACAGACAATTTATTATGAGCAGCCCTGGTAGCTCTGGATTATCTATAAAAATTTTATGGCCCTCCCCAAGTGGCAAGCGGCCATAAAACTTGCCTGAATGAGGGACTTGTTAATTTACTTGTTAAAGCAAATTAAAAATTTATAAGCGCTTTTAGGTAAATGAGATCTTTTCTTGCCGAGGCCCCGTGGGGTTCAGGATTCCTGGGAGAGACGAAAATGGCTGTGCTCAAACATCACAGCAGAACAATAAAAGCTATTAAAGTGCTCCATTTTATTGCCATCGAGAAACACAGCTGTTGCCGTGGAGTGAGGGTTGGAGTGTGATGCTTTTTGTGCTTCAGGTTGTTTTGCTTTGAAGGAGTCACGCTCCAGGCCTTGAACACCAACCATTTTCTTTGCAGGATCCGTTCCTTCCTTCCTTCTCTCCCCAAAGCAGAACAAGTTGTCCACCATCTTGCTTCCATCCAAGTCAACAGGCGTTTGCTGTTGACTTCCAGTTGTGTTAGAGCTGCGACAGGAGGGAAAGCTTGTCATGGAGCTCCAAATGCAAGCAGCCAAGCTGTTCACTTTTCGATGGCCGTCTTTGATAAACTGTTGTCCCTACAAGATCCAGCAAGAACGCTTGCCGTGTTCATTGTTCTCGAGGAGGACAGCCTGTCTATAAACCAGACGCTCGGTTGTTGTTAACTGCCTTTGAGTCAACCCGAATTCATGGCGACCCTGTGGATGAGACGTCTCCAAGCTCCTCTACGCTCCACTTAGAATCATAGAATCGTAGAGTTGAAAGAGACCCCAAGGGCCATCCAGTCCAACCCCATTCTGCCATGCAGGAACTCTCCATCAAAGTATGACTGTACGTCTCTCTATAGGCAAACAGAGAGCTATTGGGGCCCAGAACCGCTGCCCATGTTGGCTAGGTGATTCTGGCAGCTGCAATTGAAATATTAATCCCCCAATTTTTTTTTTATTAGGCTCTATAGTAACCCCAACACTCCTCCACTCCAGGTTTTGGCACCCTAAAGCAACTTCCATATGGAAGTTCATCTTTTGAACCCCATGCTTGGAGCACAAAAGCCAGTGCTATAGTCTCTCGTGAGCAGAAACTCACAACATACGGTCGGAAATCAGCGGTACATGCAACACTGAAAATGTGAAAGAGAGAGAAAGAGAGAGAGAGTTACCAATGGGAAGCCTTCCAAACCCGCAGCTGTGCCAGGCCATTAAAAAGCCGAAACTCATTCTGCTGCTCAACCCCATGCTTATTACCACATAACTATTCATCAAAGAAATTTCAGTGCAATTAATTAAATTATTCCCATGCCTCCGCTGCCGAATCGCAATCCCTGTATCAGCTTTCGCTCAGACTCTCTTTCGGCCCAGGCTTGGATGCCAAGAGACATCTCGAAGGTTGTCCAGCTTCTGTAAAGCTGTGCTCGTTGCCACTCGCGTAGCCTCTCCTTTCTCTCTCTTTAATTGCCGCTCATTTTCCACGAGGATATTGCTGCCAGCATATTGGCAGGGCTTCCGGGCGAGAGGGAGGCAGCGAAATCTACCTGCAAGACGCTTAAACATTAGGGTCAGGCTCCGACGTGATTCTCGCGAGGCTCTAATATGGAAAACAAATGTTTCCAGGAAGAGTTTTTTTTTTTAATCAGTCTGATTTTATTAGTTTGAATGTAGGATTCTCTAGTACTGGGGGGCTTGTGTTTAAGTTGCAGAGTCATTGGAAAACCCAAGTGTTAATTAGGTTTATGGCTGAAATATGCTTAGCAGGAGACATTCAAGCTCATGCATTTTCATCTCCCGCAAGCGGTTTCTAGGAGTTATACACATTAGTTCACTGGGCTGAGGGAGAACCAGATGTACGCACTGAAAATTCAATAAGCATTTTAACCCATGGTGCCAGAGTTATGTGCTTTTAGCTCCCTACCATCAGAAGAAGAAGAAGCTGCCCAAAGGTTGCTGAGCAATGACTCCTCTCCTCCATCCTGGACAGAAGTGACCAGTGTGGTCCCCGCAGGGGTCTGTCCTGGGCCCAGTTTGCTATTCAACATCTATATCAATGACTTGGATGAAGGAACAGAGGGCATGCTTATCAAATTTGCACATGACACCAAATTAGGAGAAATAACTAATACCCCAGAGGAGAGGATCAGAATTCAAAATTATCCGAACAGACTAGAAAGCTGGGCCAAAGCTAACAAGATGAAATTCAACACAGAGAAATGTAAGGTGCTGCACTTAGGGCAGAAAAATGAAATGCACAGATATAGGATGGGGGACAACTGGGTGAATCAAACTATGAGTGAAAGGGATCTAGGAGTCCAAGTAGACCACAAATTGAACAGGAGTCAACAGTGCGATGCGGCAGCTAAAAGGCCAATGCGATTTTAGGTTGAATCAATAAAGGTATAGTGTCTAGATCAAGGGAAGTCATAGTGCCACTCTATTCTGCTTTGGTCAGGCCTCACCTGGAATAATACTGTGTCCAGTTCTGGGCACCACAATTCAAAAAGGATGCGGAGAAACTGGAACGTATCCAAAGGAGGGCAATTAAGATGGTGAAGGGTCTGGAAACCGTGCCTAAGGGCACTGGGGATGTTTAGCCTGGAGAACAGAAGGTTAAGAGGTGATATGATAGCCCTGTTTAAATACCTGAAGGGATGCCATATTGAGGAGGGAGCAAGCTTGTTTTCTGCTGCTCCAGAGAACAGGACCCGAAACAATGGATGTAAATTACAGGAACAGAGATCCCACTTAAACATTAGGAGGACCTTCCGGACAGTAAGATCTGTTTGACAGTGAAACACACTTCCCTCGGAGAGCGGTGGAGTTTCCTTCTTTGGAGGTCTTTAAATAGAGGCTGGATGGCCATATGTCAGGGATGCTTTGATTTTGAGTTCCTGCATGGCAGGGGTTTGGACTAGGTGGCCCTCGGGATCTCTTCCAACTCTATGATTCTATCTCAAACCACAGTCAGGGTCACGTGGCAGAAAACAGTCATTCAAACAATCTGCATCTGAGCCATCTAACAACAACTATGCAGCGTAACCCCCTCTTCCCAGCTCCTTGGATTTTGTTTAAACGCTGTCGTGGGAGTTACACGTAATACAACTGTCTTGGGACGGAGCCGCACTATGATCTGGGGCGAGGATCATACACTTTATACCCATCAGAACAAAAGAAAGACCAAAAAGAACATTCTTCATGCATAGTAAGATGAGCCAAAATAGAGTTGCTCTCCTGATGCTGTTCATATGCTGCAAGGTTTTGAAGTAAGGCGGCATTGATATATATATATATATATATATATGATCCTTCATCTGCGTCCTGGAATGGCGCATTCCAAGATGATTTGTGCCACATGCCTTTTTTTTTTAAGACAAGTGGGATCTTAGTTCAATCAAGAATGAAACTCATCTCCTAGATATACATATATATAATATAATATAATATATTCTCTTACATCCTACTCATCTTCCATAATTTAATCTCGTCTTTCACGTATCCGGGATTTAGCTTGGAGGTTGTGGGGCCTGCAAATTGGCATCCTTGTTATTTCAACACAAGATTACGATTCTGCTTGGAAAGACATCTGTGTGGGCAGACACCAGACACCCACTATTTTGGCTAGTCTCGCCCCTTCCCCCTGCCAACAGCTCAGCTCCCAAAATGCGGACCAGATTTTCCAAAGTGTTCAGCACTTGCCCGCTTTGATTGTGACATTTAACAGCCAGATTTCCAGAAGAATGTGTATTGCGAGGGGCAAGGGAGAGGGATCAAAGCTCTTCCCTTTCGAACATATTGAACGCATGTGGGATTCATTTGTCATGCTAAAGTAGACCACCGTGTTTTTATTCCCCCCCCCCACTCTTTCTGTTAATACAAACACAACCCGCAGTTTTCATTTGGATGGTGGACAGCATTATATATATTTTGTTTGTGTTTTAAAAAGTTTTGTTTTCAGAGCTCTTTCCTCCAATCATCAGAGGAGATCACCTCCCTTGCCACATGGTTAGTATGGATGCATTTTTAGAGGCTATTTAATGTTCTCCACTTAGGGTGGAAAAATGAAACGCACAGATATAGGATGGGGGACACCTGGCAGAATGAAACTATATGTGAAAGAGACCTAGGAGTCCAAGTAGACCACAAGTTGAACATGAGTCAACAGTGTGATGCAGCAGCTAAATAGGCCAATGCAATTTTAGGCTGCATCAATAGAAGTATAGTGTCTAGATCAAGAGAAGTAATAGTGTCACTCTATTCTGCTTTTGGTCAGGCCCCACCTGGAATACTGTGTCCAGTTCTGGGCACCACAATTCAAAAAGGATGTGGAGAAACTGGAGCCATGTGTCCAAAGGAAGGCGACTAAAATGGTGAAGAATCTGGAAACCATTCCTTATGAGGAAAGACTTAGCTTGGGATGTTTAGCCTGGACAAGAGAAGGTTAAGAGGTGATATGATAGCCCTGTTTAAATATTTGAAGGGATGTCATGTTGAGGAGGGAACAAGCTTGTTTTCTGCTGCTCCAGAGACTAGAATACGGAACAATGGATGCAAACTGCAGGTAAAGAGATTCCACCTCAACACTAGGAGCAACGTCCTGACAGTAAGGGCTGTTCAACAGTGAGACAAATTCCCTTGGAAAGTGGTGGAGTCTCCTTCCTTGGAGGTCTTTAAGCAGAAGCTGGATGGCCATCTGTCAAGGATGCTTTGATTGGGAGTTCCTGCATGGCAGGGAGTTGGACTGGATGGCCCTCGTGGTCTCTTCCAAGTCTACGGTTCTATAATTCTATAATACTCTCCTTTAATTTTGGTTCACAAGACCAATTGAAGTTGTCACATACCAAGCCAAGACATTGGCCCATCTCCCAGAGTTGTCCATGCAACGGGTAGGTCTCATGAAGTCTTCCAGACGTTCTCAAACTAGAACTTGCATGAGTTCTAGCCAGCACAGCTAATGGTGAAGAATGCTGGTAGTTGCAGACCAAAAGCATGTGGCGATGTGAAGGCTGAGGCTTTTACGGCCGTCATCCATATCTGTTTGTGGGTTTTTCGGGCTCTGTGGCCATGTTCTAGAAGAGTTTATTCCTGACGTTTCGCCAGCATCTGTGGCTGGCATCTTCAGAGAATGGTGGCATGGAAGAGAGTTGGAGATATATATCTTTTCCATGCCAGCATTCTCTGAAGATGCCAGCGATAGATGTTGGGGAAACATTAGGAATAAACTCTTCCAGAACATGGCCACAAAAAAAGCATATGGAAAGCTGTTTGATTCCCATCTCTAGTCTACCATTACCAGAAATGGCTCTCCAGAATTTCAGAGAGAGGTCTATTGCTAGTCATCTTCTTATTTCTTGGTTGCAGTCTCCATTCTGGTCAATGTTTGACTCAAGATAACGAGAAGTTTTTAAATTCTTTTGATTTCCTCATTGTCTAGGTTGAGTTTATCCTCTTTGGACATTATTTTTGCTTTCTTTACGTTCACCAGCTATAAGTCCCCCCCCCCCCCCCCGGATGTGACATTACAGGCATTTCTTGAGAAATTCAAAATTTGTGACTCTAACTCGTCTCCAAAACACACTGCAGAAACAATCCAGTTTCAGACTGCTTTAACTGCCCTGGCTCAGTGCTAGCGAATCCTGGGAACTGTAGTTTCTTTTGGCACCAGAGCTCTCTGACAGAGAAGGCTCAATGTCTCGCAAAATGACAGTTCGCAGAATTCCTTAGCGGTGGATTATTTCTGCAGTGCGTTTTGGACCAGTGTCACTTTCCATCTCCTATACAATTTTTAACGTCTCTGTCTGTTGAAGAAGCCAACGAAGCTTCAAAAGCTTGCACAATGTATTTTCTGCATTTTGGCCGGCCGATAAAGGTTTCGCTCTTTTGCGGATTTCAGATTTTGTTGTACAGTAGAGTCCCAATTATCCGTCCTTCGGTTATCCAACATCCAGGATTATCCAACGTCGCAGCTGCTGTGATTTCTTTAAATATTCTGTGATTTCTTTCAATTTTCAGCGGACTGATCTGTTTATACTATACATCACAGTGTTGATCGGTGATTTCTTTACATTTACTTTTACTGATATTGCAATAAAACTTCAATACATTTGCAATCCATAGTGATTTCAGGGCTTTTCTTGGACCTTCCGGATTATCCAACATTTTCGGTTATCGGGTCCAGTTTATGTCGGATAATCGAGACTCTACTATATTTTCCCAAAATCAAGGAGAGAGACAGCCTGTTTGCCCTTGGGAGGATGTTCTATAAATCCCAAGGGCTTCTTGTTTGCCCATCCTAGTGAGACACAAAATGGGACATCACCTAAAGTTCGCAAAGTCTGGATGCTCATGCGGGAGGAAATGTTCCCTGAGATCAGCAATGCAACTCGGGTGAACTGGTCACTGATATAGTACATTTCACTAGTGCATTTTCTTTCTTCCATTTTAACTTGCAGTGATTTGGTTTTGCAAATGAGCTATACGGCAAGAAGCAAGATGCTCAGGCTCACCATGGTGACGTGATCCTTTCATACCATTTTTCTTGCTTCACTGTCAACCGCCACATAATCCGTTAACAAATTACCTTGCCAAGTGACTTTTCCAGACGTTGCTGGTGTCAACAAAATTAATGTGACATTTACAGCTACTTCGAGAGTTCAAGACGAAAACCGCTCGCATTATTCCCGTGGAAAGCAACATGAGACACATTTATTTAGTTTCACAAAATCTAATTAGGTGTAAATTATTGCTGGTTCTGTGAATCCAGTGAACTTTCGGAGACACATCCTTAAACTCAAACTCAGAATTCTCTGTTCTGAAATAATATATTGTAAAGACATAATGGCTGATCAATTTACATCTTCCTCTGCCTTGGTATTTGCTTGTTAGCTGCTTACATTATCTTAACTGCCTCTTCCCACCTGCTTTTAAAAGGCTAGATACACACACACACCTTGACAACAATTCATGTGAAAGGGATCTAGAAGTCCTAGTAGACCACAAGTTGAACATGGGTCAACTGTGTGATGCGGCAGCTTAAAAAGGCCAATGCGATTCTAGGCTGCATCAATAGAAGTATAGTGTCTAGATAAAGAGAGGTATAACAGAATCACAGAATCATAAGAGCTGGAAAAAACAAGGGTCATCCAGTCAAACCCCATTCTGCCATGCAGGAGCTCTCTGTCAAAGTATTTCCATCCAGCCTCTGCTTAAAAACCTCCAAAGAGAAAGACTCAAACCCCCTCCAAAGAAGTACATTCCACTGTCAAACAGTTCTTACCACCAGGAAGTTCTTCCTAATCTTTAGGTGGAATCTCTTTTCCTGTGGTTTGAATTCATAGCTCCGTGTCCTAGTCTCTGGAACAGCAGAAAACAAGTTTGCTCCAGCCTCAAAATGACGTCACTTCAAATGTTTAAACATGGCTATCATATTACCTCTTTGGACTAAACATGCCCTATGTATGTATGTTATAAGGCATGGTACTTAGGCCCTTCACCTTCTCAGTTGCTCTCCTTTGGACACGCTCCAGTTTCTCCACATCTTTTTTGAATTGTGGTGCCAAGAACTGGACACAATATTCCAGGTGGGGCCTAACCAAAGCAGAACTTTGGAACTATGACTTCCCTTGGTCTAGACACTATACTTCTACTGATGCATCCTAAAATAGCATTGGCCTTTTTAGCTGCCGCATCACACTATTGACTCATGTTCAACTTGTGGTCTATTTGGACTCCTAGATCCCTTTCACACGTACTTTCATTCAGCCAGGTGTCCCCCATCCTATATCTATGCTTTTCATTTTTCCACCTTAAGTGCAGTATCCTACAACTCTCCCTGTTGAAGTTCATGTTGTTAGTTTTGTCCCAGTTTTCTAGTCTACTCGGGTCATTTTGGATTTTGATCCTGTCTTCTGGAGTATTAGCTACTCCTCCTAATTTGTTGTCATCTGAAAATTTGATAAGCGTGCTCTCTATTCCTTCATCCAAGTCATTGATAAAGATGTTGAATAGCACTGGGCCCAGGACAGAACCCCACTGGACACCCCACTGGTCACTTCTCTCCAGGATGAAGAAGAAACATTGTTGAGCACCCTTTTGAATTCTGTTGGTCAACCAGTTACAAATCCACCTAATAGTTGTATTTTCTAGCCCGCATTTTACTAGCTTGTCATAACTCAGACGATGATGATGATATCAAACAAGAAGGAAGGCCAATTCCCATATAGACTGTGGGCTTCTTGCAAGTTTCCTAAAGGACCCCAGGTTGGAAATTGTGGAATAAATACAGAATTCTGGGCCACCCAGATTTTTGGTCGCATCCAACCTAACAGAGTAGTGTTGTTCATATAACACTGGCAGTGTGTATATCTAGTGCAGAAGAAAGTTAGCCCCACTTAATAAAAAATCAAAACAAGAACGGGTTAGCCTTCAGACTGACTAATATTCAGTATTTCTAACATTCCTAGTCGCCTTGACCGAAAGCAAGATATGCTCTGCCTATATTGTAAACATACCCTGTTGTAATCTGATGCTTCTCCGCAACATAGTTTGAAATAAGTGGGTCTTGAAAAAAATATATCAAAGGCAAAAGAACTGCATGCGGCAGAGAAAGGCTTCCATTAGTGCTATTAAATCGTCCTTTCAGCATAATTCTTCATCTGGGACTTATTCCAAAACACAGGAGTTAATGACACTAATACAAACCATCCCAACATACCATGTATTTTGTCAGCTCTTATACCCATGACTAAATGGCTTTTTAATGTACTTTTATTTCCCATGGAGGGACAACGTTTTCCTGCCTTTGCCTGAGCACAACGTGGCAGCCGCTAAGTGAAAAGAGCACCACTATTAATCCTCAGGGGGATCCCCAAATCTATGCTGGACATGACAGAAGGCTCTTCCTCATTTAGATGGAACCGATAAATAAGACACACTCTCGGGCATGTAGAGAGATCTCGTAGCACCTTTGAGACTAACTGAAAGAAAGAAGTTGGCAGCGTGAGCTTTCGTAGACTAAAGTCTACTTCCTCAGACGCATTTGGACTACTTTCTCAGACGCTACTTCATCAAATGCATCTGAGGAAATCTACGAAAGCTCATGCTGCCAACTTCTTTCTTTCAGGGGCTACAAGATCTCTCCACAGCCTGATTCTGGAGATTGCCACATGCCTCTTTTCACCCCATCTGGGCACAGGGCTGGGCACAGGCTTAAACGGGTGGAAATGGATCTTATCGCACGCTTCCATGCCCAACTCAACCACGCTGAGTACCCGATCTGGACTCCTGGCGTACTTTTCGAATGAACGATACTTTCTCCTTCTTCAAAATGTATGCCTGGAGTCTGCGTCGGGCACACGATGCAGCTGAGTTGGGCACAGCTGTGCATTAAGATCCGTTTTCACCCATTTAAGCTCGTGCCTGGATTGAGCGAAAAGAGGCATGTGATCATCTCCGGGTATGCTTGGATGGAGAGTTGGACTGGATGGCCCTTGCGGTCTCTTCCAACTCTACGATTCTATGATTCTAGGATCACAGTAGAACAGGAGTCCACTTCCATGCCTCCTCACATCCAAGAAGTTCTGCTTCAGCGTCGGTCGACTTTTATTGTCTTCTGGGCCTCGGAGGGAAGAAACGAGGAGAACCGGAAAAAAACAAAAAAACAAAAACACAGACGAATCTTAACAGACGCCTTATGCCAGGAACTGTATTGAGAAAAATCTGAGAATATTAGTATGTTCTGTGGGTTCCCCTCCCCTGTTTAAAGGAAGGGAAGGCAGATGGTGAACAAGTGTGTGTGTGGGGGGGGGGGGGGGGAATGGCTCAAAAAAAAAAGAGCTTTTAATTTAAACAGAGTAAAAGCTTTTGAGTCTTAACTGGCAACAGCAAGGTTCAGTGAGGGCTGCCTGAGGCTACGAGTTTGTTCTCTGGAATGGATTTCCCCCCTTAGGAAGGCAAGAGGCAGCAGGAGGGTGGAGAAGCTCAGAGGGAGGGCAAGCATCCAACTCTCCAAGCACAACAGATTTTTTTGCAAAACAGCAGCAAGGAAGGCAGGTTTTCATTGCGAGAGGCTGGCACAGAACGCCGGCAGTCAAAGCCGAACCCGTTGCCAAGAAAAAAAGTAGTAACAAAGAAAAACGGGGAGAGGGATGCTGGATTGCGGGCAGGGGAGAGTCAGGATTTTGGCAGTGGATTTGGAGCATGTGGAATGGTGGCGGGGGGGCTTCAATTTTATTTTATTTTATTTTATTAACAACAAGTCTGTATTTCGGAGATGGTGATGGTACTGCCCCTACGGTTGCATGGTATACTGGTGGAAACAAAGAATGGCTGGGATAGGAGACAGAGGAGATCACCAAAGGGACACTGCATGTTTGCAACACTATCTAGGAAAGACAGGTCCTGCACTATCCCCTAACAAGAGAGGATGCCAAAACGGGGGAGATAAATAACACACTCAGTCCACATCTCTGTCCTTCTAGCTTAAACTAGCAAAGCTGTCTAGATCGGTGCTTCCCAAATTTTGGTCCAGTCTCCACAGAATCATAGAGTTGGAAGAGACCCCAAGGGCCATCCAGTCCAACCCCGTTCTGCCATGCAGGAACTCCCAATCAAAGCATACCCGACAGATGGCCATCCAGCCTCTGCTTAAAGACCTCCAAAGAAGGAGACTCCACCACTCTCCGAGGGAGTGTGTTCCACTATCGAACCACACTTATTTTCATGAAGTTCCTCCTAACGTTGAGGTGGAATCTCTTTTCCTGCAGTTTGCATCCATTGTTCCAGGTCCTATACTCTGGAGCAGCAGAAAAAAAGCTTGCCCCCTCCTCAATGTGACACCCCTTCAAATATTTAAACAGAACTATCATATCACCTCTTAACCTTCGCTTCTCCGGGCTAAATATCCTCAGCTCCCTACGTCTCCCATCCTAAGGCTTTAAGGTTTCCAGACACTTCACCATTTTGGTTGCCTTCCTTATCAGCATCCTTTTTTGAATTGTGGTGCCCAGAAACGGACACAGTATTCCAAGTGAGGTTTGACCAAAGCAGAACAGAGTAACACTATGACTTCCCTTGATCTAGACACTATACTTCTATTGATGCAGCCTAAAATGGCACTGGCCTTTTTTGCTGCCGCATCACTAGATATTTTAGCTGCCTTATCGTCCAGATATTTTGGACTTCAGCTCCCAGCATTCTTCACTGTTGGCCAAGCTGGCTGGGTCTACTGGGAGTTGAAGTCCAAAACACATAGAAGACCAATGTCTGGGGACCACTGGTCAAGATGGTTGTTGCTGTCAACTAGTTTTTCAACCCTCCTAAGTAAATTATAATAGGCTGGTTGTTGACTAGGTCCCAGTGACTTCTGCACCCGTTCGTTATTTGTAGCACTCCACAGATAAAAACAGGGATATGTTTATAACAATCCAAGGACCTTATCAGATGTCGGAAATCGGAAGTATAATCCAACGGCAATCCAAACGCAATCATGGGGTTTCACGTCATTATGAATTAAAGTATCTCACGCAATTTCAGGCAAAGGGGAAGTCATTCCGAACGCAATCATGGGTTTTAAGTTAGTGTGAATTAAAGCATCTCACGCAATGGGGGGGTCATTTTTGGGAAATGGGAAGAAATTCTGAACGCATTCCAAACGCAATGGGAGCTCAATTTACAGCACTATATAAATAAAGGTTAATAATAGTAATAATAACAATGATAGAAATATATATCCATGCAATTACTCCGTCACACAACCACTGTATCAGCCCTATGCCAATGTGAGCTTTATAAATGGAGATACCAGGAAACTGGGACCTTTGGTGTATAATCTCTACAACTCAACCTAAAATTGGATTGGCCTTTTTAGCTGCCGCATCACACTGTTAACTCATGTTCAACTTATGGTCTACTTGGACTCCTAGATCTCTTTCGCACGTAGTTTCATTCAGCCAGGTGTCCCTCATCCTATATCTGTGCATTTCATTTTTCCGCCCTAAGTGCAGTGCCTTACATTTCTCCGTACTGAATTTCATTTTGCTAGCTTTGGCCCAGCTTTCTAGTCTATCCAGGTCATTTTGAATTTTGATCCTGTTCAGCTAGTAGTCAGCCAGATACTTGAGCCAGATACTTCTTCAGCCATTATTCTGCATCTGGTTCTTGTTGATGGCCCTTGGGAGAAGTGGGTTTAGTAAAAACAAAGTAAATAAATCTAGTATGTCTCAAGTATGTCTTCTCCTCTGCATTACATCAAATGGCAACAGCGCTAAGGGAAGATCCTTTTTCCCATCACCTGCTACCTGATCTTTAAAAAAAGAAAAGAACTTCTGGAGATGTCCGGGCGAGAATCTGAGACCTTCTACACATAAAACATGCGTCCTCCCACTAGAGATAGGCAAATTTGCACAATTTTGATTGTATAGAGTGTCTCATTTCCCTAACTGCACATTTATATTGACCCATGTTGGCACACAGCAACATTCATTAAAGAAAATAATGAAAATTCATATGCATTAATTAATTACAAATGAATATATTAAGACCACCATTTGGCTTCCTTGGCGAGAAAAAGAGCTGTGGATTGCTAGTTTGCACTTAGCACCATCAAAGCCTGGGAGAGTTACTTTTGTGGCTATAACTTGCAGGACCCATGCTCACTGGGGTCTGGAGATTGTGGGAACTGTAGTCCAAAAGTACATTTTCCAAGTATTGAGCTTCTCAGCTTAACTAATGTGTGGCACTTACTCTTTAAAAGGTTGAAATCTGTCCAGAAAGAAATCCAGATGTGGCTGTTTTCTTGTACAGTGGGCCCTTGGTATCTGCTGGAGTTCGGTTCCAGGATCACCAGTGGATACCAAAATCCATGGATGCTCACGTCCCGTTATATATAATGGTGTACTACAATGATTTCCCTTATAAAAAATGGCAAAATCAAGGTTTATTTATTTATTTATTTGTAATATTTTCAAGCCGCGGATGGCTGAATCCATGGATGCAGCATCCGTGGATACGGAGGGCTGACACTACAATGTAAGCCAGTTGCTAGTTTCAAGTGAAAGTAGAATCAGCCATGCTACGATGAATCCTACTGAATTGGCAATATCCATGAACTTAAGAATGGGGTGAGGACAAAATCCATTTGTTATCTAAAGTAGTAACGTTATCACTGGGTAACAAAATCAAATACAACTGGTGCCATATTTGGCACTGAACCTGCTGTAGAGTCTCGATTATCTGACATAAACTGGACCGGATCAAAGTCGGATAGCCGAAAACGTCGGATAATCTGGAGGGTCCAAGAAAAGTACGAAGTGCAAATGTATTGAAGTTGTATTGCAGTAGCAATAAAAGTAAAGGTAAAGAAATCACTGGCCGACATTGTGGTGTACAGTATAAACAATTCAGTTCTCTGAAAATTTTAATAAATCACAGAAAATTTAAAGAAATCACAGCGGCCGCAACGTTGGATAATCCGGAATGGTGGAAAACCAAAGAACGGATAACCGAGACTCTACCGTATATAGATATGACAGTGTACAGTTTACAACCAGCTTTGCACCATCGTGCCTATCTACTCCTTTGCCTCTTTCCTCCGCAGCTTCTTTCCTTCACACTCTCTCCCCCTCCATCTTAGTCCGACAGAATGACTGATTTCATCGATCACACGTCAAGTTTTGAGGGACGGTGTGAAACATTTCACCGAATCCTCTCCATCTGGGAAAGTATTTTCGGGGAGAGGGGAAGGCACCGAGAAGCCCTCTCTGCCTTTGCTCTCTTTCTTCCACATCCCCCCCAGTCAGTATTCAAACTGATCTGAAAAACAATAAAAATATGTGCATGCATATGTGTGTGCGGCTACACACACACACTTAAAAAAAACCCTTCAAAATTAAAAACTCGTTTTCAAACGAAAAGTAGCCTTAAATGGTTTTCTAAACATAATAAACCACAGCGCGCCTCGGTCACAATAAATATTCAGTTCTTGCCTGCAGCGATTAAAATCCACCAGTGTGTTCTTTAAAAACTTTGCCAGCACAACAGAATATTTATTCTGACCATGATTTGTCTTTTGTGGGTTTTATGTTCTCCCCCCCCCCGACTCCGCCGCCGCCACCTCCCTCTCTCATGTTTCTTTCATATGTTTACAAGGAAACGGAGAGAAAGACGGCTTTCCAAAAATATGTTCCTTGTTTCTACAAGCAAAGATGCTTTCTCTGAAAGGCTGCCACTTCGTAACTGTGAAAGTCTGTCTGGGCCTCAAGAAAAGAAAAAAGATAAGAAAAAGGGAATGAATAGCTGTCCCACCTCTCTCTCGCTCTCTATTCCTCATGTTTTGTTTCTAATTAATTAAAGCCAAGCTAATTGTTTCAAAAATGAACTAATTAGAGGACAGAAAAAAGTGAAGGAAGGAATCTATCCCACCTATCCAATTGGATCGAGGCGGCTTCCAATGAGAATAAAATAAAATACAAAAGTAGGCAAAAGACCTCAAAAGAGATCTAGACCTAGAGAGCTGGTCATTTGCAAGAAAATACACGTACAAATTTACCAAAAAATCAAAACATCAGAGATAACTATCATAAGATGGAAACAAGATGGTATATCGCACCAATTAAACTGAGCAAAATATACAAAAATCAACAACCTAACTGTAGGAAGTATCACGATGAACTAGGAACACGGAAACACATGTGGTGGACTTGTCCACAGATACATAAATTTTGGAAACAAATTCATGAAATCATCGGTAAGATCCTTAAGATAAAATTTGACATGGAACCTGAAATCTATTTACTTCACGTGATAAACAAAATCAAAATCCAAGACAGAAAGAAACAGTGGAAAACCATCTTATATACGATCTCATTGGCAAGAGTGCTTATTGCTCAAAAATGGAATGCCTCAGACACACCCAAAATCGAGGAATGGTTGATAAAAATAAATGAGGCCATTGAGATGGATAAAATCTCAACGGCAATAGATGATGCTTATCCGGATGGGAAAATCTGGGATAGTTTTCAGTTATACTGTAAATAACACTGGGATGTATAATCTAAAATGATGTAAATACTTTTACTGAGTACTCTTTACCCGGTTGTTCAAAAGAAGACAGGTGCTGTCTCTCTGCATGTCATCGCTGTCCTTGTCACAGTCATCACCGTCACCCACAAAAATAACTGTCCTATCCCAGCTATTTCCTACTGCTTGACCGATATATGACACATATGCTCTGACATATAAGAAACGTTTAGTCAAGAGAAACTAAGGAGATTGTTGCACCATCAAATACGCCGCACTGAGCGCAAGCTGAAATTTTTGAAAATTTCATAATATCGGGTGGTACCGCACACCTCCGTCCTCAGACTAGAAACACTGCGACCCAATCTTAGCCAGATCCATCCTCTTCCCATCCTTCGCAAAGAATGGATAACTCCCGTTTTTGTGAAGGATGGGTAAAGGATGGATCTGGATAAGATTGGGTTGCAATGCCTCCAGGCTGAGGATGGAGGTCTGCGATAACACCCTTTCTTGGGAAATTTTGGGTCGTGATGCCTCTGGTCTGAGAACAGACGTGCAATGATGATGATCATGATGATGATGAATTTTATTTCTATCCCGCCTCTCCAGTTGGATTGAGGCGGCTTCCAGTGAGAAAATAAAATAAAATACAGAATACAATAAAGTACTGAATAAAACTCATTATCCCTCCCTCCACGCAACACCTAAAATTCGCAATTAATAATCATAATGGTAAATAATATCCAATGATAAAATAACAGTAAGACGATGGGAATCCTTAGATGTTATCCAGGTATTAAAGGGCCCTAGTAAGTTAACCAGGTAAGTCAGTCAGGGAAGGCTTGTCGGAAGAGATCCGTCTTGACAGCCTTTTTAAGCTGCCAAGATTATTGATGTTCTGGATCTCTTCCGACAAGCCATTCCATAGTTTGGGAACGGAAGACGAGAAGGCCCTCTGGGTAACCACCGCTGGTCTGGTCTTTATTGGCTGTAGTAGGTTCTTCCCTATTATTATCTTATTATTAGCAGCAGCCAGTGAAGAGATTTCAATATAGCTGTTATATGGTCACCTCTAGCTGTCCCAGTGACTGTCCCAGTGGCTGCCATATTCTGAATCAATTGAAGTTTCTGGACTAGGTAGCAATAGCAATAGCAAGTACATTTCTGTATCGCGTATCAGTGCACTTAAGAACTTCCTAAGTGGTTTACAAAGTGTAATCTAATTGCCCCCAACAATCTGGGTACTCATTTTAGCCACTTCGGAAAGATGCAAGCCTGAGTCGAGCTTGAGCTCCTGGCTGGGATTGAACTCGCAACTTTATGGTTTTGAGCGAGTGGCTGCAGTACAGACATTTAACCACTGCACCACTAGGGCTCTAAGGGACAAGGGTAGCCCCATACAGAGCGTGTTACAGAAGTCAAGTTGTGATGTTAACACCCGATCTTAGGAAATTTTCAAAAATTTCAGCCTGTGCTCAACCCGTGCCCAGCGTAGCCATTTTGACTGTGCGGTAATCTCCTAATTTTCTGCTTAAACCACACTCTCTTTCTGTTGTACCGTTGGTCCTCCAGATTTGCGGCTTTGATTAAACGAACAAGAAAACAAAACAAACAACTTCATTTATATACCGCTTCATACCGCCTAAGGAGTGTCTAAGCGGTTTACAACTGTAAGCTACTTGCCCCCAACAATCTGGGTACTCATTTTAGCGACCTCAGAAGGTTGCAAGCCTGAGTCAAGCTTGGGTCCTTTTGCTGGTGTTGAACTCGCAACCTTATGGTTTTGAGTGAGTGGATGCAGTAAAGGTATTGAACCACTGCACCACCAGTGTCTGCAGATTTGATTAAGATGTTCTCTCTAAGAAATGCTCGGTCCCCCAGCACAACTTTGCTGGATGTTAACCACAGAGGACCCAGAGATTCTTAGAGAAAACACTTCTCTAGGCATTTGTAGGTCCTCCAGTGCATTTCTATGGTTAATGTTGGCCACAAAGGGGTGGTACAGACCGCCCAAAAAGGGCGTTCTGGCGCCACGCCTTTTAGCGTTGTAACTGCTCCGCAGCAGCTAGATGCTGCAGAGCAGTAGCGCACCTAAAAAGGAGTGGAGAAATCGCACTCCTTTTTAGGTGCGCAGTTGCGGCGCGATTTTTAAAGAAGGTGCCATTTGGTGCCGCTGCAACTGCACAGCTCCATGCGGAAGCTGCACAGTTGCGACACCGCCATTACATATGCTGTCTAAACGGTGTTATGTAATGGCGCCGTCGCCATTACGTACTAGGGCTCAGGAGCATTAAAGATGCGCGCTCCCAAACCCTAATGGCGCCAAGATAGCGCCTTTTAGTGCCCATCTAGATTGGGCCAGAGTTGCACCAGAAAACCTATTCTATTTACCATTTACGGTGATCCCCAAACTTTGGTCCTCCAAATGTTTTGGACTTCAGCTCCCAGAATTCCTGATTGTTGGCCGAACTGGATAGGGCTTCTGGGTGTTGAAGTCCAAAACACCTGGAGGACCAAAGTTTGGGAAACACTGGTTTAAAACAAATGTCTGTAAGCATCTCCCATCTCATATCTATCTGGGCCCCTGGCCTTTCTTCTTAGGCTGCTCTTCTTACGGCGAGAGCAGCGTTTCCGTTTTTATTTTGGAAATTGGAAAGAGACAAGAATATATTTTCATATCTTCTGAGTCCCTGTCACCAGCTCTGTATTGTCAAAAGAAAAAGAGAAATAAAAAAATACCTGCAAATGTGCAGATTAAACACAACCCTGTGTAACCACAGCTTGAAATATGCGTTTGATTGAATACGTGTGTAACCTAGAGAAAGACGGTTGCAGAGAAATGAAAAGGTGTGTGTGTGAGTACATGTGTACACATACGCACAAGTATTATCAGGCCCTTTCTGCTAGGATTCACCTACCCGCCGAGTCCAAATACTCTGCCAGCTTTGTTTCAGAGACCACGGACTTTTACAAGCTTTTATGAAGCTTCACGGGAGGAAAAAATACAACATATAATTGGCAAGAGTCTGCAAAAATAAGGCTGGTGCGTTTTCTCGCCCTCCCTCTACTTCCCAAGGAAACTTCCAGAAGGAAAGAGGTGGGATTTTTTTTTTGTGTGTGTGTGTTTTATGGAACTAAACAGTGCCATCTGGTGCAAAGAAAGAAAAGCAAAACACCTTCAGCAATGGAACAGAAACACAGCATGACGGAAAAAGATGTTCAAATGTCAAACAGACATTGCATCTTTTACAGAAATAAGCATTATAAAACAAATTCTGTCTGCAGAGATAACTGGAGTCTGAAACAACTAACACATCAAACGCTTGCAACATTTCATTTGCGAGTAGCGTGCTGCTGGAATATGCCTTCCCCTTCACTGAAAGTTTTCTTCCGCTGTAAAACAAGATTTCCAGTTTACTGCTTAATGTCCGGCACTTTTACATTTTTGAGTTCGCATCCTTGAACTTAACGTGCCTTTAAAAAATACTACAGTGAGCCCTTGTTATCTGCTGGGGTTTGGTTCCAGGACCCCCCGTGGATAACAAAATCCGTGGATGCTCAAGTCCCATTCCATCCAATGGCATATCAAAATGATGTATCGTACGTAAAACGGAAAATCCAGGTTTGCTATTTGGAATTTATGCTTTTTCTGAATATTTTCAAGCCGTGTCTGCTTGAATCTGTGTATTAAAAAAATCTGCCGATAAGGAGGGCTGACTGTACGTCTGTCCCTAACTTCCCGTTACACAGATCTCCAATGCTCTCCAGCTTACTTGGCAACACATGCTTTGCGATTCGGGAAAAAAGGACCAGGGGTTGCATTAGATCACGTCTCTCCTGAACTTTAACCAAAGAAAAACAGGAAAGGTGCAAGTTAGAAAAATAACCGGCCATTCGCACCCACCCTTGGGCACCTCGTAACTAAGAGTAAATATTAGGAATAACTTCCTAAGGGTAAAAGCTGTCAAAGTGTAGGACAGAGTGCCTTGAACGGTGAGGATGGATTCTGCTTCATTGGATGCTGGATAACCACTTCTCGGGAGATGTTTTAGCTGTAGGCTCGAGTATCAAGGGTTGGATTGGATGGTCCTTGGGATACCTTCTAAACTCAATGGTTCTCGGTAGTGTCACTAGGGAGGTGCGGTGTGTACTGGCCACACTGGGTGACACCGCAGAAAGGGACGGTATCCACCCGGTACATTGAGTGGGACTGTAAATTATAGCCAGATCTAAAATGGCTGTTATAGTCATAGAATCATAGAATCGTAGAGCTGGAAGTAACCCCGAGGGCAATCCAGTCCAACCCTATCCTGCCATGCAGGAACTCTCAATCAAAGCATCTCCGACGGAAGGCCATCCAGCCTCTGGCTTAAAGACCTCCAAGGAAGGAGACTCCACCACTCTACTAGAGATTGTCTTTTATTGTCAAATGGCTCTTACTGTCAGAAAGGTCTTCCTAATGTTGAGCTGGCATCTCTTTTCCTATAGTTTGAATCTATTGCTCCAGGTCCTATTCTCTGGAGCAGCAGAAAACAAGCTCGCTCAATTCTCAAGAAAACATCCCTTCAAATATGTAAACAGGGTTATCATATCACCTCTTAAACCAAGTTTTTTCCCCCCAGCTGAGTTCCTGGGTTTTTTTAATGCCCCTCTTCATGGTCCAAGGCCTACTGCCTGAACACAACCACACACTGCTGTATGACTTTTTGTGAATGCTTCAGACATTTTGTGAATGCTTCTGTGAATGCTTAGTATTGGAAGGGAGAATGCAGCAGGGCCTGTGAGGCAGTAGAGGAGGAAGGAGACAGTGTCTTTCCAATGCAATGTGAAGTGCAGAAGGAGCCAGAAGCATAGGATCATAGAATCACAGAGTTGGAAGAGACTCCAAGGACTATCCAGTCGAACCCCATCCTGCCATGCGGGAACTCTCCATCAAAGCATCCCCTACAGATAGCCATCCAGCCTGTGTTTCAAGACCTCCAAGGAAGGAGACTCCACTACACTCCGGAGACTTTGAGCCACTGTCGAACAGCCCTTACTGTCAGGAAGTTCCTCCTAATGTTTAGGTGGACTCTCTTTTCCTGTAGCTTGCATCCATGTTCCGGGTCCTGTTCTCCGGAGCAGACATTTCTTGTACCTTCTTGCATCACTTGTACTAGATCGCTGTTTCCGAGCACTGGCCAAAGGCAGCATGCCACTGGCCCACGCATGCCCAAAGCCCAGGCAACTAGTCAGTGCCAGGGTAGGTTCACCCAAAGGGATGAAGGAACACAACCCCTCATAAAGAAAACAAATGCATCATGAGACTTAGGAGCCAATTACGGCACTTTAATCTCTCTTTAATGCCAAAATCAGCCCCGGTGTGATAAAGTCCCTAGTCCAGTTCAATGTTAAAGAGAGCAGCAGCAGAGCTTGAAACTGTGCTGCAGAGCAAGCAGGCACATAGATGCTTTTCTACTGGCAAAAAGTATTTTATTTCCCTTAAAATTCAAACAATTATTTCTAAATTTTCAGCCATGCATCTACATATTTTAAAAAAACAACATTTTATGCAAAATCGTCATTTTACCAAGTCCAAGATCTTGAGATGCTGGGAACTGGATTTGTAAGGTTAAGCATGTGAAGCAAATGCTTTCCCATTCAGCTCCAACTTTCTCAGAAATACTCAGTGCAGAAGTGTGTGTTTTTTTGCCGTTTGAGATTTCAGAGCACCAACACAAGCTTTTTAATTCCCACAAATGTTAATTGTTAATTCCTTGTCCCTTAAATAAGGAAAGTGGGGGAAAAAACCACTCTCTTTCTATAACCCTATAGCTTTATTCCTGCAACCTACAGAAAACAAGATACGCTTTTAACAGCCTGCAGATGGTGCTACTGGATAGCTTTTCCATTCTGCAGACCCATTCCAAGTGCTCTAAACAAGAGATATATAACATGCTGTAGCAACAGAGACATTATTTCCAGGATGGCTCTGAAATTTTTCAACAGTTAAAATGCACAACTTCCCCTGTTTACTATTTTGCTTTGCTGCGATAATGCTGGATCTCTTCAAATTTCTTTATTGCACTGAACATATTTTTAAGATTACACAAAAGGAAGCCCTCCAGTTACCTACGCAGCTTATCGCTTGGGCAAATAAGCCGGCTTACTTCTTCGATTCTGGATATTATCACAACTAAATCGCCACCAACCTACGCTGCCGCCTGGATGCTTCCCAGGTCGAAGCATCGCTCATCCAGCACTTTTTTGGAAGTCGGGGAGTTTCCAAGCTCAAAAATTGGTCGGCTGAGCGAGGCTTCGACTCGGGATGTATCCCACCTAAATCAGTGGTGATAGAGGAGTTTATCAGACAACAGAAATTGGAAGCATAATCCAACGGCAGTCCAAACGCAATCATGGGGTTTCACGTTATTGCGTGAGAAACTATCACACTCATTTTCGGGCAATGGGAAGTCCTTCTGGACGCAATCGTGGGGTGTCACGTTATTGCGTGAGAAGCTATCACATGCAATTTTGGAAAATTTTGGGCAATGTGAATGTATATATATTTTGTAGGGTAAGACATACGCTGTTTTGGAAATTTTTAATAAATATTATTATTAAACAAATAGAGATTGGCCCATTCATGGATAACTCAGGGGAAATGTTCAGATGTACTGTGTTTTCCCGAAAATAAGAGAGTGTCTTATATTAATTTTTGCTCCCAAAGATGTGCTAGGTCTTATTTTCGGGGGATGTCTTTTTTTTTTTCCATGAAGAAGAATTCACATTTATTGTTGAACAACAGCAACAAAAACGAACATTTATTATATATTGTATATATATTTATATACAAAAACTTTGCCAGGTCTTACTTTCAGGGGAGGCCTTATATTTAGCAATTCAGCAAAAGCTCCACTAGGTCTTATTTCCAGGGGATGTCTTATTTTCGGGGAAACAGGGTTGCACACAGGTGCATTTCTCATCCTTGCGTGCTGTTTCTTTTTTTGAAGTGGATCCAGGAATATCGGCTGGTAGCTGTAAAAGGTAATTTGTCCTTCTCCTTCTCGAGCATTTACCGGGATAAAAGGAGAGCAAAAAGAAAGGCACTTCAGGGACACTCACGGAGCCAAAGGCTTATCTGAATCGCATAGCAATCTCAGGGAGCAACACACAGGTGTGTGTTTTTGGGTCTGTGTTTGTTGCTGAAACTACCTGTCCTTTCACATTGTCCTATCATTTTGCCCAGCAGCTAAGCATCAGTTTCGGATCAATTAAAACAGCTGGGCGCATGGCACCAATGGACACACTGCAGCGCTTGGCTTGCAGCATTTAAGAAAGCTCTGCTTTCCAAAGGAAAAAATCAATGAAAGGCTGCAGGAAAACACTGACAGTGTCAGGCCTTACTCTTGAGCATTTGTAACTCGCCTTTATTAGATAAAATCAAACTGAAGGTGTCTCTAAAAAAAGAGTAAATTATAGCAAAAAAATTATAACCACAGGTGTGAGTTAGAATTGTAATACAGTTGGCCCTCCTTATCCAGGGATTTTTTTTATCCACGGATTTGAGCATACATGGCTTGAAAATATTCCCCAAAAGTATAAATTCCAAATAGCCAACCTTGATTTTCCATTTGATATATGGGACACCATTTTGTTGTGCCGTTATATCGAATGGGATTTGAGCATCCACGGATTTTGTTATCCACAGAGGGTCCTGGAACCAAGTCCCAGCGGATAACAAGGGCCCACCGTATGCACTCTGGAATTTGTTGGGTAGTCAACACAAACTTTATGGTTTTGCTTTTCTTTTGTTTCTGGCGGTGTTGTTCTAGGCGGACAATATTTTAAATTAGTGTTTGCTTATTTGTGAATCAAAAGCAAAACACAAGAAAAACCATAATATTTATAAACCGTGTTGGCCATATAGCAAGTCCAGTAACATCAAAAGTCCACCAAACAGTGATCCTTTTCTTGGGGCCAACAACCAAAATGCACAATATACATGTTGCCAAATTTGTGTTGGCTACACAACAAATTTCATTTGCCAGCCGCAAATGCTGGCGAAGCGTCAAAAACAGACTCTTCTAGAACATGACCACAGAGCCCGAAAAACCCACCAAAAAACTATGGATGCCGGCCGTAAAAGCCTTCGACTTCGCACTGAAATATAACATCCTTTCCATCCTACAGTCCTCTCGTCTTCTCATAAAATACATCAATTTTTTTTAAAAAAGGAAAGCTCTAACATGAATGCCGGTTTAAAGCAAAAATACTGTACTGGGATTTTGAAAGAGAAACCTAATATGTCTAAAAGGCCTGGCTCTGAATAGGTCCGAGATGAAGTTGATATTTTATTTTATTTCTTAATTTTGTGAAGGGGGAAATCAGGTCTCGGATCGTATCTCGTTTAAGGACCCATCCAATTTGTCAATCTTATCTTTATCAGTTTATCTCTTGTTATATTAGTGCTATTATTAGGGTTGGAGGGAGATTAAGAATCTGAATTTGTACTATTTTTGCTACAGTTTGTCAATATGTCTGATTTTTATTGCTTTTAATTGTTGTTACCCGCCTTGATCCAATACAGGGAGAGGCGGGATACAAATAAATATTATTATTACATTATTATAATTATTATTATTATTATTTCCATATCTTGTTAGAAACCTCATGGATGCAATGCTCCCCATGCCATCTCTCTGCTATTTTGGTCGTGGCTGCTATATTTAAAGGATCGAGCGATTAAGCGATGTAATTAATTTAGTCTCGACAGAATCAGTTCCACTGAACTACAAATCTAATTTACACGGTGGAAAAAAATGGATTCTTATATTTCTGCCTTGATCTTAATGGCTCGGAGTTCAAACCAAACCCTGCCCAGAAAGGATTTTGTTTTTTCCATGATGGGGATCAGAGGTTAATTAACAAAATGTTTAAACAAAGCTAATAGGACAGATCTATTTATGCGCCGCTGTTTACTCGGCTTAATTTTAATCTATCGCCTCTCGTCAGATTTGCCTGGGATGGATATCCAACTTCCAAAAGCCCATTAGTGTGAAATCCAGAGGGCAGCGAGACATTTATTTATATCTTATCAGCTAGAAGAGGGAGGTCATTCAAATGACAGAGTTTAAGGTTATGGAAAGATGGACAAGGCGAAAAGCAAGTTGTACGGAATGAATTTTGACTTTTGGGGAAGGCAGCGTGCCTAGTTGAAGGTCTGGAGGAATTTCTGTTTCCGTTGCACCACGCATTCAGACGTACACCGCCTTATAGCATGGAAATATAATTTAGCTGCTATGGCCACTGATCATTGATAGCCCTATTGTTACACTGTGCCCCAGGTAAATCCATGTTTGAACCGTAAAATATTTTTAAGACAAAGGGCTGAGAGGGGTTAAGATAGAGAAAAGGTAGAACTACTCAACACCTTCTTTGACTCAGTCTTCTCACAAAAGGAAAACAGTGCTCAACCTGCGGATAATGGAGCAGTGGACAGAAAAGGAGAATTTCAGAACAGAATAAGTAAAGAGATAGTACAGGAATACCCGGTTAACCTAAATGAGTATAAGTCTCCAGGACCAGATGAACTACATCCGAGGGTACTAAAAGAACTGGCAAACGTAATATCGGAGCCATTGGCAATAATCTTTGAGAATTTCTGGAAACAGGAGAAGTCCCAGCAGACTGGAGGAGGGCAAATGTTGTCCCCATCTTCAAAAAGGGGAAAAAAGAGGATCCCAACAACTATTATCCAGTTAGTCTGACATCAATACCAGGAAAGCGTCTAGAACGGAGAGTTAAACAGATGGTCTGTAAGCGTTAGGGAAAGAATGCCTAAAAGTCAACGTGGATTTCTCAAATACAAGCTATGACAACTAATCTGATCTCCCTCTCGTTTTTATAAAATTACCAGATTGTTTGATGAAGCGATATAGATGTAGACCTTCACCAAGCTCCCCCGTTATATTCTTGCAAACAAGCCACAGGGATACACAAAAAACTTTCAAGACCTCGAGAAAAAAGCGATACAAAATGATCGGCATTCCCACCCAGAACAACATATTTATTAAAGCAGAAGAACCAACGGAAGCAGAATATTCCTCCCATAAATGTATGCTATTCTTTCCCTATGTATTTATTATGCTTCTCGCATACCTGCAGACCTCTGAGCATATTAATACTCGTATTTGACACTCAGTTTGCTATTAGGTTATGATTTCCCCCTTCCTAAATTATTTTGTTATTGTGTGGCTTCAAGTCATTTCTGACTTATGGCAACCTTAAGTCTTCTTTATTTGTATGCTTTTATAGGGTGGGAAGGAGGATTGGATTTGCTATTGTTACGTTTTTATTTACTACTGTTATTAATATCTGTATTTTTACTTTGTATATTGGTTCTGTTGTTACCCGCCTTGATCCATAACAGGGAGAGGCGGCATACAAATAAATATTGTTATTATAATTATTATTATTATTGCAATAATTTATTCAGAAGGGGACCGTGCTTGCCTTCCTCTGAGAATAACTTGCCTATGGTCACCCCGTGAGTTTTCATGGCCAAGCGGGAGTCTAAAGCCTGGTCTTCCATCATCCGAATCCAACGTTTAAACCGCTATGCCTTGATGCTCTCTAAAAAGCATTCTAATGTGTGTTGGTATTGTTGTATGTTTGTATTTTATATAATAAAAACATATTGAAAATTTTAAAAAATAAATAAATAAAAAGCACTCTTAAAAAGTACTCAAGTGAAAATTTCACAAGTCAGATTTTCACCTTTTAAAAATAAATCCATCCCTACATCCAAGTGACTGGCAAAACTGCTCCCCCGGCATCCTTTTTTAGGTGCCGGGCAGCCGGCTCTTGTAGGAGTCATTTTTGTCAAATAATCACAAGAAATCTTCAGATATTTCAGTTAACATGACATCCTTTCATTTAACAAGACTCCAACTAATAGACCATCCATCCAGCTAAGATGGATCTGGAAACCATGCCCTATGAGGAACGTTTTACGGAGCTGGGGATGTTTCGCCTGGAGAAGAGACGGTAAAGAGGTAATAGGATAGCCCTGTTTAAGTACTTGAAGGGTTGTCATATAGAAGAGGGAGCAAACTTGTTTTCTGCTGCTCCAGAGAATAGGACCCAGAACAACGGATGCAAGCTACAGGAAAAGAGATTCCAGCTCAACATTAGGAAGAACGTCCTGACACTCTGAGCTGTTTGACCGTGGAAGACACTCCCTCGGAGGGTGGTGGGGTCTCCTTCTTTGGAGGTTTATAAACCGAGGCTGGGTGGCTATCTGTCGGGGATGCTTTGACGGAGAGTTCCTGCGTGGCAGGGGGTTGGACTGGATGTCCCTTGGGGTCGCCTCCAACTCAATGATTCTATGATTCTAAGATGACAAGCAGGGTTTGCCGTGTGTTGCCCTGCTGACTGTCTTCCTGTCCACCCACTCACCCACTGCATTCTCTCCAAGCTCTCCATCCTGTGCTGATATTTATAGCACAATTCGCAAGGCGAGGGGGCATGACAGATGCCGGAATTGACAGCTTTGCTTTGTCAAGGACAGGTAGCCGCTCCGTCAGCGTGTCAGGGCTGCCCATCAGCCGGCGTAGCTCAGGAAGGGCCGAGATGACAGCTTCTCCAGTTCTTTCATCAACCAATGTGACTGCGTGACCTTTTCCGGCTTGAGCAGCTGCCTGCCTTCTTCATCTGATCGTGGCAGAAAACAATCCCTGGGGTAAAC
Source organism: Urosaurus nigricauda (assembly GCA_034509955.1). Taxonomy (NCBI): domain Eukaryota; kingdom Metazoa; phylum Chordata; class Lepidosauria; order Squamata; family Phrynosomatidae; genus Urosaurus; species Urosaurus nigricauda. The sequence continues at coordinate 22,851,789 of JAOEGL010000010.1, forward strand.
TGTGCCCTTTTCCTAATATATATATATATATATATATATATATGATGGTAATCACAAATTGCCATCCTGCCTCCCGAAGCCACACGTTTAGGCAAAAGGAGTACTATGCTGGAGGAAACCGGAAAAAATATAAAAGGTGAGGTGCAAAGGGGAGGGAGAGAAATGATGCTACGCTTGGATTTAATTAATACGCAAGATGTCGAACAAGGTTGGGCTTTGTGTCACAACACAGCACAACAAAAGAGAGCCTGCAGTTATGAAATCTGTCCTCTGTGTTTACTAACTACAGTTCAGTTTGCTAACTCATAGGAACGGCCCTGAAGTCGAACCAGGCCACAGGGCACTAGTCCAACATTATGTTCACGCAGAAGCCAACCATGCGCTTCCGGGAAGCACACCAGCAGGACATGGGCACAGCTGTACCCTCCATCTCACACTGCCCAGGATCTGATAGAGAAAAGCATAGTGGTTTTAATAATATTTAATAATAATATTTATTTATTTATTTATACCCTGCTCTTCAGCCCGAAAGGCTATCAGAGCGGCTTACAATTATTATTTTTAATTAGACGGTTCCCTGCCATCAGGCTTATAATCTAAAAAGACACGACACAAAAGGAGAAGGGAATGGTGTTGGGGAAGATTTGTTCTCTCCCTCTGAGGCCTGGACCAAGGCAGATGGACTGGAGGGAGGGCTCTGCTTCTTAATACAAGACAGACCCGATGGAGTTTGGCTTGCCCTTTCACTCCCTCCTAGGCCAGATGGTGCTGTCATGGAGGGAGGGCTCTTCAACTTGAGGACAGGTCCGATGGTGTTGCTAGGCCTCTCCTTTCACTCCCTCTTAGGCCAGATGGTGTTGCCATGGAGGGAGGGCTCTTCTACTTGAGGCCAGGCAGGCATTCAACAATTTCACAACTAGTGTTGGGGGGGGGGGAATTGAGTTCCCAATCCCATGGAATCATTTACAGGAAGAAAAATGGCATCTAGAAAGTTCATGCAGTCTTGACGAAACTTTTTTTTCTTTTCTCTTTTCAGATCAACAAAAAGAATGCACACTAAAACTGTGCAAATTGAGACACTGAGCAGCTTTCCTAGGGGATGGGAAAAACACTTACGTTGTTTTTTCCATATGTGCACTTGGGAAACTGCACAAAATTTTTAAAATTACATAAACAAATAACTATCTATTAAAGTGTTGTCTTTCTATGTGTGCTGTTTGTTCCATGTTCCAATAGTGTCTTCTGATGATCCATAGAATCATAGAATCGTAGAGTTGGCAGAGACCTCAAGGGCCATCCAGTCCAACCTCATTCTGCCATGCAGGAACTCTCTATCAAAGCATCCTCGACAGATGGCCATCCAGCCTCTGCTTAAAGACATCCAAGGAAGGAGACTCCACCAGTCTCCAAGGGAACATGTTCCACTGTCAAACAGCTCTTACTGTCAGAAAGTTCTTCCTAAAGGTGAGGTGGGAATCTCTATTCCTGTAGTTTGCATCCATTGTTCCGTGTTCTAGTCTCTGGAGCATCAGAAAACAAGCTTGCTCCATCCTCAGTGTTACATCCCTCTCAACCTTCTCTTCTCCAGGCTAAACATATCCAGCTCCCTATGTCTCTCCTCATAAGGCTTGGTTTGAAAAGAATCAGAGTAGAAAAGTGCCCCAAGTCTCATCACAGAGAAGCAACCTTGGTTGGTGGCATTGAAAGCCACTGCGAGGTCCACAAACATGAACAGGGACCCTTCCCCCAAACAGTAAAGCTTTTGGCATACGTCATCTGTTAAGGTGGACCAAAGCTATCTCCATCCCATACATGCCACTTGTGTAACATTTTGGTGGTCGCAATAAAATGAATTATTCATTGCCGATTTACAGTGTTTTGTTTGTTTGTTTGTTTGGGGGAGGATTTCATTTACTTACCAGCTGTGGGAACTGGGTATGTTTAGCCTGGAGAAGAGAAGATTAAAGGTTGACATGATCGCCGTGTTTACATATTTGAAGATTCGTCATATCAAGGATGGAGGAAATCTTGTTTTCTGCTGCTCCAGAGAAATGGACCTGAACAATGGATGCAAGCTACAGGAAAAGCAATTCCAACGAAACATTAGGAGGAACTTCCTGACAGTAAGAGCTGCTTGACAGTGGAAGATGCTGCCTTGGAGAGTGGTGGAATCTCCTCCTTTGGAGGTTTTATACAAGAAAACAATAGCTGGATGTCAGGAGCGCTTAGATTATGTATTCCTGAATGGCAAAGGGTTTGACTTTATGGCTCTTGTTGTCTCTTCCAGCTCGATGTTTCCATGCAGCTGGTTTTGTTGTCGCTGTTTTCAAACCAGTCAGTTCTGGTCCATGGAAACGATGCAAAGCCACATAGCATTTGGGGATAAAAATAACAATCCAATGAACCTCCCAACTTAGGAACGGCTTTCCCTTCCTCCCTTCCCTACAGATTGCTCCGCTAACAGTATAAGAAGGCCTAACAGTTATGTGATCATTATATAAAGGTAGAACACATGCAAGACATTTTAGAGCATGGGGAAAATATCAAAGAGCTCCTGCCATCTGTCTGCAGAACTTAAAAGACAGAAACCGCTCGTGGAAGATCCTGCAAGATGCCAGCCGCTCAAGTGACAAGATGGGAAATGACAGCAAACAGATTTTCCCTCTTCCAACAGCAAACGAAACACACAGGCTGTAGTCTCCGGTTTGAAAATCTCCAGATGCTGCCCTCTTCTAACATTTCCATATCTTTGTTCATACAACATCTGATATGTTTTCCCCAACACACACACACACACACACACACACAAACTCTCTTTCTCTGCAAAAACGGAAGGGATATTCTATAAACAAACCAAGTGCATTCATTTTATTGTTCAGAAGAAGAGACTATTCGGAAGAAGAGACATTCACATCACACGCACATCAAATCTACAAGAAAGACAAGGAAATGTAAGATGTATATCACAGTAAGCCATGGTTTATCATAAGGGGAATAGGCCTGTGCGGTCCTCAGTTTTGTGTGGTCCCTCTTTATTCTCATCTTCTACTATATCTGCGAAGAAGCTTTTTTTGGTTGTGATCAGCTACACTTTAGCGTTACACTCATCCCTCCATATCTGCGGCTTGAATATTTGCGACTTTGATTATTCACGGATCTGATTAATACATTCTCTCTAGGAATATCTAGGTCCTCCAGTGCAACTTTGTGGTCAACCTTAACTAAAAGTTGCACCAAAAGCCCTAGAGATTCCTAGAGAGAATGCTCCGCTAGGCCTTTGTAACTCCTCCAGTGCAGTTCTATGGTCAGTGTCTGTCGGACGTTGACCACAGAGTTACGCTGGAAGACCTAGAGAGGTGTCCTCTCCAGTAAAAACATGGTATTTTTGTTATTTGTGTTTTTTCCATAGTCACGGGGGTCTTGTGCCCCTAACCTTAGCAAATATGGAGGGACAAGTGTAGTCTGAACCGTTGCAAACTATGGTTAATTTTGGTTTATTGAAGTAAGCCAGTATCATGGTCTAAAAAAGTGAACATAAACCACAGAAACTGTCTTGTTCTAAGCAAATTAAAGTTACCATCCATCGTAGTTTGTTTATTTCAGATGACACAGTGAGCTATCCAGAGACATAGCTGTGCTAGTCTAGCTGCATCAAGGGGTCTTGTTGTCGCACTTTTGAGGATAACAGAAAGAGAAAAGTGGAAAGCATGAGCTTTGATGGACTTGGGTCTCCATGGAAAGTCCAGGCACAGACCTATATAAGCAGTCCATATGTGGGAATGCCCACAGGAATGCACATCTTTTTGGATGTGGAGATGAGATGATATACAACAATGTGTGTCTGACACCAGTTAACCACCACCACCATCACACCTTCTTTTTGGTTCCCAGTATAACCCAATACTCATCCATATCGCTATCTACTCACCTTGGGTTTAGGCAACATCTTTCCTCCTGCCTTGTCCCCCAATGACCATTGTTAAAACGGTAGTGATGTAAAGAATATTCGTCAAAATTCGATAAACAGAAGAAATCTCTGTTATTCGAAGATTTCGAAAGCTTTTTAAAGAGAAGAAATTACGAGCACTTCTCGATCAACGAGTAACAATTTTGGTTTTTAATTCAATGGCCAGGATCTGAGCATTTTGCATAAGCAAAGCTATCATTCATATTGGGGTTTTCCAGCTGGGGAATGTTCTTTAAACCTCTGCCAAACTCTGCCAAACTTTCCATGGTTTGGAATCATAGAATCGTAGAGTTGGAAGAGACCCCAAGGGCCATCCAGTCCAACCCCATTCTGCCATGCAGGAACTCTCCATCAAAGCACACCCAACAGATGGCCATCCAGCCTTTGAAACTTCTTAAACAAATCCTTATGGTCACAACAGAGAAAGAAAGGAACGAACTCAAAGCTCACAGGCACTTACTCCCAACAGTTTAAGCTACGCTTTATGCTGACGTCAAACTACAAAAAGCTCAAGAGGCTTTTTTCTTAGGGAACAATGAATTCAGAATCGTCTCCGTTCAGTTCAGAATTGTCTTGTTATGCACAAACTCTCTTAGAGAGCGGCTTTCTCCATGCCAGATTTTTTTCCCTCTTAGCATCCCTGGGCTTCCTGCCAGTTTCCTTGAGTCTTTTAAAGCACGCACTGGGGAAGATTCGATTGTAAAACATAAGCTTTTCATGAACATGACCGCAGGATTCATCCTGAACCTTTCCAGCTTTGAAAGATCTCAGGCAGCAGGCTTACCAGAGATTCCAATGGAGAATCTTGGAGACCACCGCCAGTCAGAGTCTATGGCCCTTATCAGACGAGGGTTTTTGGAGCCCCGATCCAGAGTCACTCCGCATCCATCCAAGTGAATTCACTTGAATGCGCATTGAATTATCACCCGTGAATGCTGTTACTATGAAGCCATTCCAAAGCCAATCCAAAGTCACCCCAGAATTCAGTGAATGCGCATTGAATTATCACACCAGATCAATTCAGATTGAATCTGAAGTAACCTTGGAACTGATTTCTGTGAATTCGGTTGTTACTGAATTCACTGAATTCTGGGGTGACTTTGGATTGGCTTTGGAATTCAATGCGCATTCATGTGAATTCACTTGGATGGATGCGGAGTAATATAAGTGACTTGTATAATATGGAGGTAAGTGTGCTCTTGGACCCTTAGATATATGAACTCACAGGCCTGGAGTGACCAAAAGATATAGGGCTAGAAGTGGAACAGAATGAAAGGAGTCATGAAAGGGAATAAATTAATAATTATTTGTTGTATAGTCCTCCCTCCGTTCCTGCGGTCTTCAGACTCGCGTCCCTCACTTATGCGCGAGGGACGAACAGAGGGGGAATTAATAGGGGACACACCTAATAATTATTAATTATTAATTAATTATATTCACGCCAGTGGGGCTTGACTATAAGCGAAACCCCGTTTTCACGAGGGGGTCTGGAACAGATCCTCTGCAAAAAAGGAGACGCGACTCTAATTGCAATTTTTACATCCGGAGGACGAGAATCTTTCAGCTCTCATACCTAGTTTGTGGGATTTCCCTCCTTAAATGCCAATTGCAAATATTAGACATTTATAAATTGCCTTCTTTTGCAATATGGCCTGAAACGGCACGTTTTAGATGGAAAATGTGGTCTCTTCCAACTCTATAATTCTATAATTCGATGTTCAGTATATCTAGAAGTACAGTGGGCAATTCTTATCCGCTGGGGTTTGTTTCTAGGACCCTCCGTGAATAACAAAATCTGTGGATGCTCAAGTCCCATTAAATATAATGGCACAACAAAATGGTGTCCCCTTTATAAAATGGAAAAACAAGGTTTGCTATTGGGGATTTATAATTTTTTTGAATATTTTCAAGCCGTGTATGCTCAAATCCGTGGATAAAAAAAATCCGTGGATAAGGAGGGCCAGCTGTATTGAGTTCTGTAGTTTACATACTTGGAAATGGGCAAGACCCACATCACAAAAACTCCCTGCAACTGGACTTGACTTTACTGCAGATGCAGAGAGCCCGGAGGGGAGCGACATTACGAGATTTTAATTACATATGACATTGTTTCAAATGGCAAACCATAACATTTTAATGAAAATAGACAACAGCTGTGAAACACGGGGCTAGTAAAAAAAAAGAGCAAGATATGTAAAACGAACAAAATTATCTGTTAGTTTAAAACGACAGCTAAAACTAGCTCATATTGGGTCAAGTTACAGAAAGAAAGGAAATTGGTGCGCAACGGTGTGCATCTGTGTATGAGCCTTCAAGCTGCCCATCGACAGTGACTCCATTAATTTCGTAGGGTTTTCTTAGGAAAGCAGTGGTTTGGCCAGTTTGTTCCTCCGAAATATAACCTACAGCAACGGATAGTCATCGGCAGTCTCCCATCCAAGTACCAACCAGCGCCGACACTGCTTAGCATGCAAAATCAGACGGGATCCAGCAGTGACTTTAACATATTTAGGCAAACTTCTGCTAAATGTAACTCATATTTTTATTAAAAATATTATTAAAGTCTTTTAAAGTGAAAGCTGGCTTTCGTTATCTTTGTGTGCACAACAAGGCATCTTCTTAAAACAACTCTGACTAAAACAGAAGTAAATCTCCTACTTCATAAACACTGCTGCTTCAATGAGAAATCAACAGACTTGTGTTTAATCTCTAGAGATGCCAGAATTGTCTATCTTAAACCAGCCCATTGAAGGTCGATGACGAAGGTGAAGTTGAAGGCTTTCACGGCGGGTGTCTATAGTTTTCTATGGGTTTTCTGGGCGACGTGACCGCATTCTGGGCGAATTTATTCCCGATGTTTTGCCTGCATCTGCGGCTGGCATCATCCGAGGGTGGTGGCATGGATGTGTGTGGAATATATATAGGATCACACAAGTATACACACACACACATACATACATACATATATATATACACACACACACACACCACACATTTCCATGCCACCACCTTCTGATGATGCCAGCCCCAGATGCAGGCAAAACGTCAGGAATAAATTCTTCTAGAACATGGCCACAGAGCCCGAAAAACCCACAAAAAGCATATGGATGCCGGCCGCGAAAGCCTCCGACTTCACGTTTCCAAAGAAAATTATTGATGCGTGATACTGCAACTGTCTTTTTCATTATCCTATTTTACACGATCCTATCCACACAGATATGTAACCGTATTGGGGAGGCGTGTGCAGCCCTCCCCATAAGGATTGGCTATTAATTCATATAAGAAAGTGCTTTGCATTTCATTAAAGCTCCTGCTAAACTAAATGTGTTGGTCTTAAAGGTGCCGTAAGTCCATTTTTCCTCTTCTGGAGAGCACATTTTGCATTACTTTTGTACCATTCTTAGTGGCCGTAGTAAAATACTTACAATCTATTTCTAATTATGGACCACGTGGGACTTCATTTCTTACATGCCTTGTGTTTCAAAACTGAATTGAGAATAGAATTCGGAACAGAGACCGTGGCAAGACACATCCGGAACCGCTCACAAGCACAGCTCCGCTCTCCATAAACCACTGGAAAAGCCAACTTGCAAGCAAGACGTACTGCTGAGCCTCCCATGCAAAAAAGGGTGGAGAGGCAAGGAGACGGAGAAAGAAAAAAAAGCTAGCCATCTGTTTCGTATTACGTTTTGGTTGGACTCCCAGGAGGGAAAGGGCAGCCATACCTGCTCTTGTTCAAATTAAAGACTCTAATTTTCCAACAAGCGTTGTAAACAAATCATTGCGGCTAATCACAACGCATCCTGAACCGATACTTTCGAAACGGGCTGTTCCCATTCTTCCCAAACTCTTTGAACGGGTGGCATTGAATTACAGCAATATCGGGAAGATCAAAACCCCGGCCGAAACCTCCATGGCAGCTGGCGTGTTTCGGATAGACGGGAAGAGAAGGGATGGCTTGCAAGGTCAAAAAGAAAGAGCATATAAAACAGATGGGCTGAGATTGCAGCAGACTGAATGCACAGAGCAAGAGCAAAACGATATCATTTGAAAGAGAGGTAAAAATGATATACAATGGGCTTTCCCTTTACGCGGGCAATCCGTTCCGGATCTCCCCGTGTAAGGGAAAATCCACGTATGCTCAGGCACCATAGAAAACAATGGGGCACATGCAGGTGGTAGCGCAGCGGCATGAGCACCGTTGTTTATACTGATGCGCAAAGCTGCATATAGCGGACCCGCGTATGGTGCGGGCACACTGTATATATATTTTGTTATCATATATTACTCCCAGTCCCATAAACAAATGGAAAAGCAGACTAGGCTTCAGAAGTCAGAATAGCAATAGCAATAGCAAGTACATTTCTATACTGCTTACCGATGTATTAAGCGGTTTAAAAAGTATAAGCTAATTGACCCCAACAAGCCGGGTACTTATTGTAGCAACCTACGGAAAGATGCCAGGCTGAGTCGACCCAGAGCCCCTGCCTGGTATTGAACTTGAAACCTTCTGGTTTGTGAGCGAACGGTGCTTAGACTTCTTGTTCCCTGTTGTTGTGGTGGATCCTCATGAGGAACCTCCACTGCCACAGAATCATAGAATCATAAGAGTCGGAAGAGACCAGTAGTGGCATCCAGTTCAAGCCCCTGCCATGCAGGAACTCTCCAACAAAGCATCCCCGGCAGATGGCCAACAGTCTCTGTTTAAAAACCTCCAAAGACGGAGACTCCACCACTCTCCAAGGCAACATTGTCCACTGTCAAACAGCTCTTTCTGTTAGGGAGTTCAAGGTGCAATCTCTTTTCCTGTAGTTTGCATCCATTGTTCCGGGTCCTGTTCTCTGGAGCAGCAGAAAACAAGCTTTTTCCCTCCTCAATATGACATCCCTTCAAATATTTAAACAGGGCTATCATACCACCTCTTAACCTTCTCTTCTCCAGGCTAAACATCCCCAGCTCCTTAAGTCTCTCCTCTTAAGGCATGGTTTCCAAACCCTTCATCATTTTAGTCACCCTCCTCTGGTCACAAATCCAGCTTCTCAACATAACTCCTTCCCGGTCAGGAAGATCTACCTGGGTGACTGAAGTCAGCCCAGAACCTGAAGATCCTTCTGGCACACAAAGACCTCAAAGTTTAAGATTGCCCAGCTAGAATCCTGTCTCCTTCCTTCTGTTGTACACGGCAATCCCTCTCCACCTAGACAGGATAAAGAGAGAGTTTAAGAATCTGTTTAAGAATCTATTTAAACTTTTGTAGAGCCTGGAAAATTCACATTGCAATTCTCAGAATGCTTCCTCCAGCATTGTCACAGATAGTGCTAGAGACAATATTCTTGGAGCTGTGGTCCAAGCAGTTATTTCCCCAAATTCTGATTTTTCTCTACCGATCCTTTCTCCCAATCGATGGCCTAATAAGAAACGGAAATCCCATTTAGTAAGCTTGAGATGAGAGCATGGGTTAAGTCAAAATCAGAGTATAATTTTTTTTTTAAAATTGCCTTTTAAAGTTCTCTTCCTTGCAAGCAGAACGTAAGGATACAAGTGGGTAGGGAACCGTCTTTTTTAATTGATTGTAGGTATAGCACTGTGTAAATTCACAGCGCTTTATAAATAAAGTTTAATAATAAGAATAAGTGTCATATCTTTCACAGATTTCTACTGTGGCCAACCTGGCTTTGGAAGGCCTCATATAGGAGAGAAAGGTCACAGCCCTCCCAACTGTTGCTCACAGTGTCACACTGCCATAAAAATGTGAATAAGACAATAGGTCCTAAAATACAATCTATGAGACAGATATGAGATGCCCTGCAATTGAATCTACGGGTGCTAGACTGCAGATTTAAAGCAGTTTGACCCCACTTTAACTGCCACGGATAAAGATCCAGCTTTGATCCAACTCTCTGTCTCCCCTCGGAGGTCCTTCTTTGGGCTCATTTTACCCTCTGTATATTTGGCATGAATAATACAAGGCCGAGTGGGTTATTGGATCTCGGCTTTTTTACACAGCCAGAGATACCATATCCCCAGCCACTTAAATGGATTAGCGTATACATGCAGACCTTTGAACATGCTTTACCACTGAGCTAGCTTTTGCAGCTCGCGTCTAATTGTATTTTTAAAAAATCAGCAATTAAAACCTCGATCTTGAGTCTCTTGATCTCCTGTTCAGATTTCTGCAAGGAGCCCTGTTGGGAGTTTCCGTTGTAACCTGGGTAAGACTCTGCAATATTCTGTTTCCACTCGTTGCATACCTAGAAAGGTCCTGTCTTTTAGCCATTAAATGTTGGAGGGTATGGGAATCTTTTCCTGCCTGGGACACTTTGCCGACAACACCATCAAACTTTTTGTTTCAGGTTCCAAAGAGTCCTAAGTTTCCCAACGTCAAGAGGTCATACATGCTCCTTGCCAAAGATGGGAGGACTGCATGTATCCACCAATTTTGTTTTTTTCTTCAAAGAATGCCCTCTGAATTTTCTAAAGGAAACAGTGGGCACTTTGTTCTGCTACATTTTCAGGGATCTGGGCCAAGGAGGTGCACTTTTTTCCAAAGACAGAAGTGAGTAGCAATAAGACCCTTTTGTAGGCAGATCTTTCAACGTGCCCTCGAGGGTAAATTTCTCAGGGGGGAAAGTGCCTTTAAAAATGTTCTGTACTATTTATTTGTTGATATCTGGCACTTCGAGCTTTGCAGTTAAGATAGCTGTTTAAAAAATAACTTGGAGAAAACCCAAACTGAAGAATCTTCTACAGTTTCCCCAGTAAGGAAATAAAATAAAATGAAATGCGAGATCTAATGGAAGGAAACTCAACCTCTGTTCGAACCAAAGCTGCAGGAGTACATGGAGGAAGTCTTAATGGTTTTTAAAGAAATACATTCTGGAGGGACTCCAATTTAGACATCTAAGAGTCATCCTATCCCCAAACAGCAGCACCAAACAGAATCGGGGCAATGACTTTACTCTGGAATATATTCAGGGCTCGTTTAATTATATTTTAAAATTTTGGAAAGATGTGAATTTTGGGGATGTATTGATTGAACCTTTGCAAGTTGCACTGCACCAAGACTGGAAAAAGTAGGAAATAATTATAGTTATATTTACAATCGGTCCTCAACTTTCACAAGGTTGGGGGTGCAGGGTCCCTACAAAATCAGGAAAAAAATGTGGATATCTAGATCAGTTCACAGGGATCGAAAAATTGGACGACATTTCCCCCTCCATCTCCTAGAAGGCCTAGGAAACTATCTGAAGCTGAGCAGCTTTGTGTCCGTTGAAAATGTTTGTAACTGAAGTTGAGATATATTATGGTTATGTGTACTAAGGAGCCCTGGTGCCGTAGTAGTTAAATGCCAGTGTTGCAGCCACAATGTTGTGAGTTCGATCCGAGAGGGCTCCAAGGGCTCAGCCTTCCTTGCTTTTGTACAGTGGGCCCTTGTTGTCCGCTGGGTTTTGGTTCCAGGATCTTCTGTGGATAACAAAATCAGTGGATGCTCAACACCACCAAAAACAAAAGAAAAGCAAAACCATAAAGTTTGTGTTGACTACACAACAAATTCCAGAGTGCATACAGTGGGCCCTTGTTGTCCGCTGGGGACCCTCCGTTCCAGGACCCTCCGTGGATCACAAAATCAGTGGACGCTCAATTCCCATTCAATATAATGGCACAACAAAATGGTGCCCCATATATAAAATGGAAAATCAAAGTTTACTATTTGGAATTTATACTTTTGGGGAATATTTTCAAGCCGTGTATACTCAAATCCATGGATAAAAAATCCGGAGATAAGGAGGGCCAACTGTAAGTCATCAAAATGAGTCCCCAGCTTGTGGTGGCAATTGGCTAGAAACTGTAAACCACTTCAGAGAGCGCTGAGTTCACTGATAAGCGGTACAGAAATATAAATGCTATTGCAATTGTTATTGCTATCGCTACTAATTTTGTATCTGATTTAGGTTTTCTTTTAAATCCGGAGGTGTGCATTTTGGAGTGGCATGGAGGTGGTTAAGGTTGCACTGTGCCCCTGTAGTCACTTCGAAGCCTAGACCCATCACTGACCAAGAAGGTTTTAGGCTATATACACACCGGTGAAAAGTGGTGACCTATGGATGGAGTTAGCGCTGAGCGTCCTCATGCTCCAAGCCCTACTGCCATTGGCAGAGCGCCATTTTGGCGCGCATCCATTCACACCGCGTGCACCATGATGACACACCTCTGGCGCAGCGCCCAAACAGCACAGTGCCAAAGGGGCGTCATCATAGATTCATTGAATCACAAAGCTGGAAGAGACCGCAAGGGCCATCCAGTCCAACCCCCCTGCCACGCAGGAACTCTCAATCAAAACATCCCCATGGGGCACTGGCATGCCTATAACACACCTTCCAGGGAGCAAAAAAGAAGCCACTTCTCATGGCTTCTTTTTGCTCCCTCCAAGGTCTGGCTCAGTGCCGAAGGGCGCGGATGCCACGGCACCGATCCAAGGCTGAAAGGGGCAGCTCCCAGCCACTCTGTGCAGCCCCATACTCACCCAGCCAAACACATATAGAATGCTCTGCCCCCAAGACAGCATATTGCTCTGTAAGCCCATACCTCTCAGAGCACAGTACAGTGGGCCCTTGTAATCCGCCGGAGTTTGGTTCCAGGACCCTCCGTGGATAACAAAATCCTTGGATGCTCGAGTCCCATTCAGCATAACGGCACAACAAAATGGTGCCCCATATATAAAATGGAAAATCAAGGTTTGCCATTTGGAATTTATACTTTGTGGGAAGATTTTCAAGCCGGGTATGCTCAAATCCGTGGATAAAAAAAATCCGTGGATAAGGAGAACAAACTGTAGTTAAATGCCTGTCCTGCAGCCATTCAAAGCCACAAGGTGGTGAGTTCGATTCCAGGCAGGGCGCCAGGGTCCACTTAACCTTCCATCCTTTCGTAGTTACTAAAATGAGTACCCAGCTTGTTGGAGAGAACTGGTTTACACATTGAAAACTACTTAGGGAGTGCTTAAGTGCACTGATAAGTGGTATGAAATGTACTTGCGATTCCTATTGCTCCTGGTCATGTTCATATGCTAACAGTTGCCACTGCCCTTGCGAATGCCAATTCCTGGGGTGCAAAACTGGCACACGTCTCCATAATATATCTCCAGTTGAGTTACAAACATTTTCAAGGAAACGGAGCTGCTCGGCTTCAGATAGTCCCACAAGGCTGAGTCCAGGGAGCTTGGGAAATTCATATTCCGGGCACACAATTCCCCAGCATCGCTGCTTTCAAAATACAGTAGCAACCTCAAGATTTTTTTTTTTACATTTACAGAGTCAAGACTTTGCTGGTGACATCTCGCGTCCCCCGAGCCCGCCTTCTGACATCTGATGCGTCCTGAATATTCAGCCATCTGCTTGTTACCGCTTGTACTTTTAAAATGTACAGAGGGGTTACAGGTCAAAAGCGGCCAAGCACAACATATCTGACAGAATTCCTATGCGCCTTTCTCTGTGTAGTGCCCTTGTTTCTTCTCTTAGTCACAACCCTGTTCCCTTCCAGGCAGGAAAAAAATATCCTTTCATCTCAGTTCAGTGCTTCAGAGGATGCAGCCAGTGTACAGCTCCTTTAACACATTGCAGATCAGACCACATTCGCAGAGGCCTATTTTTCCTTGGGAGATGATCGCACGAGCCTCCGTTCTCACCGCGATCATGCTATTGAAAGGAAAACGCATGCATACTGGTTTGGAAGCAGTCCTTATCGTGTGTCCTCAGTTGCATTGCTGGTCCAGGACTCACCTTCCAAGACTGGTCCTTAGCCTTGGCTCCCTGCCCTATTGCTTTGCCCAGCGTGACTTTTGTAATTCTTATTTCTCTTTATTACACAATTTAAGCATTGCGACAATGTGATGCGACGTAAAGAAAGGTTTTACGTTGAAAAAGCCACACTGGGGATACCAGTGGGAAGGGGGAAAGAGGGAGAAAGGAGACTGAGATCGATGCTACAAGGTTGTGAGTTCGATCCCAGGCTCCAAGGTTGACTCAGCCTTCCATCCTTTCGTAGGTCGGTCAAATGAGTCCCCGGTTCTGATCGTTTCTTTTTTTAACTGTCACGGCTGCATCCTGGGATTTGGACCCTGAGGAAGCACTAAAACTCTCTGGCAGCAAATTTCCAAAACTGCAAACCCCGTGGCTCTGTGGGATGTTGCCATGACAGTTAAATTAGAATCATAGTGCTAAAATTGTACATTGTGAAAGGGCCCCAAATTGTTGTCTTCTGTTCGGAGAGGGCGCTCCAAATTCAGGGTGCCTCTCCAAAACATACCCTCTCTTTTATAGTTGAAAAGCACACCATTTTGTAGATCAGACAGAAAGAAGTGCCTCTTCTGATGGGTAGGTTTGTGTAGGAGCGGATTCTTCAGCTATTTGGGCCGCGAGTTATTTAGCGTTCCAACGTGAAGCATTAACACTTTGAATTACCCTATATACTTGACTATAAGTCGACCTCATGTATAAGTCAAGGGCAGGTTTTGGGGCCGAAATTATGGATTTTGCTATGACCCATGGATAAGTCGAGGGCAAAACTTAGGGGCACGTAGGAAAGGCTCTAAAAGATGAAGCAAAGCAAAACAAAGTCAAAGAACTTACAAAATCCCAACAGACACAGCTCTTTGTGTTTACTCTTAAGGCTGGATGGATGAGAAAGTAGAGGGGATCGGTGCTTCCAAAACAGAATATACTCTTGCCTTTCACCAGGGGATGGTTCCTTCTTTTAAATAAGAGTTAAGATACAGTATGTATATTTACCCGCGGATAAGTTGACTCAGGTTTTTGGGGTCAATTTTTTGACCTACATTTCAAGACTTATACATGAGTATATACAGTAGTCATTGCATTTAGATCTGCGTTACATAATTCATTCCGGCATGGCAGTGGCTTGTACTACATAGACTTTGCAGTCCTTTCAAATGCTCAGATTCTAAGCAGTGAATGTAGCTCTTTCAGAATTTTGTAGAATTGCATCATCATCATCATCCTTTATTTACTGTATATAGCGCTGTAAATTTACACAGCGCTGAACAATCATGCAGAAGTTTGCAGTTGACTGCAACTGGATGGCTTCTGCAGCAACAGGCTACATTCGCCAGCTTTCGAATACATGCCAATATCGCAGTTTTATATGGGTAGGTAGGAGATATCGGATGTTACTACAAAGTGCGTAGGGTATTTCCACCTTCCTTAAATTACTATAAGGTAAATTAAGGAAAGTGTATGTCTACACACCTTAAAAGCTTCCGTCTGCTGATGGCAACCCCATGAATTCCCTAAGGTGGTTTTGCCAGTGCCTTCCTTTGAAATATAGCCGACGGCACCTGATCTTCATTGGCAGTCTCCCATCCAAGTACCAACTAGGGCCGGCCATACTTAGCTTCCATGATCAGACAGGGTCGGGTGTCTTTAGAATATTTAGGCCCTCAATTCGGGAAAGGAGGGACTTTAAATTAAATCTGTGCCTTATTTAAACACATGGCTTGCAGCCGGGAGAGGCGGGATCAAGGAGGTCAATCTTGTTAAATGAAATAGACACAGCTTTCACTACACGCCTGCGGCCAGAGGCTGAGAGATGATAAATGGCAGATTAAGAAGCACAGAAGAGAAAATTAAATGCAAGATGAATGGGAGGTAAGAGGGAAAAGCTGTCTGGAAAGAACAGAAGGATGAAGTACACAGAGTCTGCTCCTTGGTTTAAAAGAAGAAACAAATGAAGAATCCTCTCTATCATGGTGAGCTTGAAACCAGGCTCTCTCCGTTTCAGAGTACTGAACAAAGCGTCTCAAAGCAGAGGATATTTCTGAATTTCAAGGCATTCCTTTTCAACGCCAAATCTGGAACTACTTAAACGACGCCTAGACCGTGTCTCGGGACTACACAGAAACAAATCGAACGGCAATGTTAATCTAGGCAGCAGCACACAAATTCACTGCAAAGCGATACCTGAATGACACAAAGCATCCTGGCGACTCAGGTAAACCACCTGAAAAGCGTATTTCCACGGGAAATAGCCTGGCAGAAGAGAAAATTAAATGCAAAATGAATGGTAGGTACATAGGAAAACTGTCTGGGAAAAAACCAGATTTACCTTCTCAGGCAGCACAGACAGATGCCAAGGCCAGTTCCCAAGGAATACATGTTGTCAGACCACCACAATCTAATATACAGTCTCAAACCATGCCAATATCTAATGTTCCACTTGGGCAGGGAAAGGGACGCATGCCTTTCAAAGTGTGTGCATGTGTGCGTTTGGTTATGGTCACAACTAAGATTGAAAGCAGAGCATTGCAATGAGGCAGATGACAAGAAAAGGAAGAAAACGCCCTCCCCTTGTAAATATTATCAGTTGCAAAGAATCACTCCAGCAGCCACCGAAAAAGCTCAAGTCCGGATTTCTCCTTAAGAATGATCTTTCCAACCCCCAAGGAATTGTGAATAAAGAAATGCAGCCTTTTCTTGGCTGCAGAACAAAGTACTCCCCACCAGTTCTCTAACCCACTCCTGCCATCTCAAGTGCTGTAGGGAGAAGTTTTGCCTCTCCACCAACTGCAAAGATTGAAAAACCCCTTCTTGTTGGAAGAAGAGGAAGAAAACACAACCAGGTCAACATACAAACGTTTGTTCCCTCTGACTATTTCCGAGAACGAGGCTCAGAAAACAACCCGGGATTTCTTTCTGTTCTCTTAACGTACAGTGAGACACCAGCGTTTCAAGTCCGTCTCCAGATTTCATCATAAAAAACACCATAAAAGACCATGGCAGCATCTAAGGACCACTGGTGACCTGTACAGGACTTGAGCGTCTGCTGGAAATACTCTCGCTAGGAAGGAAAGATATCGACGTACCTTTTCGGCATATTTGAACTTGACGTAGAACCAGCTCGATTTGATCATCGCTGCCAGCCTTCGAACGGTCTTGGGAAAGATCTAACGGGATGCCCCTCGGCTTGTTTCGAGTGGTTCCTTATTCCGTTTCGTTTTGCAACATATCCAGGCAATTGGGAGGAACAGATAAATCCTTTCAAAGGGCGTGGGGGAGAAAGAAAGTAAAAAAAACTGGAAGACGTTCTCCCTTTCGGCTGGATCGCTCGGCACCCTCTTCGACGGCAAGCTTGATTTCGCCTCGACAGAGCCGCTCTCCAAATGCCTCGGTCTGCGTCTCTCTGTCGGCTTTGGCTGCCTGACAAGAGACTTCCGCAAGCTGCGTTCATCACAAATGGCACATGTCAGTAAATCCGAGAGGCTGGCTTCAGACCTGGCAGCCCTCCAGGAGCGTGACCTCCCCTGGCGGCATGAATAATGAATTCCACTGCTTCCCCCTCCAGACACAGATTAACACCTGGCTAAACATTATTCTGACAACCTACCGCTCGGTGGATTTTCCCCGGCCCCTTCGGAGAGCCTGCGCCGCTGGATGTACCCCCCTCGCACACACGCATTACGTCCCACCCTTCTCCAAAACGACGACACGCTGAGGAAGTGCAGAAGGGCTGACATAAAAGCCGTTCCTCCTGCCGCTGGAAAGATTACAAGCCTAAATATAGCACGGAAACGATAAAGCTTCTTAAGCGGAGAGCAACTCTCTCTTTCCCAATCGTGTGGCTGAACTTTTAAGGTCCAGATGCCACTCGAGGTCCGTCTCCCCCCGCCTTCCGCTTCTCCGCTTTCCTTGCACCGTCTTGGTTTGTGGTCTCTGCGTGCAAGGCACCGCCTGCTTTGAAGGATTATCTTTTATAATCCACGGCATTACAGTGGTCTCTCCACATTTCCTGAGGTTAGGGTTAAAGGACCTCCATGAACGTGGAAAAACCGCAAATAAAAAAAAATATTATTCTTGTTACCTAAGAGAACACCTCTCTAGGAAACTCCATCTTTTTAACAATTCTCCTTTCGATTCCCAATAAAATTCTCTTTGTCCGTAAACATCATTAACACTGGATTATGATCCAATACCATTTTAGGTAGGATATCCCTACTCTTTATCATTGGGAATAATAACTTTGACATCAGCCCTATTTAAATATTTGAGGGGATGTCATATTGAGGAGGGAGCAAGCTTATTTTCTGCTGCTCCAGAAACTAGAATGCGGAACAATGGATGCAAACTGCAGGAAAAGAGATTCCACCTTGACATTAGGAGGAATTTCTTGACAGTAAGAGTTTTTTTGACAGCGGAAGACACTCCCTCGGAGAGTGGTGGAGTCTTCTTCCTTAGAGATCTTTAAACCAAGATGGGATGGCCATCTGTCGGGGATGTTTTGATGGAGAGTTCCTGCATGGAAGGGGGTTGGACTGGATGGCCCTTGGGGTCTCTTCCAACTCTATGATTCTATGATCATAATCATATCTATTCTTGACATCGTACCATACCTGAGTAAAACGTAAATCCTTTCTTCTCGCCATACTTTTATCTCCGTGTTTCTCCTAATCCACAATTTCCCATCATTTCAAACACTCTCCTCAGTAATTTACCTTGTTATTTTATTTTCTTTATCTTCTTCTTTTTTGGTATACAGGACTGATGTCAAAGGTATTATTGCCAAGAATAAAGAGTATGGATATCCTACCTAAAAACAGGGCTGATGTCAAAGGTATTATTGCCAAGATTAAAGAGTATGGATATCTTACTTAATTGGAGCTTCTCTTGAAACCATCTATTAACCAATGGATTTATAACGCCATTCCAATCTCCTAATATCAGAATATTATCTAATTTGTTGCTATAAAATTCTCTCTAGGAATCTCCAGGTCCTCCAGTGCAACTCCGTGGTCAACATCTGCCAAGGGTTGATCGTAGACCCATGCTGGAGGACCTCCAAATGACAAGAGAAGTATTACCTTTGGGAACATCTAGCTTCTCCAGCTCAACTTTGGAAGAGTTGCGCTGCAGGATTTAGAGATTCCTAAAGAGAACATATTAATCAAAACCGCAAATAATCAAATCCGCAAAAGTCCAAGCCGCAAATTTGGAGGGCTGACTGTATAGCCAAAAAGATAAAATACTGATAACATAGTCGATTAGCTAAAATCTTTTTGGCTTAATAAGCTGTGTTAATTGTTTCCATATTCACTAAAGCTCGTAATGCCAGGCAGCTTTAAGCATCATCCCCGTATTATTTAGGTGGAGTAATCGATACTGTTTCAGATTTGTAGGAACCTTATGGGAAAGCTATCACAAAGTTCTCTTGGAAAGGTTTTTTTTTTCAGAGGAGATTTGTCGTTGTCTTGCTCGAGGACGAGAAAGAGCGTAGCCTGACCAATGTCACCTGGCTGTTTCTATCGGCGTGTAAATCCTCGTCTCCCAGGTTCCTAAACCAGCATTCAAAACCCTGCATGCTCTCTTTTTATTGTTATAAAATATAATGTCACTGTTATACAGTACAATGTTATACGGTGTAATAATTATGTTATTATACTGTGCATTCTTTGATGGGAGAGTAGAGGGCACGCTTACCAAATTTGCAAGAGGACCCCAAATGAGGAGGAGTAGCTAATGCCCCAGAGGACAGGATCAAAATTCAAAAATGACTTTAATAGATTAGAAAGGTGGGCCAAAACGAATAAATTGAACGTCAACAGGGAGACGTTCCACTTAGGGCGGAAAAAATGAAATGCACAGATATAGGATGGGGGGAACCTGGCTTAAGGAGCCTACGTGTGAAAGAGATCTAGGAGTCCTAGTAGACCTCAAGTTGAACATGAAAACTAGCCCTTGTTAGTAAAATGTGTCCCCTTAGACCACCTATGATGCCTATTTTTACGCAACTCTTTTATTGGTATCTGCTGGGATATAATCGGATGGCAATTAGCTCTACGTCGCTGCAGAGATGGGAAATCTAAGCCAGCATCTAGGAAAGTTTCCCAAAAAAAATTTTTCTCCTCCCTTGAATTTTTCCCTGGGTTTTAGCATTCTGCGTTACTATGTTCTTGCCAAAATGATTTTGAACAAGGTCGCTCAGACGGCGGCGCACGTAGCTTTGTTAAGTCCTGACTGCCAGGAACTAGACTTTGCGAGACGGAGGACTGCGTTTTTGGGCAAGTCGCTAATCCTGTCTAGATGATGCTCTTCGAACACTGAGTAATAGAATCCTAGATACATAGAACCACGCAGTCTCAGAGTTGCAAGGGACATCTACTCCAACCCACTGCCATGCTGGCATACACAATTCTGCATTGTGTATATGCAATACACAATATTTAAACTACTGAAAGGTGCCCATTCAACCTCTGCTTGAAGACGTTAATGGAGTTGCCATAAATCGTCATAAATCGACACAGATCGACTAAGATGCCGTCTGTTCCACTGTCGAACAGCTCTTGCAGTTAAGATGTTCTTCCCGCTGTCTAGAAGGAACACTTTTCTTGACATTTTAATCCATTGGTTCTTTTTCTAGTCTCGGCAGTAGCAGAAGACAAACTTGCTGCATCGTCTACCTGACATCCCTTCAGATAAAGATGACTATGGAGTTTATCAGATGACAGAAATTGGAAGCGTAATCCAATGGCAGTCCGAACGCAATCACGGGGTTTCACGTTATTGTGTGAAAGATTACCGCATGCATTTTTGGGCAATGGGAAGTCCTTCCGAACGCATTCATGGGGTTTCACGTTACTGCGTGAAAGACTACCACATGCATTTTCGGGCTATGGGAAGTCCTTCCGGACGCAATCGTGGGGTTTCACGTTATTGAGTGAGAAACTATCACATGCAATTTGGTGCAATTTCGGGCAACGGGAAGTCGTTCCGAACGCGACGCAGCATCAATACGCAATCGCGTAAATTTGCTGAACTAGCGAATTCACTCAGTTCCGAACTGGCCCCCCTTTCATTTCTTTCGAAATTGAGAGAAATTCCTCCCGTGTGATAAACTCCTGCGTCATCTATCAGTCTTGTCTTCTCCAAGCTACACATACCCAACTCCCTAAGTCATTCCTCGCAAGACTTTCCAGACCTTTCCAAGACCTTTCATTCATCTGAATCCACTTCCTCTGGACAGGTTCCAGTTTGTCAGTGACCTCAAAATGTGATATCCAGAACTGATCACATTAATCCAGGTGAGATCTCACCAAAATGGAAGAGAGCGGCACAATTATTTCCCTTGATGTGGGTTTTCTTGGCCACCAAATCACATAGTTGGCTCATGGTTACCTTGCAGTCTAATAAAACCCCTAGATCTTTGTAGATTCATGTACTGCATTCAAGAACTACACTCTCACACTCTCACACTGTTGATTTACTATGGAGAGAGGTCTTGTAGCACCTTTGAGACAAACTGAAATAAAGAAGTTGGCAGCATGAGCTTCGTAGACTTCATTCTACTTCCTCAAATAGGCTGAAGTCTACGAAAGGTCCTGCTGCCAACTTCTTTAGGACTCAAAGGTGCTACGAGATCTCTCTACACAGTGAGTCTACAGACCAACACAGCTATACCTTTGAATTCTACCACTGTTGCTTTATGTTCAGGTTGTGCTGTACTAAAATCCCTACACCTTTGTCGCACGTACTGACTTGAAACCAGGCGCCAAACATCTTTCAAACTATTTAGCGATGGCTGCATCCACACTGCAGAGATGATCCAGTTTGACGCCATTTTAACTGCCACGGCTCAATGCTACAATAGTCTGGAAATTTTAGTTTTCTGTGGCACCAGAGTTTTGCTCTCTCTTTAGGATTCCCATATTGTTGCTAAACTGCAGTATCTTCAAATCCAGAAAACAGATCCATGCGTGGCCAAGTTGGCCATACAGTAAAGTACGACAACATGCAAAGTCTCCCCCAAACAGCAACGTTTCATGGGTTTTGAATGTTATACTACCTTGTTGTATGGTCAATATGACTACCCCGGATATGAGCGGAAAGGGCAACATCTCTCGTGCAATATTAGCTTTTGGGAAGCGTTTTGTTAGCCACTGTGAGCAGAGAAGGCTGGACTTAGGCCTTAAATCTGTTCTTGCACAGCTCTTCCCAAGATGTTGTGTTAAATAGCAATAGTTAACAGCATTAAAGAATGGCAGCCACTGCGTCTGAGCACGGAGAATGTCTCGGCTCAATGCAAAGTTTATCTGCAAGACTTTGGGAATAACTCCCTCATTTGTTCCGAAGTTTCCCCATGTCAGCATTTTTCCTGAAAACCTGCTTGTTTTCTCTTCTTAAAGCCGCCATTGTCTACTCCGAAATGTGGCTGTCCAACAATAGTCCGCTCAGATCAGTTACCAACATTTGTTAAAGGGGACTGTCATCGTGCCCACACCAAAAGGGCACACAAATAAAATATTGGTGTGAAACTAGCCATCAGCTCCATGAGATTGTTGGTTGCACTCTTTGCCTTGTGTCTCAGAGAAGCAACAAGATTACCAAATATACTCAACTAGAAGTTGATCTCATGTAACAAATCAAAGGCAAGTTTGGGGGCCAAAATTATGGATTTTGATATGACCTGTGGATAAGTCGACCTTATGGTCATGTAACAAAGGATCCAAAGGATGAAGGAAAGGAAAACAATGCCAAAGACCTTACAAAAGTCCGGCAGGCATCACTGTGAACACTGAAGAATGGATGGATAAGAGAATAGAGAAAGGTCACTGCTTGCTTTAATGGAGTTGCCATAAATTGACAGGTGGTTTGAAGGCACATCCACGCGCCGTGTCATAAACGTTGCCTTAAATGGTCAATTTTCCAGCCGTCGTAGTTATGTCAAGCAGTGAAGGTAACAAACAGAACGAGAAGAGAGAGCAGCTCCGTTGTAGCTCCAAGGAGCACAAGATTTCTTTCACAGTCCCTTCCTAATTGTCCGACCCGTCTGGGGGAAACAAAGAACAACACAGATCACATCTGTCTCTGCCTTGTGGCTAAATGGAAGGTGGAAATGGAATTACACTGTGATTCGAAGAGAGGAAAACCATATGCCCCGACTAAATCCCCTAAAGCATCTACAGTGTTTTTCAGAGAATAATGAGGTTTATTAAGAGGACTGTGCAGGCGCTACTTAATGCTACGGATTAAAATCTGCCACGACGGATTCCCTTGCAGAAGGTTCGGCAAATACAAGAAGCTCTGGCTGTAGTCCCAGATTCTGGGCTACCTTCGTGCATATTATTGAGCTGACAAAGAGCTGGAGCAGATGGGCAGGGGGAAAAAAGTGGCTCGATCCTGGGTTTTCTGAAAGCAGGTTGTCCACATGGCCCGCCTCCAAAGTGGGCTGAGCATCCAGGAACCGTCCACACCACGGTGGTGTCAGGGAGTTGTTTTGTCCCTCCGCACCATGCATGCACACCATCGCACAAACACATCACCTCCAACCGAACTGCTTCCCTCTTCCCGCCCAGATGCCATTCCTCTGGATGCCCGCCTGTATGACCAGCCGCATGCGATGCACCGCCTATACAATGTGTTGGTGCATTGGTTCACCCAGTGATACATTGGCAAAACGCAACCATGGAGGCCCCCCATACATACCCTCTTCATCCGATGCCCCCCTACAAGACTGTCTGGTTCGTGTATGTTGTATTTACATCCATTGCATTATTGGCGATCATCTTTTTGCTTTGTCCCGTACTGGCACCAGGCTGTTTATGCGCCAGTGTGACGATGTGCGTTTTCCACCTCGAGTTGGAGTATCCCCGCTTCTTTTCACTCCAGATTTGAGACCCTGAGAATGGCTTTGTTTTGCTTCCCACCTACTTTTGCCGTGTGCGCCATCTAAACAGCCAGGCTCCAAAGTGTGGAGAAGCCGCTTTCTTTAGCCAGTGTGGACTACCCCTAAGCTGAGTAGATTTCAAGACAGCCCTATTCTGAAAGACCTATAAGGCGGGCTAAAACCAATGTTAATTCACTTACAGCAGACCCATTGAAATTAATCTCAAAGCCCTTTCAACATTTGACTGTATGGCATACAGATGCCAACTTTACATCGACACCACTATTTTATCATCTTTTCTAGGTGTTTGATAGATGCGTTGATGGTTACTCGCTGCTCTGTTTTTTTTTCTTTCAGTTTCTTATCTACCAGTTTGTATTGTATACGATGGGGTGATCATTGAATCACAGAGTTGGAAGAAACCACAAGGGCCAACCAGTCAAACCCCTGCTATACGGAAATCAAAGCACACCAAATAGAGGGCCATCTTGCCTTTGTTTAAAAACCTCCAAGCAGAATCTGGATGGCCATCTACTTGGGGTACTTAGATTGTAGTTCCTGCATAGCAGAGTAAGTTCCTGCGTAGCAGAGAAGGGAGCAAGCTTGTTTTCTGCTGCTCCAGAGACTAGAACACGGAACAATGGATGCAAGCTACAGGAAAAGAGATTCCACCTCAACATTAGGAGGAACATCATGACAGCAAGGGCTGTTTGACAGTGGAACACACTCCCTCAAAAAGTGGTGGAGTCTCCTTCCTTGGAGGTCTTTAAACAGAGGCTGGATGGCCATCTGTCGGGAATGCTTTGATGGAGAGTTCCTGCATGGCAGAATGGGGTTGGACTGGATGCCCCTTGGGGTCTCTTCCAACTCTGCGACTCTTATGGAATTTATCACACAGAGTGTGAATTCGTAAAAAACCATGCAGAAATGGGATTTTAAAATCCAGGCGTTTGTCAGATGCATCAGCGTGAAAGAGAAATGACGCAAAAATAATCAGAACGGAAAGCTCTTTGAAATTTAGTGAAAGTAGAAAGGAGCTGGTTCTGACAACTTTGCATTCGGGTTATTTTTGCGTTACTCACCCAAACGGCATCTGAAAAACATCCCGCAAATGAAGGGTTGGGTTTTTTTTCAACTTTCTGTTCGGGTTAACCCGAATATCGTCGAACATTCAGTTTAAATTTAGTTTCTGCACAGGATTCGTCCTGTGTGATAAACTCCTATGCTTCCCTTTGCTACTACTTTTTACCCCTCTTTCCTGTATCTGCCTTCAAATTGCCTTTCAGTTTATAGCAGCCGCAGACATTTCTTAGGGTTTTCTCAGGCAAGGGCTTTCTTGCTACAGGAGAGAAAAGGGGATTTTTGTCTCCGAATAAAAAACTAAAGAAGCACACGTGTGCAAGCATGCACTCAAATGCACTCGCAAAAAAAAAAAAAAAGCCCAAAATGAGAAAGCATGCATTTGTAATGGTTTGAGCATGGGCAGAAAACCCAGCAGAGCTCCTTCCCATCATCCCTCCTAATACTGCTTTAATTATTGATGCAGACAGTCTAAGCAACCTGTAAGCCATATACATAATGCATTTACTTGGAAAATCCACACAAATCCACATGGCATTACCGAGTAAACGACAAACTGTTCCGAAAGCCCAGTCTTAAGAAGTGGGTAAACTGTATCCATGTACTCAGGAAATCTGTTTGACAAACGGAAAGATTAGATTACCCGTAATCCAGAGCACTGCTGCATGGAGTTGTTCTTCCACTCCCGCTTTAAAAAACCACCGCCGTTTTATGAAGAGCTGCGACGGCCCCACTCTCCTGGAACCAAATCTGACACGTGCCGGGGAATAATTATTCAGTTGAAAACCACAGATTGTAGAAGCGATTCTTTGCTAAAAGTTTACAGGTGGATGTGTGCCAAGACCCTGCCTCTTTCCACATATCAGAAGCCCTAGTTCTGTACAAGAGGAGGTTAAGGAAAGGGAGGATTTGGAATACAAACATGTCTCGAGATGGCACGGTATAACCTAACTATGCTTACTGCGTTTCTAGTATAACCAAGGATGGACAAAACAGTCTGTCTCATGTCAAAGTCAAAGTCTTTCATGGTCAGCGTCCATAGTTTTTTGTGGGTTTTTCGGGCTCCGTGGCCATGTTCTCGAAGAGTTTGTTTCTGACGTTTTGCCAGCAGCTGTGGCTGGCATCTTCAGAGAACGCTGGCATGGAAGTCACACAGTATATATACCCCACGCTCTTCCAGTCCAGCATTCTCTGAAGATGCCAGCCACAGATGCTGGCGAAACGTCAGGAATAAACTCTTCTAGAACATGGCCACATAGTCCAAGAAACCCACAAAAAACTAAGTCTCTCTCATGTCAATCTCAGTTCTGCACGTGTCATAAATTCATTCTGTCTAACGTCTGCAATACCAGGTCAATGAGCGGAGTGGATGGAGCAAGCTCCTATTCCATCTCCCAGCTCCAAAAATCAATTTAATATATAGTCCTTAACAGTGGTTGGTGTTGCTTGGGTTGGTGTCACTTGGTGCCGTAACTCATGGTGTGACACAGACGCACCGCCGTCCTCTTCCTCCCATCCCACACTATACAGAATGCTTAGGACTTATTTATTTATTGTTTTTGCACTCAACAATATTTCCGTAAAACACTGAATATAAGGGTAGTAGTTGTGACATAAACAACTGGCACATTTAAAATGGTACTTTTGGATTACAATACCATACGCACAGCCTCAGTGCATTTACAGAGATAGAGGCCTGGTAAAGACTGCCAAAATTTTCTCCCATTTTCATATGCAACCTTTGCTTGTACAGTAGAGTCTCGATTATCCAACCTTTGGTTATCCAACATTTCAGATTATCCAACGTCGCGGCTGCTGTGATTTCTTTAAATTTTCTGTGATTTCTTTAAATTTTCAGAGGACTGAACTGTTTATACTGTACATCACAATGTTGATCAGTGATTTCTTTACATTTACTTTTACTTTTATTGCAATAAATCTTTCAATACATTTGCAATTCATAGTGATTTCGAGGCTTTTCTTGGACCTTTTGGATTATCCAACATTTTCGGTTATCCAACTATCAGCCTGTCCAGTTTATGTCGGATAATCAAGACATTTCTGTGTGTCATTTCTCCTAACGTACACATTGTTATATGGAAATTCCCTAATATACATAATTTGTACGGTTATGGAGAAAGATCTTGTGACACCTTTGAGACTAACTGAACGAAAGAAGTGGCAGCATGAGTTTTTGTAGACTTCAGTCTACTTCCTCAGATGCACATGGTTTTGTACGGGACTTTCCGTAGAATGCAGAAAACTCAGCCAAACAGTTTTGGGGCCTGGAACTGCATAGGAAAATTCAGAGAACTGGGAATACTAAAGGATAACTCTATTCCAGGCCTTATATCTTGTCACAGATTCCTAGAATCACAGAGTTGTAAGGAGCCCCGTGTGCCATTTATTCCAACCTTCTTCTCAATGCAAGATCTCCAGTTAGGGCATCCCCAGCAGGCAGCTATCCAGCCTCTTTTTGAAGACCTTCTCTAGGCAATTGGTCTCATTGTCAAGAAGTTCCTTCTAATGTTAAATCAAAATCTACTTTCCGGTAACTTAAAACCATCAGACGTAGTTCGACCATCCGAGGCAGCAGAGAACAAGTCTGCACTCTGCTCTTTGTGCCGGTCCTTGATGTATTTAAAGAAAGAAAGTCATGCCACTCCTCAAATTTTCTCTTCTCCAGGCTGAACATGCCCAGCTCTTCCAACCTCTCTTTATAAGTTTTGTTCACCATACCTCTTATCATCCTCATTGCCCTTCTCTGATCTCATTCCGTATGCTTCTTAAAATGAAGCCCCCAGACTTGAACATAGTACTTCAGAGGAGGAGCACAGAATACGGTGGGACTAACTACTTTTTTTGTCTTGGAAACAACGGTTCTATCAATGCAAGGTTAAGATAGCATTTGCCTCCTTTTCTGCAGGATCACACTGCTGGCTCATATTCAAGGGATGATCAACAATAATCCAAAGGTCCTTTTCATCATGCAGTACCACTGACTCAATGATCTTCCATCCTATATCTGTGCTTTTGTTTTCTTGCAGCCTAAATGTAGAACTTTGCATGCTGGTAAGACACCACGCTTGCTCATTTATTTTTCATGCCTGGCACGAAGTTCCCGCTATATCATTGACCAGTTAATGCCCTGCCACCAGCACCTTCTCTTCTTGCTGCAGTTGGCGTTTAGTTTGGCTCCTTCCCTTGACATTCACTGTCTCTTGCTGCTGGTCTTGTTTGCGCCTCTGCACAACTGTTATCCTTAGTAAGATGCAGAAAGCGATCGCCTAGTTGGAGCTGTTTTGAAATCCTTTAACGTTGTCTGCTCCTAACAGCTGCTGTACTCCAGGGTGCTCTTTCAGTATTACAGACCTCATTGTTTCTTCCCGTTGGTTCTCTGTGGGATCAGTTCTTTCTCTGTTCTATCCGGGACGTCCTTGCGTTCTCTGGTGCTTTAAAGAATCCCAACATGTAGCTGCAGTATTTTGACCTTCTCTTCCAAGAGAGCCACCAGTTTGCACTTACCGCAAGTGTAGCCAGTGAGGTCTTCTGGCAAGAAGACAAACATGGCACACACGTTGCAGAAGATAATGACAGACCCGTCTCCCTCCATCCCTGCAGTTATTCTTTTTCACCCCTTTCAGACTGTAAACAACTCATACTGATATGACTGTGTACTCCACAGGCCCTCTGAGACTAAGGCCCGATAGACGGGCAAAAAGTGCCATCCTGGGACCAAAATTAGGGCTGGGGAGCGCGTATGTCCGCACGCTCCATGCTCTTCCAGCGCCATTTTGGGGCATGCATGTTTAGACCGTGTGCACACCGATGACATGATTCATGCGCTGCCTCCAAACGCCATGACACAGTGCTGCTCCAGGGTCCTAATGGCGCCTTGGCAGTGGTGCACAAAGGAGCCATGTTTTGCGCTCCTTTTTGGAGCGCATCATTGCCGGCGCCATGCCGGCACCACAGCATTGATTCTCAGACAGCTCTTACCATCAAGAAGCTCCTCTTCATGTTGAGGTGGAAGAACAGTTGGCTTCAAGTGCCACAATGACCACTGCAGAGAAGCAAAGAAGTCCATACCCTGTCTACTAACACTTGGCAATCGGAACAGAGAAAAAGAGCATGGAGCACAATGAACATGTGCAATGAGAGGGGCTGGGACTACCATCAAAAACTCTGACAAGACCACCGACAGGCTCCAAATCTAGCCTCTGCACATGCAGGAATGTCCCATTTGTGTGAGCCTCAGAAACCACAAAGAAAAAGTGTAGTTCAGGGGAGTGGACTAGAGTGCTTCACCAAAGAATTGCACCATAAGTCTTTCGGCAAATTATAAAACCCAAAATTCCATATGATGGAGCCTTGACAGCTATCTTGGTTAATATTGATATAACGGTGAAGTCGGAGGCTTTCAAGGCCGGCATCCATAGTTTTTTTAGGGTTTTTCGGGCTATGTTGTGGAAGAGCTTATTCCTGACGTTTCACCAACATCTGTGAGTGGCATCTTCAGAGAATGCTGGTATGGAAGTGAGTGGGGTATATATATACCGTGCAACTTCCATGCCAGCATTCTCTGAAGATGCCAGCCACAGATGGTGGCGAAATGTCAGGAATAAACTCTTCCAGAGCCCGAAAAACCCACCAAAAATATTGATGGAACTGTTTAGCGTGAACACTTCAGACAGCTCCCTTTGGTGCTTAGCTGCCTCTCTACATTCAACCACATCTTTGCAGTATTATTTATTATGATGATCATTTTAATGGAATCACTGTGTTTCTCATAATTCCACATTATTACACACAATTATCCACACTGTGCACGAACTCCATATAAAAGCCATCTTCCTTTCTAGATTATGGCTGGAATCAAAGGCGACTTTGCTACAATGGCTAGCAGAACGCGATCCCGGTTGTAGGTCACCGCCTGTTTTTCATCTTCTGTTCAGCCACCAGTATACAAACAGAAACCTCCAAACACACCCTTCACTTCCTTCAAACTGTGCTCCATGATTTCTTTAATCTTTTAAGCCTCCAAGTCTAATCTAGCAGCTGCCATCAAAACTACTTATGTAAAATGGACAGGAAAGAAATGTTTCGGATGAAGGGTGGAAAATGGGTGCATGGAGGCTAGGCGGTAAAGGAGCGCAATCTGCAATTTTAGTCTTCATATCGCACAGATTTTTCTCCTGACCACCTTCAACTGGCTATTTCTATGCTTTCCAGAGTGGCCCCATTTGTCCTGCTTTTGAAAAGATAGTACAGTGGGCCCTTGTTATCCACTTGGGTTTGGTGCCAGGACCCTCCGTGGATAACAAAATCCGTGGATGCTCAAGTCCCATTCAATATAATAGCACAGCAAAATGGCGTCCCATATATAAAATGGAAAATCAAGGTTTGCTGCTTGGGATTTATACTTTGGGGGAATATTTTCAAGTCGTGTATGCTCAAATCCGTAGATTAAAAAATCCGTGGATAAGGAGGGCCAACTGTATTCATTTCGAAGGACTATCAGAAGTCCTCTACTTGAAGCTGCTCTCTGATTGAAGAACCCTGCAGTCTAATGGTACAACGTTAACCCAAAGATGTGCCAGCGGTATGTAGTTGGGATTAGGTGCAAGACCCTTCCGACCACAAAAATGTCTTGCACTGGCATAACCCTATTCTCCCAATTGATTTCAGAGATCAACCAACAGAATACTGCATCGTCAGAACTGCTCTGCTATATAGGATTTGCAGGCAGAAGAGCCAAAAACGGATGGTGAACAAGTGGGGCAAGGCAGCAGCAGTTACACCATAAAGCAAACTTCCACCAGTCCAAGGACACATCTGCAACCTATTGATGCAACCTAAAATTGCATTGGCCTTTTTTAGCTGCCGCATCACACTGTTGGCTCCTGTTCAATTTGTGCTCTACTTGGACTCCTAGATTCATTTCACACGTATAACTCTCCTTAAGCCAGGTGTCCCTCCTCCTATATCTATGCATTTTGTTTTTCTGCCCTATGTGCAGTACCTTACATTTTTCTGTGTTGAATCTCATTTTGTTAGTTTTAGCCCAGCTTTCCAGTTTATTCAAGTCATTTTGAATTTTGAAGCACAAAAATCAAGTGTGTACATAGCCGCTGTACTGTCTATTCTCCTCTATGGGTCTGCAACATGGGTCATCTTTTGCCAACATCTATGACTCTTCGAACGCTTTCATCAGCGCTGCCTACGCACAATCCTAAATATACACTGGACTGACTATGTGACAAATGTTGCTGTCCTGGAGCAAGCAGGGATCACCAGCATTGAGGCCATGCTATTGAAACGCAGCTGCGCTGGGCAAGTCACGTCTCTAGGATGGAGGACTACCGCCTCCCAAAAATAGTATGCTACGGTGAACTCGCCACGGGTCAGCGTAAGAGGGGCGTCCCAAAGAAGAGATACAAGGACTCCCTGAAACAAAATCTCAAGCTCGGCCAAATGGATCACCAACAGCGGTCCGCTCTGGCCTCACATCAGGAGGCATGGAGACGCACTATCCACAATGCCGCAGCCTCTTTCGAGAACTCACACCGAACGAGTCTCGGAGAGAAACGACAACGCAGAAAGAACCACAACTTGGAAACATCGCCCAAGGAGACTTTCTGCTGTGCACTCTGCAACCGGACGTGTTTATCTCAGATCGGCCTTTTTAGTCTTCAACGCGCTTGTAGAAAGCATGGGATGAGTCCTTCCTGAATCTTTGTGAGCGAAGAAAAGCCAGAGAGAGATTCATTTATTACTTTTTTTTAAAAAAGGAGCAAAGAAAACGGAGCAGCACTGTTGAAACTTAATCTGCAGGGGGAGCTAGAACCTAAGAAGAATCTCTTACAAGTTTTCTCCCCTTTACTCAGCAATTCTAGAAATGTTTTCAAAAGATATATCAACAATCGGAACCAGCCATCCTTCAGTTCTAAGCGTCTGAGATGTCTCTAGATGTGAGTGAGTGCTTGGCAAGAGAAACAGAAAGCTCCACCTTTAAAAAAGCAAAACCAAAAATGTAACTACGCACTATTTCTTGGCATTCCAGTATAACATCTGGATTCAGGATTCCTCAGGGTCTGTAGTCTTGATGTGGAATCTGTACTTAGGGCAAGAGGCTACTATCGGAACAGAAAATGGAGAAACAGAACAGTTTCCAATTGCCAAAGGAGTCAAACAAGGCTGCATCTTATCACCGTTCAACTTATATACAGAAGATATTGTAAGAAAATCAGGCTTGGACACAGGAGGAGGAGGAGGAATGAAAATAGACGGAAGGAATATCAACAATCGAAGATACGCAGACGACACTATAATAATAGCAGAAGACCTCAAAGACTTGGAACAACTACCAAGGAAGGTCAAGGAAGAAAGTGCAAATGTTGAACCTAACGAAAACAAAAATAATGACCGTAGAAGATATAGCTGAATTCAACCCAGACAACGAGGAACTAGAAATAGTAAAAGAGTCCTCATACCTGGGATCAAATATCAATAGAAACGGGGACTGCAGCCAGGAAATCAGAAGGAGTTTAAGAATGGGGAGGGTGGCTATGAAAGAACTAGAAAAGATCCTAAAATACAACTGTGATGGGAATGAGGATGCTCCCTATGATATTAACCAGAGCTCCCGCTGGAGTTGTAAAAATGGGTCACATCTGTTGTAGAGAGGGTCCCATAGGTATGTGAGGTGTTGCTCCTACTAGTAGCAAGTACATTTCTATACCAATAATAATAATAAATTTATTTATACCCCACTCTTCAGCTCTAAAGGCTATCAGAGCAGCTTATCAGTGAACTAGGAAGATTATCGCACATCATTTTTCACCTGATCTGGGCACGGGCTGAGAACGGATGTTATTGCACAGGAAAACCCTGCCAATGTCACCGGTCAGTCACAAGCCATCCCCAGGTGTGCTTTGCCCGCCGATTCTGAAGAATGGAGTTTCCATCCTTCACAATAGTTGGGCAAAGTACGGCCAAAGGACAGCTTGTAGTCGACTTGCAGCATCGGCAGCGTTTTCCTGTGCCATAGAATCATAAAATCATAGAGTTGGAAGAGACCACAAGGGCCATCCAGTCCAACCCCATTCTGCCATGCAGGAACTCTCCATCAAAGCATCCCTGACAGAAGGCCATCAAGCCTCTGTTTAAAGACCTCCACGGAAGGACACTCCACCATCATCTGAAAGAATGTGTTCCACTGTCAAACAGCCCTTACTGTCATAAAGTTCCTCCTAATGTTGAACTGGAATCTCTTTTCCTGGAGCTTGCATCCATTGCTCTCAGTCTTCTTCTCTGGAGCAGTAGAAAACAAGCTTGCTCCCTCCTCAATATGATACCCCTTCAAATGACTCGAGGGCAGTTTATAACAAGAACAAAACAGTAGCTGACACATATAGGAAGGGAAGGCCGTTCTGAGGAACACACACATCAGTTTGTAAAACAGGGCCAGAGCAATCTGAATGAAACTAGAAAGCTACCTGCAAACTGAATGTTTTTCGAGTAAGTTTAGATCTTTTCCTTCTCTAATGACTTGTTTTCTACTTACCATTCCAAATGATTTCAGAAGCCATGGAGATAAACAGATAATTTATGATGAAGGCAAAGGCTGGAGAAGTAATTGAATAACATCAGGAAACAGGGAGATGCTGCCATTTTCTTAATGACCCCACGCACTAGGTTTATGTTGGTAAATTACATTCGAGAGCTATTTGCCCTGTATTTTCCCACTCCACCCAAGCGACAGAACAACCCAGTTACAACCGAACAACCCGAATGACAAATTGCAAGGGGAAGTCATTTTGGACCATGTTGGGTTAAAGTTAATTCGAGGCATTTTTGCAACGGATACTATAAGTGGAGCGAATACTAGACAGCGGCAGCCTATCTCTTTGCACTCTTCCCTCTTTGTAGATGGAAAAAAGACCATCTTGCCAAATTGATCCGAGGTAAGATAACTTAACAGTTTCACAGATAACTAAAATGAGAGTTGTATATGCCCATTGACCTTAATCCAAAGAAATGGCCAGCTTTGTCTGTAGAATCAGTATGCAGAGAGATTTTGTAGCACTTTTGATACTAAGGACCTTATCAGACGTTGGAAATTGGAGGTATAATCCAATGGCAATCTGAACGCAATCATGGGGTTTCATGTTATTGCGAATTAAAGCATCTCACGCAATTTCGGGGAATGGGAAGTCATTCTGAACGCATTCCGAATGCAACTGGGATTCACGTGAATTAGCTAAACTAGCGAATTCACGTGAATTCAAATTGGCTCCAATTGGCTCCATTCGCAATAAAGAGAAATTCCTCCCGTCTGATAAGGTCCTAACTGAAAGAAAGATATTGCTTTAAGTTACGTTCAGAGGTGCTACAGGATCTATCTCCATTGGGCTAAGCCCAATGGAAAATAATATATCCTGGAAAATCATATATCTACTGTTTGAAACCTGGAACTCACTTTGACACAAGTGTTTTGCCATTTTGTTATTCCCTACGTTCATTCTCAAAAGTTGGAGCGAAAGAAAGCAAGGAATGGTCTAAGATGTTCAGTTCAGTTCGTCTTTTTTATGGTCACAGACCAGCACTTGGTTCAAGACGAATAATGCTCAAAACACTGAAAGTGAAGAAAGAAACATCTCGTAAAGCTCTTGTTCCTAGAGTCGGAAGAGACCACAAGAGCCATCCAGTCCAAACCCCTGCCATGCAGGAATACACAAACAAAGTACCCCTGAGAGATGGCCATCCAACCTCTAGTTAATAACATCCAAAGACGGAGACTCTAAGGCAGCTCTTACTGTCAGGAAGTTCTTCCTAATGTTTAAGTGGAATCTCTTTTGCTGTATTTCAAATCCATTGCTTCGGGTCCTATTCTCTGGAGCAGGAGGAAAAAAACAAGCTTGCTCCATCCTCAATGTAACATCTCTTCAAATGTTTAAACATGGCTACCATGTCACCTCTAGATGAAATATTTTTAGCTGCCGCATCACACTGTGGGCTCATGTTCAACTTGTGATCTACTTGGACTACTTGGATCTCTGTCACAGGTAGTCTTGTTAAGCCAAGTGTCCCCCATCCTATATCTGCGCATTTCCTTTTTCAGCCCTAAGAGCAGTACCTTACATTTCTCCATGTTGAATTCATTTTGTTAGCTTTGGCCCAGCTTTCTAATCTATTACAAGGTCATTTTGAATTTTGATCCTGTCCTCTGGGGTATTAGCTACTCCTCCTAATTTTGTGTCATCTGCAAATTTGATAAGTATGCCCCCAATTCTGTCATCCAAGTCATTGATAAAGATGTTGAATAGCACTGGGCCCAGTACCAAACCTTGTAGGACCCCACTGGTCACTTCTCCCCAGGAAGAAAAGAAACCATTGTTGAGCACCCTTTGGGTTCAGCCACTCAACCAGTTACAAATCCATGTAACAGTTACCTTGTCTAGCCCACATTTTACAATCTTGTTTGCAAGAATGTCATGGGGAACCTTGTCAAAGGCCTTACTGAAATCAAGATATACTATATCCACAGCATTCCCTTCATCTACCAAGCTGGTAATTTTCTCAAAAAATAAATCTGATTTGTCTGGCATGCCTTGTTTCTTTGAAACCCATGTTGACTTTTTGTGATTATGGCATTGCCTTCTAGATGTTCACAGACTCTCTGTTTAATGATCTGCTCCAGAATCTTTCCAGGAATTGAGGTCAGACTAACTGGACGATAATTATTGGGATCCTCTTCTTTCCCCCTTTTTGAAGATGGGGACAACCTTTGCCCTCCTCCAGTGTGCTGGGACTTCTCTTGTTGTCCAGGATCTCTCAAAAATTATTGCTAATGGCTCTGAGATTATATTTTTTAATACCCTTGGATGCAGTTCGTCTGGTCCCGGAGTCTTACATTCATTCAGATTAACCAGGTATTCCTGTACTACTTCTTTATTTACTCTGTGCTGCGTTTCTCCTAGCGTGTCCTCTGCTCCACTTTCCTCAGGTTAAGCAACCTTTTCCGTTTGAGAGAAGACTAAGGCAAAGAAGTCGTTCTGCCGTATCTCTGTCCCCTGTTAGCACAGACTGTGATATGTGTAAGCTTAGTTTCTCCATTTTGCAGAATACTGGGCTGCATGCACAGGAGCATGTAGATATGTCCAGGCATCGATCCGCAGGGAGAGGCGGGAAGATACAAATTAAAAAATATATTATTATTATATTATATTATTATGTGCATGCAGTACATATGGTATTCTGGAACACAGAGTGGCAAAGGACGAGTCTCCGTTTCACAAACAACTATCTATAAAAGTCTTGCAATCTTAGTTATCCCTTTCGGTCCCTTTCTCAGTACAGTGTTAAACTTTCTGAAAATCTGAAAGTACTGGTATATAAAGAGCTTATTCTAATGTGGAGGTCCTCCAGTTTTAGATGATTATGATTATTATTCTGTTCCCCAGGAAATGTTTTATGAGTGGCACTAAAACAGTATGCAACACTCCATTATTTCTTTTATAGCTTATGGAAATAACGTATCCACTGATACCTCCAGTAACAGCGTCCTGGTCATAATTATACCAGAGTGTATTGTTATTCTAAAGCAAGATGTTGGAAGGGACCATTTTCAATATTTATGGTGTGCTAATGCAAAAAGCTCATTTCAAACACTGCCAGTGCCAAGTTTTAAAGATGGAAAATAATCATCTTTTCATCAATGGAAACACTGGGTTGCAAATTTCGCGGCTGCTTCTGAGGAAATAGCTTTCCTCACTACCATCTGTTATTCTTTCTTTAAATAAATTAATATTTTTATTAACTGTCCCCTCACCAGCGTCATTGGGACATATTTAGTTTATATATTACCAAAAGAGTTTTCTCATCTTTCATACCTGACACACACGAGAGAACAAAGGATAGGAAGCTACGCAGGGTGAAAAGCAGTGAATATATGAAAAATGTCTACAAATGCATTTCATATTTTAATCTGCTTTATATTACTTGTTTAATACATATCACACCCCAGCTTTCAATCAAAAGGTGTCCAAGGTGACACTGATCACAATTACAATAAATATAAAGCAGTTATGTTGGTGGTGGCATGGATAAGGAAGATATTACGGTGGACGGGGTGAGGTTAAATGTTTTCTCCAATTCTTCTCTACTCCTGATGTTATCCGTACGAAATGTGCAAACAGCCTGAACACAAGGCACTACTATCCAGCAGATGGAATGAAGAAGTACACTGAGGTTTATCCAAAGTCCCAGCATATTCTTTCAGTTACACATCTAAGAGTGTGAGACGGGCCCTGCTCGGCGTCAAAAGTTCAGAAAAATCGACTTTTACTACACGGTACAATATTCCCATTCTGGTTAGGGATGCTGGGAGTTTTAGTTCGGTCCAGCACCACTCTGCAAATTGCCATGGTGCGTCCAGCTTTCCTGAACCACTGGATCTAAGCTAGACCTGGGAGCGAGTAAGTAAGAGAGTAAGGAAGTGTCACTGCCAGTAAAACATGTTTAATGTATATACCCATATATAAGTCTAGAAGTTTTAGTCCAAATATTGACCACAGAATCCTACATCGACTTCTCCATGGGTCAATGTAAATTACTATACTATAGGGTAAAAGGAAAGACTGTGATCTGTCCTAGAAGCGCTGACCTCCCTCTACTCTCTCTTCCGTCCAGCTTTTAGTGTGAGCCAAAAAAGCTATGCCTGCCATAATTTTGCAAATTCTTTGGCATTGTTTTCCTTTGCTTCATCATTTAGATCCTTTGTTGCATGTCCCTAAGTTTTACCCTCGACGTATCCAAGGGTCATATCAAAATCCATAATTCTGCCCCCGACTTATACATGAGGTCGACTTATAGTTGAGTGTATACAGTACAAAGGATGAGAGTGAAGGTGTCCTCTGTACAGTGGGCCCTTGTTGGGGTTTGGTGCCAGGACCCTCCGTGGATAACAAAATCCGTGGATGCTCAAGTCCCATTTAATACAATGGCACAACAAAACGGTGCCCCATATATAAAATGGAAAATCAAGGTTTGCTATTTGGAATTTATACTTTTTGGGAATATTTTCAAGCCGTGTATGTCCAAATCCGTGGATAAAAAGCCCTGGATAAGGAGGGCCAACTGTACAAGGAGGCAATACTCTCCGGTGCTTTTGCCTTTGGCAGAAAATATCCGTTGGGCAGTTCTACCCGGACAGAATTATTCCGCTTGCCTTGAAATACCTCTCAGCCTCTTACCAGTTGAAACAAATCAATCAACATTAGCTGTAGCTTGCATTTGTTGCTATGCACCTTCAGTCAAATCCCACTTATGGTGATCCTATCATAGAGCATTCTTGGCGAGATTTATTCAGTGGAGGTTTGCCACTTCTTTCCTCCAAGGCTAAAAGAGTGTGTCCCAATGAAACCACTACACCATGGTAGCTTATACCTATGATCTTCGCCATAGAGATTTGAAACTTAAAAGACACTCAAAGTCAGATAGTGATTGTGTTTCCTTTGGCAACACAGAAAGGATATGTAAAGAGAACCAAGAGAGCTGGTTACTTCGGTGTCAGGGGTGAAGTGGACCACTCTGGGTTTCCGTCCATATTTTTAAAAAGCTGTCTAACGTTGTGAATCCCATCCCTGCAAAATAGGTTCAGCGCCCAAAATAGTGCTTTCCATAACTCTTCACACCTCGCTTCCTTCTTTGGAATATATATTCGGGATGTATATTGAGCATTCCCAGTCTGTTGGTCAGTGTTTTCAATTCCCATACAGCATTTGGCATATTTTAGTTAACGCTGGATTTGCTTCCGTCTGTAAGTCGACAGGCGACTCGAAGGCACAAACCCACAAAGCTAATATAAATTTCAGGAATATTACAGGACTTCTACCAGAAAGAACTGGCAGCAACAGGGGAGAGGTTCATGTGGAGTCCAATCTTAACATCTGAGCCAAAACAAACCATTATGAATTTAATACATTCCTGTCATTCATGCTTCCCGCCTGGTCTGGAAATCCACCCACTTCTTTCTTTTCAATGAGTAGTTCTGGAGAGGCAGCAATGAAAGCAGTTGCAAAAGAGCACTCAGACGTCAACCCAAGACTGCAAATCCAAACTCAAATTCGCATGTTGTAAATCATTTGTCCTTGCCATCAACTCTCCATGGAATGGCCCATTCAGGTAGTTACCACCACCATCTCCTCTTCCTCCTCCCATTGCTGACACCCACCTAGATATAAACCTTTTTTATTTCCCTACCCACACTTAACTCCAAGACATTGAATCAGAACGTAGAGAGATCTTGTAGCCCTTTTGAGACTAACTGAAAGAAAGAAGTTGGCAGCATGAGCTTTCCTAGACTTAGGGAGATGGATATGTTTAGCCTGGAGAAGAGGCACTTAAGAGGTGTTATGATAGCCTTGTTTAAATACTTGAAGGGATGTCATATTGAGGAGGGAGCAAGCTTGTTTTCTGCTGCTCCAGAGAACAGGACACAGAGCAATGGATGGAAGCTACAGAAAAAAAGATTCCAGGTCAGCATTAGGAGGACCTTCCTGATAGTAAGGGCTGTTTGACAGTGGAGAACATTCCTTCGGAGAGTAGTGGAGCCTCCTTCCTTGGAGGTCTTTAAGCAGAAGCTGGATGGCCATCTTTTGGGGATGCTTTGATGGAGTTCCTGCATGGCAGAATGGGGTTGGACTGGATGGCCCCTGGGGTCTCTTCCAACTCTATGATTCTATGAAATGAGTCCTGGAACAAATCAAGCCTGAACTCTCCCTGGAAGCCAAGATGATGCAGTAGAGGCTTTTGTACTTTGGTCAAGTCATGAGAAGGCAAAACTCAACAGAAAAGAAAATGGTAGGGAAGGTAGAAGGCAACAAAAAGAGAAGTAGACCACATGCCCAATGGATGGACACCATCAGGGAGGTCACAGGCCTGAATGTAGAGGACCTAAATAAAGCAGATGAGGACAGGAGGTCTTGGCGGTGCCAGGGTCACCATGAGTATGGCCAGCTTGAGGACAGTCAACAACAAAGTGGCCATGCATGCCAAGAATCAGGTCCCACTCATTTTCTAGATCTGAAATAGCCAACAAGCAGCTAAAACAGAGAGGGAGAGAAGGAGAAGAGGGAATGAAAAAGAATAAAACACAAAAATTCTCATACAAAAATGAGTCGATTCGGAGGTGCACAGACAAGAAACCATTTTCAGACCACAAATATTTACTACTGCAACAGATGCAATGCATAGACGCTTTGAGGCTCCACTAGTCCCAGTAATGCATGGTAAGAAATGTATTTGACCATAAAGTGGCTTAAGCTCAAAGAATGTTTTACTCTTCTATCCTCGAAGACGGAATTTAAAACAGAAACAAAGCAGATCAACCAGTCCGTTGCCTTTGAAACAAACACAACTGTTAAGCGTGTGAGATGATCATAATGGAAAACAATATTAGGTTACCCCACGTCTGCTCTTGGATTGAGCAAATCTTTTTGAGTCCCACTTGGCGTGCTTTCTACTGGGGATTGTACACTTCGGACACGTGTGTACTTTGTAACATACACACTTCGGATGTGTACGTACACATTTCGGATGTGTATGTACTTTTGTAACTGTGTAACAAAGAGAGCCAACGTGAGACTTAGTAATAGAAGTAGTAATAGAAATATGAATAAAGAAACAACAACAAAAACTTTCCAGCATCTTTTCTGCATGAATGAAATTCTGATCTTAATCCTAAAAATCTGATCTAAATTTAAAAACAGGAATAAAAAGTATCAATAATGAAAGGGGGTCCAGCCAATGTTTGGTTTTTTACCACTGAAAGCTCCAGTTCCTGTGTTATTCTTTTGTCTTCATTTTTAATCTTCAACTGCAGATGTCTGGTATCTTAATTAAATAATATTAATCTTCCCTACTACTGGACTATTATAGCCAGCAAAACAGAAATGCAAAAGATGGAGAGCATATCCAATAAAGGCAGATTCGAGTTCTGCTTACCAACGTCTTGCATGGTACCTCTGCACCTAGAATTTGGACATACTGTATATACTCGACTATAAGTTGACCTCATGTATAAGTCGAGGGCAGGTTTTGGGGTCAAAATTACAATTTTGATATGACCCACGGATAAGGGTAAAACGTAGGTGCATATAGGCAAGGATCTAAAAGATGAAGCAAAGCAAAACAATGTCAAAGAACTTACAAAATTTCAGCAGACATAGATCTTTGTGCTCTCTCTTAAGATTGGATGGATGAAAGTAGAGGAGATTGGTGCTTCCAGGACAGATTATAATCTTGCCTTTCACCAGGGGATAGTTCTTTCTTTTAAATAAGAGTTAAGATACAATATTTACATCGACCCATGGATAGGTCGACACAGATTTTGGGGGGGGGGGGGGGGTGTCAATTTTTTGAGCTAAATTTCTAGACGTATACATGAGTAT
Source organism: Urosaurus nigricauda (assembly GCA_034509955.1). Lineage (NCBI taxonomy): Eukaryota > Metazoa > Chordata > Lepidosauria > Squamata > Phrynosomatidae > Urosaurus > Urosaurus nigricauda. Next base: position 22,892,958 of record JAOEGL010000010.1, read on the forward strand.
ATACAGTATTAAGTGACCGTTCCGCTTCCGAATATAATAACAAAACAGACTCCGTTCTCACTGGGAGCACTTTCACCACCGTGTTGCTCTCATTTGCAGCATATTCATTCCATAAATGCCACGAGACCATTGGCACCGTCTCAACACGACACATCCTTCCTAAATCGGGTATCGTGCCAAAACGCAAACTGACTGATCCTGCCAGCAGCCGCAACCCGAAAGAACACAACACCAAAAGGGACAAAAACGTTACCTTCGAACAGACACAGAGAGCAGAGCAGGGTGGCAATGTCTTCTCATTCCAATAAGCCTTACTTCCTACCTGTCTGAGGCCTTTCAGCAGTTTCTTCCTTTTTCTGAGGTGCTGGCAAAGGTTGCGATCGTTCTCCCGGTCTGAACTGTAGCGATGACGGCGCAGTCTATTTTTCTTCAGATGGTATGGCAGTCCATTAGAAAGCAGGTCCCCTTTCTTTTTCTCCAAGGGATTCGGATGGTTTTCCACAGGGTCATGGGGCTTCACTGGTACATCCTTCTGTATAAACAGGGGTAGGAGGAAGAAAAATGCAGTTATTAGCCAAGAAGAGCATTTTCTTTAGCTATATCAGATACAGTAGAGTCTCGATTTGCCGTCCTTCGGTCATCCAACATTCTGGATTATCCAACGTCGCGGCAGCTGGGATTTCTTTAAATTTTCAGAGGACTGAACTGTTTATTCTGTAAATCACAATGTTGATCAGTGATTTCTTTACATTTACTTTCACTGTTAACTGCAATAAAACTTCGATACATTTGCAATTCATAGTGATTTCAAGGCTTTTCTATGACCCTCCAGATTATCTGACATTTTCGGCTATCCGACTATTAGCCGGTCCACTTTATGTCGGATAATCGAGACTCTACTTTATATACAACGTTCCGGGTTTGGAGAGTCAGTACAGATTTAGCATTCAAGACTAAAGCTGCAAACCTTGGGGCTCTATTCTGTGCCCCACTAACACAGACAGACCAACAATATTTTATTAATAGTCCCTACAAAAACTTGGGGTATTTGATTTGAAGAAAAATGTAATTACTTACAATTATCCATAGTCTTTTGTGGGTTTTTCGGGCTATGTGGCCACGTTCCATAAGAGTTTATTCCTGACATTTCAACTCTTCTAGAACATGGCCACATAGGCCGAAAAACCCACAAAGAAACTATGGATGCCGGTCATGAAAACCTTCGACTTCTCATTACAATGATCTGTTAGAAAGCTGCAATGTAGTTCAAGGGTGTTTGTGCACAACATCTCACTCGCAGAGATCCTGAAGTCCCTCGCCATACTCCAAATCTCAGGGCTTTGTAGGACGTGGCCACTGATACTCAACATGGTACCTAACCTTTTTACCTGTGTATATACATAGGATGGGATATTAGATCTTAACTGTGAGACATTCATTTCCACTAGATAAGGGTCAAGCAACCTAGACTGCGGGTTGATCCTCCCACTTGCTCCCAGTCGGCAGGAGAAAGAATGAAAAAGGGACTCTCCTATTGGAATTTAGTCACTTCCGCAGCCCAATGCAATAGAAGCCAAGAAGGAACAAGAAGAAAACGCAGCTGAAGCAAACGTTACAATGGTAGAAATAGGTTCACACACACACCCGATAAAAACCAGAAGCCAGGATACTATCTATAGGGTCAACTAGGAGTCCTGACCCTCTGCTGAGTCCTCTCTTCCATGCCATCACTTTCCAGTCTTTGCACTGAACAAAATATTGGAGTTGATCTTTGACAATGCTGGAGTCCAAAATCTGGTGATCAGATTGGTGAGACCGGAGGATCAATAGAATCATAGAGTTGGAAGAGACTCCAAGGGCCATCCAGTCCAACCCCATTCTGCCATGCAGGAACTCTCCATCAAAGCATCCCAGACAGATGGCCATCCAGCCTCTGTTTAAATACCTCCAAGGAAGGAGACTCCACCACCCTCCGAGGAAGTGTCTTGTATGATTGTATGACTTTGCTTGGCCTCCAAGCACAGACAAGGTTATCCCCTCTCGCCTCTCTAGGATCTCTGAAGCACCTTATACGGAAGGTACTACTGCTCGCCCCCATCATCTCGGCCCACAGGATCTCAGAATTGGGAGCGTTATCAGTTTGGAAGGACCTCTGCACGTTCCACCTAAGTGGAAAAGTGCGACCAATACAATAACTGTTATTTAAAAGCCGCCACAAAGTGGGAAGGGAGGGAGCGATTCCTCCCCGACCCCGCCACGATTCACTCCCAGCTGATCCACCCGAGAACAAACTGAACACAAGCACTGTTTGGAAAGCAATATTATGTGCTCTTAGTAGTAGATTAATGAATGTAATTATCTCCCATTGTGGAAGTGCATGCTGCAAACCCTGTAATTTATAGGCCGCTATAAAGTCCTAATGTGTTTTTATGTCCATAAGCTGCTTAACCATAATCTAACGCATTTGCATCCAGCCCCTCTTTCCTAAGTGGTTCCCAGCCATGCAGTGCGAATAAATCCTTTCAACCCAGTTACTCCTGCTTTAAACAGAGAAACCAACCTTTTGTTTGGGCACGGAAAAGTAAACAGATGCTGGAACGCAAGATCCGCCGTCGGTGAGAATTGTTGAAATGTATTTATTCTGCTACCTTTACGCTCGCACCTAGCCGTAAAATAAGCCCAAGGCAGCTCACAACAACAACAATTCACAACAGCCTGCTTCAACCTGTTCAATGCGTTCAAGTGCAGTATGAGTCAAGTATCACTTCCGTGGAGAGGTCCTTTTCTTGATCGAAACAATACACGAGAACGCAAACAGCGCGGTCGGCGCATACATCAACGGATCCTTGAATGAATGGGTTCCTTTATCGGATAAGAAAACGGCACAAAAACATAAATTAAGATTTTTTTGTGGGTTTTCCAGGCTACGTGGCCATGTTCTGGAAGAGTTTATTCCTGACGTTTCGCGGCTATCCCATCACGAATATTCAAGAAAGCCCAACTATTGGACATAGAAAGTCAGGAGATGCGGAGCGGTGCCATGAACGGAAACTGTTGCCTATTTTTACTACCAGAGATAGTGATATGTCCCTGGGAACCTCTTTATGTTTTGCCAAAGAATGCAAAGGATCCATGTGTAGTATCATCCTACACACATCGTGAACTAAAAAACATATCCAAGGATGGCAATGCTAGCCCTACAGAAAAGTACAATTCACAACACAATAAGTGGGCCCTCCTTATCCACTGATTTTTATATCCACGGATTTGAGCATACATGGCTTGAAAATATTCCCAAAAAATATAAATTCCAAATAGCAAAGCTTGATTTTCCATTTGATATAAGGGACACCATTTTGTTGTGCCATTATATTGAATGGGACTTGAGCATCCGCGGATTTTGTTATCCACGGAAGGTCCTGGAACCAAACCCCAGCGGATAACAAGGGCCCACTGTAGTCAAAACCAAAAGGGGAGAGAACAACAAAAGTATCCAAAAAAGTATCATTATATATCAAGAACAAGAATCAAAGTCAAACATTAAAAATCAAATCATCTCGTGACTGATCAATATAGCAATAGCAACAGCAAGTACATTTCTATATCACTTATCAGTGAACTAGCATTCCCTAACCTGGAGTATTTCTCAGAACAATCTACTGTAGAATAGAAACTATAGAATAACAGGCACTAAATGACATTAAAATATTGTCTTTTCTGAGGTTATATTGAATTACATACGTTTTTATACAGTTCCACTGGGGGGTTCCACCTTACAGTCACATCTCCAAAACCATTATTCAGTTTGCTCCAAAATCTCCCGCTCAATCCGCTTTACAACCACAGATTCCCGGACACTATTCGTGCTACAAATCCCAAACACTACATTCGTTCACGTAGGAGTTTATCACTCTTTAAAGAGAGATTAAAGCACATTTAAAGCATCCCGCAAATGGAGCGGAAATGGAGAGGGCCTGCCCGAATGATTATCGCACGCAATTGCGCAAATAGTCCATGTGTCCATTTTTACTGATAGCAACAAAAACCTAAAATATAATCAACATTTAATATTATTTCTTTATTGCTGTTTTTTTATTGCTGTGGGAAAGCGGCCAATTAAATTTAGAAAGTTGGCGGCAAAGAATATGGGACTCCTTTTTAAGAGAAAAACTTTCTGATAGGATGGATGTGAAATATCATTTAAAGAAAAATGGTCTCCCTTTTTGAATTGCATAAACTGGAAACCATGTACACATTTGGGGAGATGTGCTGGAAAGAAAAGTTTGTTCAAACCTTGCAATCTGTTTGCAGTTTTTTCTTGGTCTGATTTTATTGGTTTGTTTTAATCTCAATCCTTTTATGTATATTTTTGAAATAAAAGATTATTTTTTTTAAAAAAAAGAAACAGGGATGGAAAGAAATATTCATAGCTATTCATGTTCAGATTGCAAGGTAAAATATTTATAGCTATTCATCTTCAGACTGCAAGAGATTAAAATATATTATTATTATTATTATTATTATTATTACCCAGTAAGGAAACATAATAAAACACCAGCATGAATTTTGGGCATTTTCTCCTGCCATTTTATATTCTGGCAGAGAAAAATATAGAAGCAATACTGTGTTTACCACAAAATAAGGGAGTCTTATATTAATTTTTGATCCCAAAGATGAACTAGGTTTTATTTTCAGGGGATGTCTTATTTCTCCATGAAGAAGAATTCACATTTATTGTTGAACACAAAAAATAACATTTATTATATATATTGTGTGTGTGTGTGTGTGTGTGTGTGTATTTCTATACAAAAACTTTGCTAGGTCTTACTTTCGGGGGAGGCCTTATATTTAGCAATTCAGCAAAACCTCTACTAGGTCTTATTTTACGGGGATGTCTTATTTTCGGGGAAACAGGGCAGTCCAGATTAAAGTATTGGCAATGCACTGCCCAGGCTCCACATTCAAGCAAATAAAACTTACAGATGCAGCTGATCGTCTTCCAAGTCATCGGAGGTTCTTTATCCTGCGTTGCAATATAGGCAAACATATGCCAACTCTGCGCCCTGACCTCTATCACCATTCACCGTTGGCTGTAATGCAGCAAAGATTCACAAACTATCCAACTCACAAGCCTTCCAACCGACAAAACAACACCAACAAACCAAACAGGTGCCCTGACTCCTAGTGCATTTGACCACTTAGATGGCTAAGAGGCATCACCTGGGGCTACTCAGCATGATGCAACACCTGTTTAATATAATATAATATTATGTATACATACATATCTACAAATATCTATTAAATATATATTTAATAACATAATATTATTATATATAATATATTATATTAGGGGGGTTTTGTGCTCTGCCTCAGCATTTCCTGGCAGTCTCACAGAAAATGAGGCAGCCCTGCATTCAAAATATTCTCGCCACAATTTAAAGGAACATTGTTCAACACTATATAATAATTAATTAATTAATAATTTTTTTATGTATACCCCGCTCTTCAGCCAGGGCTATCAGAGCGGTGATATAGAATATAGGATTATATTTAGAATTATTATTGTTATTATTATTATTAGCCTTTATTTGTAAATTTAGACAGTAAATTATGAGTTTATTCCTGACGTTTCGCCAGCACCTGTGGCTGGCATCTTCAGAGAACGCTAGCATGGAAGAGAGTGGGGTATATATATAGGTATATAATAATAATAATAATAATAATACATTTTATTTATACCCCGCTCTTCAGCCAAAGCTATCAGAGCGGCTTACAATTTGTTAATTAGACAATTAAGTCCCCTCAAGATGGTGGTTGAAGGGAGGGCTCTTCTTGCTTTCAGCAGGAGGTGGCCTGCCTTTCTCTCCCCTCAAGATGGTGGTTGAAGGGAGGGCTCTTCTTGCTTCCAGCAGGAGGTGGCCTGCCTTTCTCTCCCCTCAAGATGGTGGTTGAAGGGAGGGCTCTTCTTGCTTCCAGCAGGAGGTGGCCTGCCTTTCTCTCCCCTCAAGATGGTGGTTGAAGGGAGGGCTCTTCTTGCTTCCAGCAGGAGGTGGCCTGCCTTTCTCTCCCCTCAAGATGGTGGTTGAAGGGAGGGCTCTTCTTGTTTCCAGCAGGAGGTGGCCTGTCTCTCTCTCCCCTCAAGATGGTGGTTGAAGGGAGGGCTCTTCTTGCTTCCAGCAGGAGGTGGCCTGCCTTTCTCTCCCCTCAAGATGGTGGTTGAAGGGAGGGCTCTTCTTGCTTCCAGCAGGAGGTGGCCTTCCTTTCTCTCCCCTCAAGATGGTGGTTGAAGGGAGGGCTCTTCTTGCTTCCAGCAGGAGGTGGCCTGCCTTTCTCTCCCCTCAAGATGGTGGTTGAAGGGAGGGCTCTTCTTGCTTCCAGCAGGAGGTGGCCTGCCTTTCTCTCCCCTCAAGATGGTGGTTGAAGGGAGGGCTCTTCTTGCTTCCAGCAGGAGGTGGCCTGCATCTCTCTCCCCTCAAGATGGTGGTTGAAGGGAGGGCTCTTCTTGCTTCCAGCAGGAGGTGGCCTGCCTTTCTCTCCCCTCAAGATGGTGGTTGAAGGGAGGGCTCTTCTTGCTTCCAGCAGGAGGTGGCCTTCCTTTCTCTCCCCTCAAGATGGTGGTTGAAGGGAGGGCTCTTCTTGCTTCCAGCAGGAGGTGGCCTGCCTTTCTCTCCCCTCAAGATGGTGGTTGAAGGGAGGGCTCTTCTTGCTTCCAGCAGGAGGTGGCCTGCCTTTCTCTCCCCTCAAGATGGTGGTTGAAGGGAGGGCTCTTCTTGCTTCCAGCAGGAGGTGGCCTGCATCTCTCGCCCCTCAAGATGGTGGTTGAAGGGAGGGCTCTTCTTGCTTCCAGCAGGAGGTGGCCTGCCTTTCTCTCCCCTCAAGATGGTGGATGAAGGGAGGGCTCTTCTTGCTTCCAGCAGGAGGTGGCCTGCCTTTCTCTCCCCTCAAGATGGTGGTTGAAGGGAGGGCTCTTCTTGCTTCCAGCAGGAGGTGGCCTGCCTTTCTCTCCCCTCAAGATGGTGGTTGAAGGGAGGGCTCTTCTTGCTTCCAGCAGGAGGTGGCCTGTCTCTCTCTCCCCTCAAGATGGTGGTTGAAGGGAGGGCTCTTCTTGCTTCCAGCAGGAGGTGGCCTGCCTTTCTCTCCCCTCAAGATGGTGGTTGAAGGGAGGGCTCTTCTTGCTTCCAGCAGGAGGTGGCCTGTCTCTCTCTCCCCTCAAGATGGTGGTTGAAGGGAGGGCTCTTCTTGCTTCCAGCAGGAGGTGGCCTGTCTCTCTCTCCCCTCAAGATGGTGGTTGAAGGGAGGGCTCTTCTTGCTTCCAGCAGGAGGTGGCCTGCCTTTCTCTCCCCTCAAGATGGTGGTTGAAGGGAGGGCTCTTCTTGCTTCCAGCAGGAGGTGGCCTGTCTCTCTCTCCCCTCAAGATGGTGGTTGAAGGGAGGGCTCTTCTTGCTTCCAGCAGGAGGTGGCCTGCCTTTCTCTCCCCTCAAGATGGTGGTTGAAGGGAGGGCTCTTCTTGCTTCCAGCAGGAGGTGGCCTGCCTTTCTCTCCCCTCAAGATGGTGGTTGAAGGGAGGGCTCTTCTTGCTTCCAGCAGGAGGTGGCCTGCCTTTCTCTCCCCTCAAGATGGTGGTTGAAGGGAGGGCTCTTCTTGCTTCCAGCAGGAGGTGGCCTGCCTTTCTCTCCCCTCAAGATGGTGGTTGAAGGGAGGGCTCTTCTTGCTTCCAGCAGGAGGTGGCCTGTCTCTCTCTCCCCTCAAGATGGTGGTTGAAGGGAGGGCTCTTCTTGCTTCCAGCAGGAGGTGGCCTGCCTTTCTCTCCCCTCAAGATGGTGGTTGAAGGGAGGGCTCTTCTTGCTTCCAGCAGGAGGTGGCCTGCATCTCTCTCCCCTCAAGATGGTGGTTGAAGGGAGGGCTCTTCTTGCTTCCAGCAGGAGGTGGCCTGCATCTCTCTCCCCTCAAGATGGTGGTTGAAGGGAGGGCTCTTCTTGCTTCCAGCAGGAGGTGGCCTTCCTTTCTCTCCCCTCAAGATGGTGGTTGAAGGGAGGGCTCTTCTTGTTTCCAGCAGGAGGTGGCCTGCCTTTCTCTCCCCTCAAGATGGTGGTTGAAGGGAGGGCTCTTCTTGCTTCCAGCAGGAGGTGGCCTGCCTTTCTCTCCCCTCAAGATGGTGGTTGAAGGGAGGGCTCTTCTTGTTTCCAGCAGGAGGTGGCCTGCCTTTCTCTCCCCTCAAGATGGTGGTTGAAGGGAGGGCTCTTCTTGCTTCCAGCAGGAGGTGGCCTGTCTCTCTCTCCCCTCAAGATGGTGGTTGAAGGGAGGGCTCTTCTTGCTTCCAGCAGGAGGTGGCCTGCATCTCTCTCCCCTCAAGATGGTGGTTGAAGGGAGGGCTCTTCTTGCTTCCAGCAGGAGGTGGCCTGCATCTCTCTCCCCTCAAGATGGTGGTTGAAGGGAGGGCTCTTCTTGCTTCCAGCAGGAGGTGGCCTGCCTTTCTCTCCCCTCAAGATGGTGGTTGAAGGGAGGGCTCTTCTTGCTTCCAGCAGGAGGTGGCCTGCCTTTCTCTCCCCTCAAGATGGTGGTTGAAGGGAGGGCTCTTCTTGCTTCCAGCAGGAGGTGGCCTGCATCTCTCTCCCCTCAAGATGGTGGTTGAAGGGAGGGCTCTTCTTGCTTCCAGCAGGAGGTGGCCTGCATCTCTCTCCCCTCAAGATGGTGGTTGAAGGGAGGGCTCTTCTTGCTTCCAGCAGGAGGTGGCCTGCATCTCTCTCCCCTCAAGATGGTGGTTGAAGGGAGGGCTCTTCTTGCTTCCAGCAGGAGGTGGCCTGCATCTCTCTCCCCTCAAGATGGTGGTTGAAGGGAGGGCTCTTCTTGCTTTCAGCAGGAGGTGGCCTGCATCTCTCTCCCCTCAAGATGGTGGTTGAAGGGAGGGCTCTTCTTGCTTCCAGCAGGAGGTGGCCTGCATCTCTCTCCCCTCAAGATGGTGGTTGAAGGGAGGGCTCTTCTTGCTTCCAGCAGGAGGTGGCCTTCCTTTCTCTCCCCTCAAGATGGTGGTTGAAGGGAGGGCTCTTCTTGTTTCCAGCAGGAGGTGGCCTGCCTTTCTCTCCCCTCAAGATGGTGGTTGAAGGGAGGGCTCTTCTTGCTTCCAGCAGGAGGTGGCCTGCCTTTCTCTCCCCTCAAGATGGTGGTTGAAGGGAGGGCTCTTCTTGCTTCCAGCAGGAGGTGGCCTGCCTTTCTCTCCCCTCAAGATGGTGGTTGAAGGGAGGGCTCTTCTTGCTTCCAGCAGGAGGTGGCCTGCATCTCTCTCCCCTCAAGATGGTGGTTGAAGGGAGGGCTCTTCTTGCTTCCAGCAGGAGGTGGCCTGCCTTTCTCTCCCCTCAAGATGGTGGTTGAAGGGAGGGCTCTTCTTGCTTCCAGCAGGAGGTGGCCTGCCTTTCTCTCCCCTCAAGATGGTGGTTGAAGGGAGGGCTCTTCTTGCTTCCAGCAGGAGGTGGCCTGCCTTTCTCTCCCCTCAAGATGGTGGTTGAAGGGAGGGCTCTTCTTGCTTCCAGCAGGAGGTGGCCTGCCTTTCTCTCCCCTCAAGATGGTGGTTGAAGGGAGGGCTCTTCTTGCTTCCAGCAGGAGGTGGCCTGCCTTTCTCTCCCCTCAAGATGGTGGTTGAAGGGAGGGCTCTTCTTGCTTCCAGCAGGAGGTGGCCTGCCTTTCTCTCCCCTCAAGATGGTGGTTGAAGGGAGGGCTCTTCTTGCTTCCAGCAGGAGGTGGCCTGCATCTCTCTCCCCTCAAGATGGTGGTTGAAGGGAGGGCTCTTCTTGCTTCCAGCAGGAGGTGGCCTGCCTTTCTCTCCCCTCAAGATGGTGGTTGAAGGGAGGGCTCTTCTTGCTTCCAGCAGGAGGTGGCCTGCCTTTCTCTCCCCTCAAGATGGTGGTTGAAGGGAGGGCTCTTCTTGCTTCCAGCAGGAGGTGGCCTGCATCTCTCTCCCCTCAAGATGGTGGTTGAAGGGAGGGCTCTTCTTGCTTCCAGCAGGAGGTGGCCTGCATCTCTCTCCCCTCAAGATGGTGGTTGAAGGGAGGGCTCTTCTTGCTTCCAGCAGGAGGTGGCCTGCATCTCTCTCCCCTCAAGATGGTGGTTGAAGGGAGGGCTCTTCTTGCTTCCAGCAGGAGGTGGCCTGCATCTCTCTCCCCTCAAGATGGTGGTTGAAGGGAGGGCTCTTCTTGCTTCCAGCAGGAGGTGGCCTGCATCTCTCTCCCCTCAAGATGGTGGTTGAAGGGAGGGCTCTTCTTGCTTCCAGCAGGAGGTGGCCTGCATCTCTCTCCCCTCAAGATGGTGGTTGAAGGGAGGGCTCTTCTTGCTTCCAGCAGGAGGTGGCCTGCATCTCTCTCCCCTCAAGATGGTGGTTGAAGGGAGGGCTCTTCTTGCTTTCAGCAGGAGGTGGCCTGCATCTCTCTCCCCTCAAGATGGTGGTTGAAGGGAGGGCTCTTCTTGCTTCCAGCAGGAGGTGGCCTGCATCTCTCTCCCCTCAAGATGGTGGTTGAAGGGAGGGCTCTTCTTGCTTCCAGCAGGAGGTGGCCTGCCTTTCTCTCCCCTCAAGATGGTGGTTGAAGGGAGGGCTCTTCTTGCTTCCAGCAGGAGGTGGCCTGTCTCTCTCTCCCCTCAAGATGGTGGTTGAAGGGAGGGCTCTTCTTGCTTCCAGCAGGAGGTGGCCTGCCTTTCTCTCCCCTCAAGATGGTGGTTGAAGGGAGGGCTCTTCTTGCTTCCAGCAGGAGGTGGCCTGCCTTTCTCTCCCCTCAAGATGGTGGTTGAAGGGAGGGCTCTTCTTGCTTCCAGCAGGAGGTGGCCTGCCTTTCTCTCCCCTCAAGATGGTGGTTGAAGGGAGGGCTCTTCTTGCTTCCAGCAGGAGGTGGCCTGCCTTTCTCTCCCCTCAAGATGGTGGTTGAAGGGAGGGCTCTTCTTGCTTCCAGCAGGAGGTGGCCTGTCTCTCTCTCCCCTCAAGATGGTGGTTGAAGGGAGGGCTCTTCTTGCTTCCAGCAGGAGGTGGCCTGCCTTTCTCTCCCCTCAAGATGGTGGTTGAAGGGAGGGCTCTTCTTGCTTCCAGCAGGAGGTGGCCTGCATCTCTCTCCCCTCAAGATGGTGGTTGAAGGGAGGGCTCTTCTTGCTTCCAGCAGGAGGTGGCCTGCATCTCTCTCCCCTCAAGATGGTGGTTGAAGGGAGGGCTCTTCTTGCTTCCAGCAGGAGGTGGCCTTCCTTTCTCTCCCCTCAAGATGGTGGTTGAAGGGAGGGCTCTTCTTGTTTCCAGCAGGAGGTGGCCTGCCTTTCTCTCCCCTCAAGATGGTGGTTGAAGGGAGGGCTCTTCTTGCTTCCAGCAGGAGGTGGCCTGCATCTCTCTCCCCTCAAGATGGTGGTTGAAGGGAGGGCTCTTCTTGCTTCCAGCAGGAGGTGGCCTGCATCTCTCTCCCCTCAAGATGGTGGTTGAAGGGAGGGCTCTTCTTGCTTCCAGCAGGAGGTGGCCTGCCTTTCTCTCCCCTCAAGATGGTGGTTGAAGGGAGGGCTCTTCTTGCTTCCAGCAGGAGGTGGCCTGCCTTTCTCTCCCCTCAAGATGGTGGTTGAAGGGAGGGCTCTTCTTGCTTCCAGCAGGAGGTGGCCTGCATCTCTCTCCCCTCAAGATGGTGGTTGAAGGGAGGGCTCTTCTTGCTTCCAGCAGGAGGTGGCCTGCCTTTCACTCCCCTCAAGATGGTGGTTGAAGGGAGGGCTCTTCTTGCTTCCAGCAGGAGGTGGCCTGCATCTCTCTCCCCTCAAGATGGTGGTTGAAGGGAGGGCTCTTCTTGCTTCCAGCAGGAGGTGGCCTGCATCTCTCTCCCCTCAAGATGGTGGTTGAAGGGAGGGCTCTTCTTGCTTCCAGCAGGAGGTGGCCTGCATCTCTCTCCCCTCAAGATGGTGGTTGAAGGGAGGGCTCTTCTTGCTTCCAGCAGGAGGTGGCCTGCATCTCTCTCCCCTCAAGATGGTGGTTGAAGGGAGGGCTCTTCTTGCTTCCAGCAGGAGGTGGCCTGCATCTCTCTCCCCTCAAGATGGTGGTTGAAGGGAGGGCTCTTCTTGCTTCCAGCAGGAGGTGGCCTGCATCTCTCTCCCCTCAAGATGGTGGTTGAAGGGAGGGCTCTTCTTGCTTCCAGCAGGAGGTGGCCTGCATCTCTCTCCCCTCAAGATGGTGGTTGAAGGGAGGGCTCTTCTTGCTTCCAGCAGGAGGTGGCCTGCATCTCTCTCCCCTCAAGATGGTGGTTGAAGGGAGGGCTCTTCTTGCTTTCAGCAGGAGGTGGCCTGCATCTCTCTCCCCTCAAGATGGTGGTTGAAGGGAGGGCTCTTCTTGCTTCCAGCAGGAGGTGGCCTGCATCTCTCTCCCCTCAAGATGGTGGTTGAAGGGAGGGCTCTTCTTGCTTCCAGCAGGAGGTGGCCTTCCTTTCTCTCCCCTCAAGATGGTGGTTGAAGGGAGGGCTCTTCTTGTTTCCAGCAGGAGGTGGCCTGCCTTTCTCTCCCCTCAAGATGGTGGATGAAGGGAGGGCTCTTCTTGCTTCCAGCAGGAGGTGGCCTGTCTCTCTCTCCCCTCAAGATGGTGGTTGAAGGGAGGGCTCTTCTTGCTTCCAGCAGGAGGTGGCCTGCCTTTCTCTCCCCTCAAGATGGTGGTTGAAGGGAGGGCTCTTCTTGCTTCCAGCAGGAGGTGGCCTGCATCTCTCTCCCCTCAAGATGGTGGTTGAAGGGAGGGCTCTTCTTGCTTCCAGCAGGAGGTGGCCTGCCTTTCTCTCCCCTCAAGATGGTGGTTGAAGGGAGGGCTCTTCTTGCTTCCAGCAGGAGGTGGCCTGCCTTTCTCTCCCCTCAAGATGGTGGTTGAAGGGAGGGCTCTTCTTGCTTCCAGCAGGAGGTGGCCTGCCTTTCTCTCCCCTCAAGATGGTGGTTGAAGGGAGGGCTCTTCTTGCTTCCAGCAGGAGGTGGCCTGCCTTTCTCTCCCCTCAAGATGGTGGTTGAAGGGAGGGCTCTTCTTGCTTCCAGCAGGAGGTGGCCTGCCTTTCTCTCCCCTCAAGATGGTGGTTGAAGGGAGGGCTCTTCTTGCTTCCAGCAGGAGGTGGCCTGCCTTTCTCTCCCCTCAAGATGGTGGTTGAAGGGAGGGCTCTTGTATACATTATACAGTATGTTATTGCCCCATCTCAGGATGGGAAAGGCCAAAAGGGTCCACCAAAATTATTTTTCTGTGGATTTTTCGGGCTTCGTGGCTGTGTTCTGGATGAATTTATTCCTGACGTTTCGCCTGCATCTGTGGCTGGCATCTTCGGAGAACGCTGGCATGGAAAAGAGTTGGATATATATACTGTTGGTGGAGAGGAAGCGATTGACATGTTAACCACCCAGCAGACAATGGATCATTAAGTAAACAGACACCCTGTCGGCCTTGCCATTCAACAACAGAATAATACACAGATTAACACACAGATCCCCTCCTCTCAACCGACAGTATATATACCCCACTCTCTTCCATATTTACGTGATCGCGTATTGACGCTGCATCACGTTCGGAATGACTTCCCATTGCCTGCCCAAAATTGGGTGTGATAGTTTCTCACGCAATAACATGAAACCCCACGATTGCGTTCGGAAGGACTTCCCGTTGCCTGAAAATGCACGCGGTAGCCTCTCCAGAAATAATGTGAAACCCCACGATTGCGTTCGGACTGCCATTGGGTTATGCTTCCAATTTCTGCCATCTGATAAACTCCTCGGATGGTCTGCCATGCAGTCTTGTGGCCAGAAGATGGAGCTTGTCCTTGTGTTTTGCTCTGACCGAGTCTTCCCTTTGTCTTCTCCTGGTGTTTGAAACATGAACCCCCGTTTCCTTTTTCATTCGTCTTCCCGTCCCCATCAAACGCTGGCATTCACTTTGTGGATTAGGGGAGATTTGCTGAATTGGGAGGGAAGGCCTGCAGACACAACACAATTGCACTCACTTCTATTTAACTCCAGATCAAAATCTCCTTTGGGGATGGGGTGGTTGCATGTCCCATAAACCGCAAGCAAGGGCGACAATTTCTTTTTCTGCATCAAACATGTATCTTCCAGCATGTGTGTTATGGGACGGGCAGTACCTCTGCAAGAGAAGGGCCACTGGCAAAGCAGATTGAATAGCAATACAGTATAGCAATAGCAAGTACATTCCTTCTTTACCCAGCTCGCCTCTGCTTCTCTCTTCTCTCCTGTTTTGGTATAACGTCTTTAAGGTGTAACGTCTCAATGTTAAGGTGTTACCTCAAAATAACATTTCTGTACAGCAAGGGGTTGGACTGGATGGCCTTTATGGTCTCTTCCAACTCTATGATTCTCTGGACTTTATGAGACGGGAGGAATTTCTCTCAATTCTGAATGGAGCCAGTTCGCAATTACGTGAATTAGCTAGTTTAGCGAATTTACGTGAATTCTAATTGTGTTCGGAATCCATTCAGAATGACTTCCCATGGCCCGAAATTGTGTGAGATACTCTCATACGCAATAACGTGAAACCCATGATTGCGTTCGGAATGACTTCCCGTTGCCCGAAATTGCGTGAGATACTCTGATACGCAATAACATGAAATCCATGTTTGCATTCAGAATGACTTCCCGTTGCCCGAAATTGCGTGCAATACTCTCATACGCAATAACTTGAAACCCCACGATTGCGTTCGGATTCCCATTGGATTATACTTTCAATAACGTCCTATGTTTCTGTATCTCAGTTCCACTTTCCCATTAAGTACTTTTCTGCACAGTGAAAATACGTGCTTTAAAAGAGGGCTTTTGAAATTAAATGTTGCTCAAACGCATAAGCGCCTATCTATATCAGCGACGCTAATGGTCGGTTCTTTCACCTGACACATTTAGATGACAATCCCCTTTGTGCCCAATAATATTTGCAACCCAGGCGGGCCTAGCTTTTGGTTCGATAGAGTTATGAAAGATGCCATGAATCAAAATATGAGGCTAATGAAATGTATTTTTATTTAGATGAAGATTTTGACCTTCTTGCCCATGAAATATTAATGAGAGAATAACAGGTTGCAAGTCTGACCCCCCCTCCCGATGTGCACACATATGAACTTTTCATTTGGATAAAGAAAAATATTAATTATTTGTTTGTTTCTGAGTCTTCCCCGGTCAACTTTTTTTAAAAAATAGAATAGAAACCTTCCTTCGATTTGCTCACAGCAAAAAAAAAAAAAAAAGAGGGAAAGCAAAAACTCTTAATATCTTTTTCAGAATAAGTCGCTAAAGAAGGGTAATTTCATCTGAAATAGATCTTCGTGTTACCAAATAAAGAGACAGTCTGAAGATTAACTCGGTCCTGCATTTCGGGATAATAACCGCAGACCATTAAGTGGAATGGGGAATGAAACTCACAAATTGCTCTCCTTATCTTTCTTTATCTTCATCATTATTAAATCAGTGCGGAGGAAGGCTTCCCTCCCATGGTTATTTGTTCTCCCATTATGGCTTTTCGTGCCGTTTAAAGGAAATTTTTTAAAAAGAGAGACACGGGTGGCATTTTTGTGGAGGGAAAGGGAAGGCCGCACTGCTGGAAAATGGATGGTGCTGATGAGTATCCAAAGGAAATAAACACAGATGGAGAAGTTGTGGCCCTCCAAATGTGTATTTTTAAAAATTTCATCTAGGTCATCTATTATGTTCCACTTCCCCATCCTTGGCTAAAATTTCTCTTTGAATCACAGAATCCTAGAGGTGGAAGAGACCCCAAGGGCCATCCACTCCAACCCGGTGCCATGCAGGAACTCTCAATTAAAGCATCCTCGACAGATGGCCGTCCAGCCTCTCTTTAAAGACCTCGAAGGAAGGAGACTCCACCACTCTCCGGGAGAGTATCTTCATCTGTTGAACAGCTCTCACTGTCGAGAAGCTCCTCCTAATGTTTAGGTGGAATCTCTTCCTGGAGCTTGCATCTATTATTCCGGGTCCTGTTCTCTGGAGCAGCAGAAAACAAGTTTGCTCCATCCTCAATGTGACACCCCTTTAAACTTTTGAACAAGGCTATCATATCACCTCTTAACCTTTTCTTCTCCGGGCTAAACATACCCCAGCTTCTGAATCCATAGGGCATGGTTCCACACCTCTCACCGTTTTAGTCAACTTCCAGCTTCTCCCTATTTTTTTAGAATCGTGGCGAACTCCTGAATCTTGGGGAATAGGTCTCTTGTTCTTCCTTTTTTGTACTCGGCTTCTATTTTTCCCTGAATTAGTTGTTGAAGGAGTTCTCTTTATCCTGCATAATAACTGTTGGACAGCAGCATTCGTGGTCCTGATTTTGTTCCTGTCTCCCTTTGCTTTTGCTTCCTCGCCTTTCTTTAATCGTTTGTAGCGTTTCATCTGATGTCCACTGTTATCTTCTCCTTCTTTTTGGCCACAGATATTGTTTTTTCGCATTCCTCTTTGATTATGACTTCCGTCCATAGTTCTTCTAGGTCCCAGTCAACTAGACTTAAAAGTGCAAAACCGTTTTTCCCAACGAAAGTGCCCCAGGCACTGTAACTTCGGTTTGAAGCACGGCAAAAACAAAATACTTGAATACAGTAAAATGCAATTTCGGTAAGAAATAGCCAAGAATGTGTAACTGAGAGTTAAAACACACAACATTTCCACCCCTGCATCCTTTCCTTTTTAGGTCACAGTATTAAATAATCTCATGGGAGCGACAAAGGAGCCTGTAGTATTCTGTGTAAAACAGTTGTTTGTTGTATCAGGCTGGTGCCGTGCTTGTTGACATAACCGGAGAAGCTCTAAGAAAGAGAGACGGAAGACATCAAACCCGATTCAACGCTTTGTACGAGGTTAGCATTTTAAAACGGGGAGAAAAACATAAAAAGTATACATTTTTAAAAAAGGAACCCCTAAGGCTTACATTCGTGCCAGTGCCAGATATGATGCAAGGAGCGAGGGCCAGTTAGGAGTCACCTGTATTAAGTTCAGAGCTGGTTCACAGTTGACTTAAAACGGGCAAGTCAGGGAATAAAAATAGGAAGCAAAATGTGGGTCACATTAAAGATAGGAGGAAAGAAGTACAAGTGGGATCACAGATGCTACATATATGTATATATTTAGATGAAAGAAAAGCCTGTTCTCCTTTAAACTGTGCTCTCTGAGAGTGTGTCGCTTTATAAAGGCACAGAGGGAACTTTGATTTCAAGAGGAGCATCTCTCTCTCTCTATCTCTCTCTCTAGCTGCATGGCTAGAAAGAGAGAGGACATTCCCTCCGCATTGAAGACGGTTAGATCTTGACAAAACGCAGGCTTGTTGCAAACATCGTCCTAATTTTATTTTTCTTCCTGGGTGATATTTTTTTAACCTTTGCCTGATGAAGAAGCCGGTTGAGCGTCAAAAGCTTGCAACGTTTTAGTCGTCTCAAGAAAAGCAGGGGTTCCCAACCTGGGTTTTCCATACCATCAGGGGGGGTCTGAGATAAAATTTCGAAGGAGGTGCGACAATTAGTGGCTTGTGTCCTTCAATCGCACATTTTTACTCAACCAGTTCCTGATGTGCCTTGAGAATGCCCATTGCCCGAAATTGTGTGAGATCCTTTAATTCGCAATAACGTAAAACCCATGATTGCGTTCGAAATGACTTCCCTTTTGCCCAAAATTGCGTGAGATGCTTTAATACGCATTAACGTGAAACCCCATGATTGCATTCTGATTGCCATTAGATTATACTCCCAATTTCTTACGTCTGATAAGGTCCACAGTTTTGACATCTAGGAAAAATCAGCACCTGTGACTGGCTGCTGAGAATATTTTAGGAATAACGGCATGTCTCTCTGCTCAACGTCTTTGTTATCCGCTACCTATAATATTAGCTGCCCTCGGGAGATGTGCACTTGCCGAGGGAAAGCAAGCTGCGTATTTGCTGTTCCCCAGGTGGAAGTCAAGACAACCACGTTTCTACATGAGGCCGGAGACTGCTTTTGCTGTCGAAAACCTAGATCCCCAGAGACGCAAATGCAAGAGCTCTGACACAAATCTACTCCTGTGGGGTAAAAGGTACTGCTGTCTTTGCAAAACAACTCCTTGCGAAATAAGTGAATACAGGTTGAAGAGTATTCAGAGAGGTCTTGTCACCCCTTTGAGAAAGAAGGGGCAGCATGAGCTTTCCTAGGACCTTAACACACCAGACCAATTCGGATTGAATCTGAAGTGACCTTGGAACTGATGTCTGTGAATTCGGTTGTTACTGAATTCACTGAATTCTGGGGTGACTTTGGATTGGCTTTGGAATGGCTTCATAGTAACAGCATTCACGTGTGATAATTCAATGCGCATTCACTGAATTCTGGGGTGACTTTAGATTGGCTTTGGATTGGCTTTGGAATGGCTTCATTGTAACAGCATTCACGTGCGATAATTCAATGCGAATTCGTGTGAATTCATTTGGATGGATGCAGAGTGACTCTGGATTGCGGCTTCAAAAACCCTCGTCTGATAAGTGCCCTAGACTTAAGTCGACTACCTCAGATGCATTAAGTCATAGACTTAAATCTACGAAAGCTCGTGCTGTCAACTTCTTTCTTTAGTTAGTCTCAAAGGGGCTACAAGATCTCTCTACATACTATGCTAGAGACTAACACGGCTATATCCTTGAATTCTGCCACAGGTTGAAGAGTAACACGAGTAAACACAAGTCCCTCGTTGTTAAGATGAACAAGACCAATTTGGTGGAGAAGAGCCGTGCGAAGAACAAGAACGAGAAAAGAAGTAGCAGCAACAAACTTGGCGATTAAAAGAGTCAAGCAAAAATGTCTCGGATATTACAAAAAAAAAAAAGTTGGATAATATTTTTTTTAAATGGTAAAAGTTGGGAAGATGTGGGTGGAATGGAGGTGTTTGAGCCGAAATAAAGTTCTCTTCTTCTCCCCCCAAAATAAATTTCTCAGAAGAGAACTTTATTTCTGATCAAATACCCACATCTGAGCTAAATGCATCTGAGGAAGTAGACTGAAGTCTACGAAAGCTCCTGCTGCCAACTTCTTTCTTTCAGTTAGGCACAAAGGTGCTACAAGAGCTCTCTACCTAATGTTTAGCAGAGTTAAGGCCCAAACAGACAGGCCAAAATAAAGCTGCTTCGGGTCACTTTGGAGGTATGCTGTTTAAATGACGCACGCATCTTAAGGGGCCAGAAGTTGCGCCAAAGCTGCGCTCCGGTCCTTAGGACTGTAGTGTGGCTTTTTGGCGCCGCTTCCAGCCTCTTAGGACGCATGCAGCATTTAAACAGCGTACCTCCAAAGTGGCCCGAAGCAGCTTTATTTTGGCCTGTCCGTTTAGGCCCTTAGTCCCCCAGCAAATTTCAAGATTAAGTGAAGTTCCCCATAATGACTGATTCTTTTTACCTTGGACATTTCTGAGATCAAAGCAGGTCATATCTTTCATTTGTTATATTCCAGTCCCGGGAGTCATTCCATCAGGTCTCTATTAAAAGTACCTTCCTGCACCAAGAATTTAAGATCATCTTGTCTCTTTACCAAACTCTGTGCATTGTATACACCTCTAAAGCTTCCTTTGGTCTCACCTTTTATTTTGCTGAAGAGTTTTATTGTGGATCCCATCCGCTCCCTCAGTTTCTCTGCTACAGCCTTGCATTTAGAGCTTGCCTTTGGGTTAATGACGGAGCTATCATCTCCCCAAGGATTTCGTATAAATGCCTCTTGATCAGACCTTCCATGCTGCTACCAAGGACAGCGATCATCTCCATCCCAGGCCCCTGGATTTGATTTAAAGCCCTCTTGATCCCCGTCAGCTTTCTTCACCATCCACCTTTCACAGTCACAGATAAAAACTGGAAATACATGGATGAATCAGACTTCAGCATTTAAGGATACAGCTCTGCGTTTGAAGAGTTTGTCTAGTTCCTTCATAGCCGTCGTTGTAAGTTTTAGCCTTCTTCTGATTTGCTGACTAGTCTCTATTTTGATATATGAAAGGGGAGGTGAGATGCCACCCCTTTCGGCCCCGGAATCAGACCCTGGCAACCAAATGGCACGGCCATTTTTGTGCTGCAGAATGGATACCATTTTTGTGCCGCAGAATGGATACCATTGGTGCGCTCACACGCCATGATGATACCCATCGTGCGCCATGCTATGTAGGCGCTGTGCACAGTGGATGCCATAATCACATGCCTCGTGTAAATGGTGGTGTGCCACAATGGTGCCCACGGCGCACGGTAGGGCTCAGAAGTGTGCAAGCGCTCTGCATTCCCAAGCCCTAATTTCGGCTGCAGGCCACTACAAAGCAACAGTCTATACCAGGCCTGACTTAGCCAAAGCATAGAAAACCTCCAATTTCTTTAAAATTGCACACATCCCCTGTGGTCGTTGTTTTTGTTTTAGAAATATTCCGTTGTATCTCGGCTTTTGCACTTCCTTCCTTCACTTTCACCAGTTGTCATTCCAGGTCTTTTGCTCTTTTCTGAAATTCTGCAAATTGCTAAGTTGCTCCGTTTTAACGATGCCTTTCTCCGAGTCGAAACCCACTTTCTGCATGATATATTCTATGAAGAAATTAAGCGCACGTGGTTATAAAATGCTGCCTTGTTTTCCCTCTTGCCAACTCCCTGGCAACCGTTTTGTTTATCCGTATTGAGACCAACTTTTTAAAAAGTTGGCGGCATGAGCATGACCAAATGCATCTGAGGAAGGAGACTTAAGGCTAGGAAAGCACATGCTGCCAAATTCTTTCTTTCAGTGAGTCTCAAAGGTGCTACAAGATCTCTCTACGTACTGATTCTACAGACTAACATGGCTATATCTTTGAATAATAATAATAATAATAATAATAATAATAATATATATCTTTGAATCTTCACTAGACCCGTCCTCAGAATCACCAAGACTGACCGCAATCCTTACTTTTTCATATGGAGGGAATTGTAGGAATTTGCTCCGCATTAGTCGGAAAAGGATGTAGGTAATGCGCATACCCTTCTATCTCCGATTCTCTTTATGCCACATGAAAAATGAAAAGTAGGGCACGGGAAGCGATTTGACCTACATCAGCACAGGCTGCTGGGAATGGTGGCATCTGAATATGGGCTGGTATTTTTCTCCAGGCGCACTTGCATCCCGCACAATCCCACCCTTGCTGACGGTGCAAAGGGTTTTTTTAAAGACCGCTCCCAAGAATCGCGCGCTAAAAGGCAACACAAACAGAAACGTCACAACAGGCGAGCCTGAAGAGGCCATCCGATTCCAGAGCACTTAAAAAAGAGACGTTGACGCCGAGAGATGCTTTTTATATGCATAATAAAATGATACCGAGAGGCATTTCGCTGGGACCTCGGTAGCAGACACTTTGGACTAATTAGACACCTAGCAGAAAAACCAATTTCGCATAATGCTTTTAATAGGCTTTAAAAATCAATTCGATTCGGGTACCTTAACCTCACCCTTGGAATGAGACAGCTGGAAGCTAATCCTTCACCTCCCCCTGCTGCTGCCCAACCTTTTCTCTTTGTGGCATAGATGGCAATAAAGCAAAAATGCGGGTCTATTTATATTATCCGACATGTTCACCGGTGAAAACAAAGGCGCAATGCCACTCTCGTTTTCGGCTATGCCTTGCTTTTACCCTTCATACTTTGCTTTTACCTTCTTTTAGTCTGTATCCCCTTTTGACCTGTGCTGGTCTATAACCGTAATAAAGATGAACGGAACTTGTTTTCAGGTAATACTGTTTGAGTTTCCCCATCCGCTATTAACACAGGCCCCTAGGCTCTACTCCACCTGCTGTATTCATTTCATTTATTCAGCATCGTCTGTCTTCTATCGATTCAAAAGTCAGAAGGGGGTTTATTTTTATAAAAGGCACTCTTGAGTGTGCGCATCGCAAAGCAGAGCATCCGGCGATCAAGTTCCATGCCCTTAAATTTCACAATGGCAACACTTTAATTTCCTTAAATTCAAAACAAAGAATTATTATTAAACTTTTTTGTGGGTTTTTCGGGCTATGTGGCCACGTTCTGGAAGAGTTTATTCCTGACGTTTTACTGGCATCTGTGGCTAGCATTTTCAGAGAATGCTGGCATGGAAAAGATATATATATCCAACTCTCTTCCATGCCAGCATTCTCTGAAGATGCCAGCCACAGATGCTGGCGAAACGACAGGAAGAAACTCTTCTAGAACATGGCCACAGAGCCCGAAAAACCCACAAAAAACTATGGATGCCAACCATGAAAGCCCTCAAATTATTATTATCATCATCATTATTATTATTATTATTATTATTATTATGAAAGACAACTCCCAGAGCTCTCAGCTGCTGACCTTGCTGGCTGCAATGTCCCGGGAGTTATATTCTGGAAAAGGTAGCTTTAACTCTATTTCACTCCTGCATCAACATTTCCACTACAAGGCTAAACACTGTTCTCTGAGATACCAACCTCGGGTGCATCTGCACTGTAGGAATAATGCAGTTTGACACCACTTTCAGTGCGGTACCTCTATCCTATGGGTCATTTTACAAGGTCTTTAGCCTTCTTTGCCGAAGAGTGTGGGTGCCTCACATAACTATAAATTCTAGGTTCTGCAGGACAGAATCATGGCAGTTAAAGTGGTGCCAAACTACAGTAGAGTCTCGATTATCTGTCCTTCGGTTATCCAGCATTCCGGATTATCCAACGTCGCGGCTGCTGTGATTTCTTTAAAATTTCTGTGATTTCTTTAAATTTTCAGATGACTGAACTGTTTATACTGCACATCGCAATATTGATCAGTGACTCCTTTGCATTTACTTTTACTGTTATTGCAATAAAACTTCAACACATTTGCAATTCATAGTGGTTCCGAGGCTTTTCTTGGAGCCTCCGGATTATCCAACATTTTCAGCTATCAGACTATCATCCCGCCCATTTATGTCGGATAATCGAGACTCTACTGTACATTATTTCTACAGTATAGATGCAACCCTTGATTGTGATATCAGCTGTCTGAACAATTTCTCAGTGAAACGCACGGGTCAATCCCAACCTACCACCGCCTATAAAGATCCGGCCTTAGGAGTTCCTCCATTGTCTGAGAAAGGCCCTCATTTAAACAGATCTTGGAACAAATGAGCTACAAGTAAAGGTGTTGCCTGTAACAAGCTACAATTACAGAAGTAGCTTGTGAATGAAGTACAATCACATTGAGGATGGAGCAAGCTTATTTTCTGCTGCTCCAGAGAACAGGACCAAGAGCAATGTATGCAAGCTACAGGAAAAGGGATTCCATCTCAACATTAGGAAGAACTTCCTGACAGTAAGGGCTGTTCGACAGTGGAACACATTCTTTCGGAGGATGGTGGAGTGTCCTTCCTTGGAGGTCTTTAAACAGAGGCTGGATGGCCATCTGTCGGGGACGCTTTGATGGGGAGTTCCTGCACGACAGAATGGGGTTGGACTGGATGGCCCTTGAGGTCTCTTCTAACTCTACGATGCTATTATTCCTTTTGCTGGCAGGCAAAGATGTGTTTGTTCAAGCATCCTTTTAATATGCATTCGTTCGCAGGGAGACATCAGGGGCTCCGCTGTGTACGTTTCACATGCTTTTTATACTGTTGAAATGAAATTATTTTAATTGGTTTTTAAACTGCCTTGGTAAATATTAACAGCAATTTTATTTGTGATCCACTTTGGGTATGTATATTTTTAATAAAAGAATAAATAACGGGCATGAAATCCAGTTTAGACCAATTGCGTTCTAAAATGGTGCGGTTTTAAAAGATGACGGCAAATCCTCTCTGAATAAATCTTGCCACCGAGAAAATACCGCGATAGGGCGGCTATGAGTTGGAAATGGCTCGTAAACACACGACGACAAACAAACAAAGACCAAAATGTCACCCTTTCCGTTTGCGAAACGCTCGGGATTACGTGGGACAGCGGACCAAGGGGAAGTGAACGGAGATAGAGAGTTCGAAATCGATGCATTTCCATTGTAAGGAATGCTTTTATTAATAACTCCAGCAGCAGAAATCGGCTCAGCGTTTTCATGAATTCCCAGCAGAACAGTAATAACTATTCAAATGATCAAAACGACTACTTAAACTCGGGATAAATCTCAAACCTCAGACAGAGGGGGGGAAAATGGAAAGACAGAGGAGGAGGAGAAAAGGGAGGAGGAACAAAGAGTTCAAAAGCAGAAGGCAGAAAATGATCCTCTCAGGACCAATCTTTCTTTGATATGCCTGGAGCTTGCTAACAGCATTTCGATGCCACAGGCGTGCTTGCTTCCCTCTGCTTTTGTGTTTTCGTGCAGCAGCAAAGCCTCGATTACAAAACACACATAACCGCTAGGTTCCTATGATAACCGGAGAAGAGATTTGTCAAGACTATTCAACATATACTAGCGTTCCCTTGCAGGGTGGGCCCTTCCCGTTGCACGAATCCGCCTGGTCTCAAGACGTAGCGGCATCCGTCTACGTTATCGTGCCACATATCGGATTGCAAAAGAGATGCAAATGGACTTTAAAATTTCCTGGACTCTGAACATCTCCCTATTGCCACATGGCCAGAAGGCATGCCTGCAAAAGATATCCTCCCCAGCATAACGTCTCTATTAAGGACCGAAATAAAATGCATGCATCTGAATAACATCTCCAATTGTTTTGTTTGTGTTTTTTTCCTCCTGTTTGGTTGGTAACATCTTGCCTGAAGTCCACGGAGCTGGGAAAGCTTGCAACAAGTATATTGTGCATTTCGGTTGGCCAGTAAACGTACCAGTAATGGATTTTTGTTTGGGTTTGTTAAATGGCCGACCACAGCTACCCCTGAATGTTCATAGTACCACAGTTAGTCATTTAAAAAAAAACCTACTTCACATTAAGCACCGGTGCTTGAGTTTCCTTTTCTCTCCCCATCTCTTTTCCCTTTTCTTAAAATCATAGGAGATTGTTGGACGGGGAAAAGGATGTCCTCGTCTCAGCTTTTGGCCTGTCCTTATGGCGCGATCGCGAAAAGATTTTCAGACGACGTCGCACTTATCCCGTCATTGAAGTGGACGTGTCCTATCGTTCTGCATTAACGGGAGTTTGCGTTAGTACAATTCCACTTCAATGACAGGTTAAGGGCAGGATGAAGATGGTTCTATGAAATGCTTTCATGCGACTGTGATACGGATGGGATAAGAACAGGAGAGAGTGATCCCGTCTATGTCTCATCCCCATCTGATAATCTTCATAGAGTTGGAAGAGACCCCAAGGGCCATCCAGTCCAACCATCTGCCATGCAGGAACTCTCCATCAAAGCATCCCTGACTGACGGTCATCCAATCTCTGCTTTAAAACCTCCAAGGAGGGAAACTCCACCACTCTCCGAGGGAGTGTCTTCCACTGTCAAACAGCTCTTATTGTAGGAAGGTTCCTCCTTAATGTTGAGCTGGAATTGCTTTTCCAGTAGTTCGAATCCATTGCGCCATGTCCTAGTCTCTGGAGCAGCAGAAAACAAGCTTGTTCCATATGACACCCATTCAAATACTTAAAACGGTTAAATTTTTGACTAAGGTTGACCCATCCATGGGTCAATGCAAGTATTGTACTTTATTATTTTACTTTATGATGCAAGAGCATAATGCCTTTCACCAGGGGATGGTTTCATTTTTAAAAAATAAAGTACAATACTTAACATTGATCCGTGGACGGGTCGACGTTAGTTCTGGAAGGACTGACTCCACTTTGCTCATTCATACATCAGCCTGAACACAAACAGATATGCCTGCTGAAATTTTCTAAGGTCTTGACCATTGTTTTCCATGGCTTCATCCTTCCGATCCTTTGTTACATGCCCCTTGGTTTTACCCTGGAGCTATCATAACCGTATCGTAATCCATCATTTTGGCCCCCAAACTTGCCCTTGACTTATACATGAGGTCGACTTATAGCCGAATTTATACGTGCACATTAGGAAAACAAGGCCTACAAAGTGCATAAGTAAATGGCTTCTATTGCCCCGATTCTTTTCCTTTCAACTCCGCCTTTGGATTCGAATTGCCGACTAAAGATTTGCCCAGGTTATTAGCTTGTGCCTAAGGAGACTCGTGCGTCACCGTAAGGAAAAAGAGCGGGTGCCACTGCTAAGAAATATCGCCTTCCCAGTCGAATGCGGTATCTGTTCTAAATGGTAGGTCTTCTTTTTAAAAAAAAAAAAAAAAAGGAAAGATCATCATTAATTTCAAAAGTGGTCCGAAGGAAGATGTTTATCTACAAAAACACAATTAGGCATGCTTTTAAGCTGTAAAGCAGCCGAAGTACATTTCCCGTTAAAGGAATGACCATCCATCACAGGGGTCTTTTCATACAAGGGCGACAGCAGCTCATTTAACCGAAGATAGGAAAATCTGTTCTATTGGAGACATCATCCTTAACTGCTGCTCTCTCCTTGCGCCCGCCTTTCGGCGTTTTCTCTTGGCCCTGGGCTCCATGTTGGGCTCGATTCCAGTTCCCTCTCCGTTCCAACGTTGCAATAAAACAACTCTGATCCAGGTGCCTCTGGAAACCATCCGGAAACGAAAACGCTCACTGAACCTGTCTGTTTGGGGGCCTTTTTCACTTGGCGAATGAGCGGCAAAGCCCTGCTTGAGGTCTGACAGGCTTAACAGATTGCTCAATATCCATTTATCCTGCCGTGTCAAAATGACGCTATCGCTTACCGTTAATCGGAAGTTGCGCATATATATATATATATGCAAGCTTCAAGGGCAAGCCAAGGTTCGCCTTGGCCGAATTAACAGCATCACGAGGAGCCATCAATAGGCTTTGATCTGTGTCCGATACCTTTTGGCTCCGTCGGTATTATCTATCGACGGCCTCTTGGAACTGTTCGGCTTTAAGCATCGCGCTCAAGCAACCGATTGTCCTCTGTATGTAGAGAGATCTTGTAGCACCTTTGAGACTCACTGAAAGAAAGAAATTGGCAGCATCAGCTTTCGTCGACCAACGTCTACTTCCAGTTTTCGGGGAGCAGAAACCAGGACAGACATATAAGTCGGACATTTCTGACTTACGGTGACCCTAAGGTGAGCCTACCCCAGGGTTTTCTTGACCAAGTTTCTTCCAAGAGAGTTTGCCTTTGCGTTCCCTCTGAGGCTGAAAGAATATGATTTGTCAAAGATCATATAGTAGGTTTCCATGGCTGATCAGGGATTTGAACCTTGGTCTGGAGAATTATAGACCTGTCCCGAAATCCAATGCTGGTTCCTAATTGCTTTTTTAAGAATAGTGAATAACAGGAACAATTTGCTTTTTTAATAGATTGGTACTGTTTCTATCACACCCACCCGCCAGGTCTTGTTACATTATTTATGACATGTTTTACTCATTCCATCACTCCTTGTTTGTTTTTTGTTGTTACTGATGGTTTTGTTTCTAACAAAAAATTGCTAAGAAAATGGCCTGGCTCTGAAAATGGCCTTTAAAACAATTCTGACAGCAACCCGAACACATATCATATCGTACCGGAGAAAGAAACATTGCTCCCACACATTATATCATGTTTGAAATGTATCTATACAGCCTTGTTATCCAGAAAATAAAGTACCTCATTATCAGTAGTTATGTTATTGCTGAGTGTATACTGGTTTGAATATTTGTTTGTTCATTTACGTACTTATTTTAGTTCTATGCTACATTTCTCCCCGAAAGGGACCCAGAGCGGCTCACAAATGAAGCCCTTTTAAAAACTTTACAATAAAAATTTAGAAGGTGATTAAAATATGTTGCGCCAGGACTCCACGAAAGCAGGGTTTTGGATCAGCCACGGAAACCCAGCAAGGCAAGGCTTTCGGAGGATGGCAATGGCAAACATCCTCCGAGCAAATCTTGCCGAAATAACAATAATAGAGATGTCAAAAGTTGGAGTTGACTGGAAGGCACGTAACATAATAACGTAAAAGCAATGTTATTTCTGACTCAGTTCCAAGTTCTTGAAAGGCCAACATCATGGGCTGCTTTGCCGGTGGATATGTACTTGTTTTGCTCTACTCCATGTGTTCCGGGAGGAAAATGCCATATATGTTAATCCTACAGCTCATTTGCAACATGTAGGAAGTTTCCATACCAACAACATCGCCATATCGCTAAAAAAACCAAACGGAGAGGCATCAAGGTTGTGCACATTTCCTTAGGGAACAGATCCTTAGGGAACAGATACATTGCTGTTTCATCAAGGTTGTGCCCATTTCCGTAGGGAACAGATCCTAGTAAATAAAGATACATTGCTGTTTCTGCACATGGAGGAGGCGCAACCAAACATAAAGATGTCTCCTTGTGACATATGGAGGCCATTCCTCAATGCATGCCATCTTCTCCCTTTGAGGCAGGGTTGACAGCAAAGCAAAAAGCAGCCAGTTGCTTCTAGCTAAGGCTACAAAGTTGATATGGAAGCAACTAAGGAGATTATAACACCATGGCGCTAACCAGTTGGCAACCCAAAATGAGTGAAACCGCTACCCTAGCACTGCAGTTGTGGGTCAGATCGCACTTTTCTCCAAAAACCGGGATGTATTCATGGTCAGAGCGGCAGGAACGGACCGCGTTCTTGAGATCGTGACTTTTCTCATGCGTAATTGTGCAACTTCGACATCACTAGAAGGGAGGGAGCGGTGAAGTCTCGCGCCGTCAAACCCGTGAGATCACACGACAGTGTCCTGTGATCACATTGGTCCCCGCCACGGTATTAATGCGCAATTGCCGTCATTCACAGGTTCGACCCATGAACGAAAGTGCAGGATAAGAGCGGTTTGCGCACTGCGTCATGCGGTCAGGGCTGTTGCTGAAACCGAACTATGCCAATCGGTTTGTACTATAACTGACAGTGTGATAATGTCCTAAGTGAAAAGGATAGGAAAAAATACAAAGAAACTCCATAGTGGAGAGACACAAGATATCTATAGAACATACCTCCTTAAACACTGAGTTACCAACCCATGCAATTCTGGGATTTGTCGTTCAGAGGAGTGCACCAGAGCCTTCTAGTAAAAAGCATTAAGTACGTGACCAAATTAGGAATCCACAGGACTTTTAAAGCGCTATCAAACTATGTAGAATACTCTTGGAGGACTATCCAGGGACAAAGGGAGATGAAACAAACCAAACGTAGGAGAGTGGGACAAGCAGTGGCAGGAAGGCTGTCTAGAATTCCTCCCGACTCCCACCAATCCTTGATATTCAATAGGATAGGATTTGGCTTTTGCAAATAACAGAATCCTGGAGTCGGAAAAGACCTCAAGGGCTATCCAGTCCAACCCCCTGCCATGCAAGAACTCACAATCAAAGCACGCCAGACAGATGCAGCGCCTATTTAAATACCTCCAAAGAAGGAGACTCTGAGGGAGTGTGTTCCACTGTCGAACAGCTCTTACTGTCAAGAAGGTCCTGCTAATGTTTCAGTGGAATCTCTTTTCCTGCAGCTTGCATCCATTGCTCCATGTCTTTATTCTCTGGAGCAGCAGAAATAAAGCTTGCTCTATCCTCAATGTGACTCGAATACTTACACAGGGCTATCCTATCACCTCTTGACCTTCTCTTCTCCAGGCTAAATCTACTCAGCTCCCTAAGGGTTTCCAGACCTTTGACCATTTTAGTGGCCCTCCTCCTCGGGACACGCTCCAGCCTGTCAACATCCTTCTTGAATGGCGCCAGACGTTTGTCCGCACATCACCAAAAACAATAAGCTGTGAACACGAAAGCATCAAAGAACGTGTGTGTGTGTGTTTGCATGCACCCGCATGCTTTCAGGTTAATATATTTTGAAAAGGCCAATGTGATTTTCGGCTGCATCAATACAAGTATAGTGTCCAGATCAAGGGAAGTACGGAACATATGTGGGCTTAACGTACGTGGCTTTGAGCTTATACGTACGTCAAGCCCAGGGTACTCGAAAGGCGAGCTTGCGGCACCACACATGGGAGCATGCCATCATAGGAATCAATAGGATTCCAGCATACACGATTTTTCCCATACATGGGAAGGGGGTCCAGAATGGATCCCCCTCATATAGAAAGGACCTAGTGTAAAAGTGCCACTCTATTCTGCTTTGGTGAGGCCTCATCTGCCCTCACCACAATTCAAAAAGGATGTCGAGAAGCCGGAGCGTGTCCAGAGGAAGGCCACAAAAATGGTGAAGGATCTGAAAAACATGCCTGATGAGGAGAGACTTAGGGAACTGGAGAAGAGAAGGTTGAGGAACGCCTTAGGGAACTGGGGATGTTCAGCCTGGAGAAGAGAAGGTTAAGAGGTGATATGATAGCCCTGTTTAAATATTTGAAGGGATGTCATATTGAGGAGGGAGCAAGCTTGTTTTCTGCTGCTGCAGAGACTAGGACGCGGAATAATGGATATAAATTGCAGGAAAAGAGATTCCACCTCAACATTAGGAGGAACTTCCTGACAGTAAGGGCTGTTCGACAGTGGAACACACTCCCTCGGAGCGTAGTGGAGTCTCCTTCCTTGGAGGCCTTTAAACAGAGGCTGGATGGTCATCTGTCAGGGATGCTTTGATTTGGACGTCCTGCATGGCAGGGGGTTGGACTAGATGGCCCTTGTGGTCTCTTCCAACTCTATGATTCTATGATTCTAAGAGGTGATATGACAGCCCTGTTTTAATATTTGAAGGGATGCCATCTTGAGGAGGGAGCAAGCTTTTTTTTCTGCTGCTCCAGAGAACAGGACCCAGAACAATGGATTCAAGCTACAGGAAAAGAGATTCCACCTCAACATTAGGAAGAATTTCCTGACGGTAAGAGTGGTTTGACAGTGAGAGATGCTCCCTTGGAGTGTAGTGGAGTCTCCTTCGTTGGAGGCCTTTAAACAGAGGCTGGATGGCCATCTGTTGGGGATGCTTTGATGGAGAGTTCCTGCATGGCAGAATGGGGTTGGACTGGGTGGCCCTTGTGGCCTCTCCCAACTCTATCATTACGATCCAATGAAAAAAATAAATGCACCAGGGGAAGCCAACCAACGCAAATCCTTTGATAATGTTAACACTCTCAAGCCAGCTGAAACCAGAAAAGCGCTGCCTCTCAATTGGCTCCAAGGCGGAGGCACTGAAGCCGCATCGTGGTAACTTATTGGTCCTATCGCTTCCTCTTCTTCCATCCCGGGGTTGCCATGGGAACGCCCGCCACTGCGCAAACAGATGCTGTTAGCATCATCCGTGGGGCCGTGATTGGCACGTTGGCTCCCCGGCATCACCGCTGGGATTCCAGGCACTCATGCGTCGGATCCTCCAGGCTCTTATTACATTGTTACACAAATCAACTGTCCTGCCACTTCACAGCGCTTCGGGAGAAAGCGCCGTCCAGCATTCTGAAAAGGGCTTGCAGAGAAGAGAGGAGGGAACCCTTTCTCAGAATCGCCTGGGTGTTGCAGTACAAAGCGGGGGGAAAGCAGACCCCGAAACAGATCCCTTGCTACGGGTCGGGAGATTTGCAGATGACCCCGAATTAGAAGGAGCAGCTAATACCCCAGAGGGGAGGATCAAAATTCAAAAGGAATAGACTAGAAAGCCGGGCCACAGCTAACAAAGTGAAGGTCAACAGGGAGAAATGTAAGGTTCTGTGCTTAATGCGGAAAAACGAAATGCGCAGATATAGGATGGGAGACACTTTAACAAAACAACATGTAATTGCAATTTAATTAAATTTAATTAAAATTTCACACACACACAAAAACAAGACGACATGTGAAAGGGACCTAGGAGTCATAGGAGATTGCAAGTTGAACATGAGTCAACAGCGCGATGCAGCAGCTAAAAAGGCCAATGCGATTCCAGGCTGCATCAATAGAAGTAAAGTATAGTGTCTAGATCAAGGGAAATCATAGTGCCACTCTATTCTGCTTTGGTCAGGGCTCATCTGGAATAATATTGTGTCCAGTTCCGGGCACCACAATTCAAAAAGGATGCGGAGAAACTGGAGCGTGTCCAAAGGAGGGCGACTAAGATGGTGAAGGGTCTGGAAACAATGTTTTATGAGGAATAGGCGAGGAGGGGAAGTATTGGTGATGGATGGCATCCCTTACAAAGAGTCATTACGAGAACAGATTTTGAAACAATGCCATGGTACTAAGACAGCAGGTCTCTTACCCCAAGATCAGGACCCCAATCACCCTTCATATTTGATATCAATATAATATTAAAAAGGACGCAGGGGTGGGTGAGCTAGGAGTGATCTTACTGCGAACCATGGCTAGGAGAGATGGGCAAAAAGCACTGTCTTCAGGCCAATTTGGGAGTGTGGCATGCAGATGGCACATGCCCCCGGATTGGCTGGAAACCATGCCTTGGCTGGTCATAGACTCATAGAGTTGGAAGAGACGCCAAGGGCCATCCAGTCCAACCCCATTCTGCCATGCAGGAACTCTCCATCAAAGCATCCCCAACAGATGGCCATCCAGCCTCTGCTTAAAGAACGCTAGGGAAGGAGACTCTACCATCCTCCGAGGGACTGTCTTTCATTATTAAACAGTTCTTACTGTTAAGGAAGTTCCTCCTAATGTTGAGGTGGAATCTCTTTCCCTGCAGTTTGCATCCACTGTTCCGGGTCCTGTTCTCTGGAGCAGCAGAAAACAAGCTTGCTCCATCCTCAAATACTTAAACAGGGCTATCCTATCACCTCTTAACCTTCTCTTCTCCAGGCTAAACATCCCCAAATCCCTTATATCGTTCCTCATAGGGCATGGTTTCCAGGTCAATGGTCAATACAGCGCAAAGCCAGCCACAAAAGGAGTTGGGACAAAACCGATCCTCGCAGGTGGTCCGTTCTGGACCATGGTAATGTCCAGCCTCATGTCCGGTTGCTGTGGTCCAACGTCAATCGGGGGTCAACCGGGGCTGGTCCAAGCTGTCAGTCTGTTTGACTCTTACAGCTTTGAATTTGCTGTAGAACAGTGGGCTTAATATCAAGAAAGGAGTGTGGGAAGTGCTAGGGTTGTTGCCAAGAGAAAATAGGCTGAAACGATCTGGGGACCACCGGTTAAGATGAACTGCGGATGAGCATTTAATGTGTTGTTTTTTCCACATCAAACAACAGCACATGTGAATGAGTAACATGGGAGCTCAGTGTATGAGTGGCTGCAATTTGATGAGAAGCATCTCTCAAAAAATCTGTAGAAAGTACCTAAGATTCTTGAAAGATCGGCGCCCCTTACTCACAGCAAAAGCAACAAATATGACTGTACCCACCCTTCCCAAAACAAGATGCTAACTGCTTAGTTAACGGCGAGACATAGGTCCAAAACACGCTGCAGAAGTAATCCAGTTTAAGACCCTGGCTCAGTGCTAGGGAATCCTGGGAATTGGATTTTATTGTGGCACCAAAGCTCTCCAACAGAGAAGGCTCAATGTCTCTCAAAACGACAGTTCCCAAAATACCATAGCATTGATCCAGGGCAGCTAAAGCGGTTTCAAACGGAATTACAGTAGAGTCTCGATCATCCGTCCTTCGGTTATCCAACATTTCGAATTATCCAACGTCGTGGCTGCTGTGATTTCTTTAAATTTCCTGTGATTTCTTTAAATTTTTAGAGGACTGAACTGTTCATACTGTACATCACAATGTCGATCAGTCACTTCTTAACATTTACTTTTACTGTTATTGCAATAAAACTTCAAGACATTTGCAATTCATAGTGATTTCGAGGCTTTTCTTGGACCTTCCGGATTATCCGACATTTTCGGCTATCCGACTATCAGCCCACCTGTTTATGTCGGATAATCGAGACTCTACTGTATTTCTGCCGAGCAATTTGGATTATTGTTTAATTGTACAACTGGCCCTCCATATCCATGGATTTTTTTATTCACATATTCAAGCATCCATAGCTTGAAAATATTCCAAAAATAGTTAGATGTCAAAAAGCAATTGTTGATTTTTGCTGTTGTAAATAAGGGACGCCATTTTACTATCCGTTGTACTTAATGGGACTTGAGCATCCACAGATTTTGGCATCCGCCAAACCAAACCCCAGCGGATACCAAGGGCCTGTATTTTGAGTCTCAAACCAGATGTTGCTGTCTCTACTTCTGGTGACTGCATCAGTTCCATTTTTCACAAAGAGGCTTCTCTAGTTCAAATTACTGTCGTTCTCAATGCCTTGCCTCTAGCTTGGGGCGCAAACCAAACCGAAAGAGACAAGCTCATAACAATTTTCAATAAACCTGGTTATTTCTTTGGAAACCAAATATGATCAGCTTTGAAATCGTGTTGCTATTCATGTCCTTTCCTGTCTATGCATTGCTCAAATGATTTTAAAGGAGAGGGGGGGAGAAAGAAAAACCTACCCAAAAAAAATCTTTGCTATTCTCCACACACATTCAATATAACCTGCTGTAGTTCTAATTTACAACTGCAAAATATAATCTCCTCTCCGAATTTGCATAAAAATGAACAGACCTTGCAGCGTGATATTAAATTTGAAAATTTGCATGCTAGGGTAGCCAAGTAATAAGTTTGCCTCCAATACGTTCGTGCCTGTAATGCTCACGAACCAGCAGATGTAATGAGAAGATTTATATGCCACCGTGAAAGCAAATCAGTGATTAAAACATTGTGTCGCTCTTGTTACAGACCAAAGAGCATGGGGATGTACACAACAGCTTCAGAACGGGGGTACAAATGATATTGGCTTGGCGACACGCGGAAGGCAAAAGCAGCCAAACACAACTTGCTTTGCAACCCATTTCGATTTCACAGTTGCCAGCTTTAGAGGCGAAAAACGCTCAGCCGGCATTGTGTTCCTGTATCGGCATTCCACAATTCTAACCCCCGTCCTTCGGAGACATTTTTGGTGCAGCCCTCTTGTATGGAAACTAATGTGCAAGGTCTCTTACAGTTTCTGGTCCTGTCTACTTTTCCCAGCGTACACATTTTTGCTCACATCTCCCCCATTTCTTAACATACGGCGGCACATATTTACAAAATGATATGCACTTTAAACAATATGCATGGTTACTTATGTGCAAAACATACCGCAAGCCTAAAAAAATATGTGAGTTTCCGAGAGAAGGTATACTTTATAAACAATACCCTCAATCCCCCCTCTTAAAATACAGTTAAACAATCTAAATATTAAAACATACTTTTAAGAAAACTAAAATAAATGCTTGGCTCTTGTTCCATATCTGCCCTGGAAATGCTTTCCTGCAAATCACAGGAGGGTGAGTAGCTGAAATTGAATCAAGTGACTCTCTTTGGGAGGACGTGCCTGATGCCAGGGCCCTGGAAGGCAATATACTTATCCCACCGATTGAGCAAAGACTGCTTTGTTAGCGCAATGCTTGGCCATCCAGGCTGTCAGCTCTGTTTTGTATCAACAAACCATTTGGGAAAACCAAACAGAGAAAGAGAGAGAGAGACAAGACACACAGTGACATTCTGTTGGGATCGTTTGTAACAAGCGATTGTCCTGTTCCTTTTCAAATATTCAGTGTTTGCTGTTCGATTGTCGTACATAAAACTACCTGCAAATTAAAAGCTCGGGGGATGTTTTAGCATCGATTCCCACCTTTCCGGGTGGCAGTGTCCTGCTGCATCTTAATATTTTTGTTTAGGGTTTTATCGACTGTTGTTAGTAATATCTGTATTTTACTCTATTCCAGGTGACCAAAGCAGAATAGAGTGGCACTATTATTTCCCTTGATCTAGCCACTATCCTTCTATTGATGCAACCTAAAATTGCGTTGGCCTTTTTAGCTGCTGCATCGCACTGTTGACTCATGTTCAACTTGTGGTCTACTTGGGCTCCTAGATCCCTTTCACACGTAGTTACATTCAGCCAGGTGTCCCCCTCCTATATCTGTGCATTTCATTTTTCCGCCCTAAGTGCAGTACCTTACATTTCTCTGTATTGAATTTCATTTTGTTAGCTTTTGAATTTTGAATTGGGGCCACTTTGAATTTTGATCCTCTCTTCTGGGGTATTAGCTATGCTTCCTAATTTGGTGTCCTCTGCAAATTGGATAAGTCATTGACTTCACCTTTCAAATAAAAGTTCATCTTTTTTAAAAAGTCCTATACATTCCCCAGGAATTGTCCTCTAAAGGCCGAAAACACATTCGGGGAGCCAAAGCCGAGTGTCACCTCTACAGAATACATAAGTCAGACAGCTTGTTGCCATGCTGGCCAATGACTCCAGCTTGACGCACAGCGTGGCTTTGACTTTTATTTATGTTGCGGGAAGGGGTGAGCCAGAAGTGTACGCGATTCAACCCAAAGGCACAAATGGATTTTCCTCTCTTCAGCCGAGTCTATCACTTCTAGCATGACTACCAGCCAGCTGTCTTCTGCTGTTTGCCAAACTAACCTGACCTTGGATGCGCTGCTGAAATCCGGCTAGCGCGCATGCCTTTGCGCCTCCTCATCCCGGCATGGCCTCCAACAAATTTCACAGCACCCGCTCCGTGGAGACAGGTTGCATTGGAACGCCAAGGTTCGGAAACTTCAGCAAGGTGGCCATCAAAAACAAATGTAATTTCTGGGGCGCAAGAGCAGCCCTCCGTATCCACGGATTTTTTTAATCCATGGATTCAAGCATCTAAGCCTTGAAAATATTCAAAAGCAGTATAAATTCCAAATAGCAAGCCTTGATTTTTTCCCCCCCATTTTATACAAGGGACACCATTGTATTGAATAGGACTTGAGCGTCCAAGGATTTTGAGAGTCCGGGAACCAAACCCCAGAGGATACGAAGGGCCCACTATATAGTAGTTTGAATGCTGGACTACAGAGTGGCACTATGACTTCCCTTGATCTAGACACTATACTTCTATTGATGCAGCCTATGATCGCATTGGCCTTTTTAGCTGCTGCATCACACTGTTGACTCATGTTCAACTTGTGGTCTACTAGGACTCCTAGATCCCTTTCACGTTTATTTTCATTCAGCCAGCTGTCCCCCATCCTGTATCTGTGCATTTTGTTTTTCCGCCCTAGGTACAGTACCTTACATTTCTCCGTGTTGAATTTCATTTTGTTAGCCCATGCTGCCAATTTCTTTCTTTCAGTTAGTCTCAAAGGTGCTACACGATCTCTCTACATTTCAACCCAAGCAGTTACTGTGAACCAAGCAAACGACACAAGGAAAAGTTTCTGTGATGATCAAGACCGATTCACTGCAATTCCTTTCTTAGTGCATACTCTTGACTCACGGCTACTATCGATAAATATCTGTTTGGAGTTTTAGGAATGGCCATACGCCGTACCGAAAGAGAAAACGACATTGTTGCCTGGATGCATCTGCGACCGAGGAAAGGAAGCTTGAGGAAGCAACTTATAAAAATCAATAGAAGCTTTTATGGGACAATTTTAGTGATTGTGTTACACAAAACTGGAGACGGACATAAGCAAAAAAACAAAAACAAAAAAAAACAGAGGAAAAGGTTTATGGATTCCTGACCCTTTTATGGATTGATTACTAGTGCATTTCACCACAACGGTCTCCTTCTAAATCAATACTCTGAGGCTTTCTGATGGCCATAGAGATAAGAAAAATATTAAAACTCGGGCTGGGTTACTGGTTTCGAAGGAGACTGTTTTCAAAGAGGATTACTCCTAACCTTCCCCGAAAGGCTGAGAAGTGACGTGAGCCTTCTTACCTGAAAAATCGGATGGTACCAAGGTATCGCACCTTGTTTGCAAGATGCAATGTTTTTCCTTTCTAGCCTACTTTTTGGTAGATATGCTGGGCTACCCACTTGGTTACCATGTCTTCTATAACCAGAGCCATAACCAGCAGATTTATTGAGCTTTACCCCAGCCCTTTCTGGTTATTATTACTGTATTATTATCATTCATTTATAGAGCGCTATAAAGTTTACATAGCAAAGGTCAAAAGAAAAAAGAAAAAGAAGAATAAAAATCTGCAAAGCTGCGTACAATCTAAAACGACAAAGTTACACGATTAAAATATGTCTAAAATAATACTTAGTATACAATAAAAACAAAGTAAACATCAAAATGTTGTTGGAAGACAAATGCACAAATATTTGTCGGTTGCAAAAATTTAGTCTCCAGCTGCTAAAATTAGTGAGGATTCATTACAGTTAAACGGACTTGAAATCCACGGATTTGAAAATCCCTGGAGGGGCGACCGCCATTAATCTTAATGGGGTACGCACCCATGGCAAGCGCCCCACATGCACGCACCCCATTCAAACCTATGGGGCTTGAATATGCGCGAGATTCGGAACCCGCGGAATGGATCCCTCACAAGTTCTAAGGGGTGACTGTATTAAAAAGGTGTCTAATGGTAATATACCTCGGGTTTATAATTAATAAAATCCTGTGCTGTCATCCGATGGCCTAATTTTATGTAAAATATTTGGATCCCTTTCTACAACTGCTCTGTTTTTATTTGGTTTTAAGTTACAGAAGGTCATGCTGGGTCTATTGACCGTAAATAAACATTGACTGATTTGACTGAGTAGGAATAGAGGAAGACTGCATTACGGTTGTATAGATGCAAGCAAGAAAGCCACAAACCTGACTCTGCAAGAACTGGATTTGCGTGACTTCTTCTATTAGCCATTTTAATAGTACGTTTTTTAAAAGTGCATACTCACATTATCTAATATCATATATTGTCTGCCTTTTCTTTTGCTTTCTTTTGCCTTCCTTCTTCTTCTTTTCCAAGGTCCTTCTCTTCTCCTTTATCTTTCCCCGGATCTTCTTCGTTCAGTCGTTCGTTTGTTCCTCATTCATACTATTAGTTTGGGTGACTTGACTGAGTTCAGCCCTAACTGGGGCTCTTGCACATCTCTCATTCATAGGGTTTCCATAAACCGATGTTAACTTGGCAGCAAATAGTAACTCGAACGATCATCTGTCGCTGGTTTTGATCATTTTTAACTGTCTGCCGGCTAAACAGCCCCAGCAGGGAACAAACCTCTGGCCCCCGGCGACTGAATTACTGTTTTTCTAAGAACTCAGTACTTTCCTCTTCCTGACCCACCTCATCCATCAACTGTCACCTTTTAACAAAAACATTAAATGGTAATAGGTACATGAGAGAATATGCAGGTATATGAGAGAATATACAGCACCAATATTGACTTCCCCGCGGCTCCTGCATTTTGCAGATCTTCCCTCCAAATGTATAATCATATTTCAAAGACTTCTGTTGTCTGTTATATTCATCCCTGACAGCTGAAAAAGCTGCTATCAGAGCAAACCGCGCGGAGAAAATAGATGAGGGCAGGGGATAACATTTCCATTTCTTTTCCTTTTCGTCGTGAAATGCATTAAAAACACACCCAAACACAAACACATGCTTAAAAAGATTATCTGTCCAGCCTTTGAATTCATTCGGGCTGTTGTTTTTTGGTTTGCCTTTCACCAATACCTGTTTTCTGCATCAGATTGTGAATGTCATTGAAGTCTGCCAAGAAACCTCTACGCCATTTTTCCACATTGTATTTGAAAACGGCATGCTTTGTCATTGTTTTAATGTATTTTTTTTAATAAGCGATTGCATTTTTTGTGCAGTTTTTCAAACGTACGAGTCCAAGTGGGTTTTTTCCGCTTAATGTAGGACTTCTCGCAAATGCTTCTGAGTGCTTTTTATCCCTCTGCATCTAGCAAAGTACATATGTCAAGGTCTTAAAACTGTTCCGATACCTATTTGGAACTGGAAAAGGCGAATGCGATACGCTCCGCTCAAAACACAAACTGAACGGAGTCTTCACCGACTCCTCGACAAGAGGACATTTTAAAATAATGTTTGTTAAGATAAACCCGTTACCAGATCTATTTCTCTGACAATATTCAAAGCTGATCTCTCTGTTTTGTTCAATTTTTTCCTAAATAAATTCAGTTTCAGAGAGTGAAGTCCTGCTGCTGCTCCGTATTAGTACAAGCCTGGCCAAATCTCCCCATCTGTTCCTTTTTTTATTGTCCTCTCCAGCTGACTTATTTTAACTAGGAGATTCTCTATCATTCTGGAATTAGAAGATCCATGTTTGCACCCCATGCTAACCGGAAAAACCACCAAGAAATAATCAGCTATCCATCAGATATAACCATTTGTTGAGGGCAAACCAGACTAGTTGGTACCCAACACTGTTAGGGCGAACATCTGCAGTCAGAGCAAACTTCATCCGGGAACAATCCATTCATAGCCCCACGGCAACTCAATCCCACACAACAGCGAACAATCCCTGGCCTGATCCGGGACAAGCAAGGGTTCAACAGAGCAGAACAGAGCGGCACTATTACTTCCCTTGATCTAGACACTATACATCTATTGATGCAGTGTCAACTTGTGCTCTACTTGGACTCCTAGATCGCTTTCACACGTATGAGTCTCCTTGAGCCAGGTGTCACCCATCCTATATCTGTGCATTTTGGGTTTTTAGCCCTGAGTGCAGTACCTTACATTTCTCCATTTCGTTAGCTTTGGCCCAACTTTCCAGGTCATTTTGAATTTGGACCGTCTCCTTTGGGTTATTAGCTACTCCTCCCAATTTGGTGTCATCTGCAAACTTGGGAAGTATGCCTTCCATTCCTTCATCTGCAAACTTAGGAAGCATGCTTTCCATTCCTTCATCCAAGGAATGATGCCTGATGCCCTGGATGCCATTGTGGTCCCGCTCCTTCACCCTCCTTGCTGCCCATTCCTTACATATAATTATAACTACAATTAGGTTACAATTGTAAACCACTTAGAGACAGCTTTGGTGGCACGAAGCGGTATATAAATGAAGCTGCTATTGCTATTATAGGCGAGTCAGTTGGAAAAGCACATCTTGCTCCGGAAGATAAAATGCACTTGAGCGCTTGGGGCTATAATAATAGCTACAAAAACGGAGCAACGGTCATAGCATACGGGCCACTTTGGTCCAAAACACACTGCAGGAATCATCCAGTTTGAGACCACTTTCACTGCCCCGGCTCCATGCTAGGGAATTCTGGGAACGGTGGTTTTGTGCGACGTTTAGCCTGCTCTGTCAGAGAGCTCTAGTGCCGCAATAAACTACACTTCCTCGGATTCCCTGACACTGAGCCAGGACGGTTAAAGCGGTCTCAAACTGGAAGATTCCTGCAGCGTGTTTTGGACCTGAGTTAATTTAATGACAACAGCACGAAAATGAAAAAGAGCATGCTGGGGATGCTTTAGTTGGAGATACGTAGCGCATCGAACAGGAAGTTGGACCTGGTGGTCCATGGCACCCCTTCCGACTCTACGATTCTATGAACCGTATCAATAACGACAACCATTTGGTTTCCATGACTTCTAGAATTCATTCATAGATAATTGTTTGATAGATTCATTTATATGGTTCTATGATACTATGACTATATACCCCTCCTTTGGCTCAACAATGTACTATTTCCAATGCTGTTAGTAACTAAACCATTGGCCGTACAAAACTTTATATGCTGGAGATGCTGGGAGAGGATGCCATCTAAGGGATGACACCTCTGGAAATCCAATTTTTTAAAAAAAGTGATGGGGGGAGTTATAATATAAATATTATAGAACGAAGTGGTAAGAATAACTGCCCTCCCTGACCAATGGTCACGTTCGCTAACACTGAAGAGAGATGGAGCCATCCATATTTGGAAGGCCACCGGTCCCACAGCCTTGCAATGCAGTCACTTATGCAAGGACTGGAAAGGAGATACGGCACTTTGTAAAAAGGAATATCCAGGCCTTTGATTCACAGAGCCATAGATGTGGAGGAGCATCTTGGCTTATGGCAACCGGATATTTTTGCACTGCAACTCCCATCAACCTTAGCCACAGTAACCAATGGTGCAGGATGCTGGGAGGTACTATATAGCACCACCTGAAGGGCTGCAAGTTGCCCAGCTCTGAACAACTCCAACTCTGAACAACTCCAACAACTCCAACCGTTGCTCTCTGCCGGACATTCATAACTACAGCTACCCAACAGAAGTATCTGTTCCAGTTCTTACTTACTGGTGTCACTGATAAAATGGTTCTTACGATACAGAGATTTGGGAGACCAGTGCGCCGCGGCAAAAATGGAGTCGCCTTGAATCTGCATTCACGGAACGGTATGAATGCGTCCCCCGGAAAGACTGATTTGCCAACCCATTAGCATCCACTTTGAGCAAACGCAGCCCAAGCTGTTCAAGAACGCGGAAGCAACAGCACTACTGTTAACGTAAAATATTAATGTCTCGTTTGTTCAACAATTTGGTGGAAATTGTGGAAAAAAACTTTTCGGTTAATCATACACAGAACGGTTTTAATTAAAGCAGTTATAAAACAATTAATCCGCAAGAGCTGCCTTGGCTTCACGCCAGGGTTATTGGTTTAACGCCGGTGGAGCAAGCGCTTTCGCTCGCCTTCCCTCCCTTCTTCGGAGTTAATGAATGCTAATCGGGGACGCAATATATGCATAAAGAGCTCCAAAAATAGTTGGCCCATCTGGGTTTCCCTTACAGTTTGCGTTTGTCCCTTCATATTTATAGAGGATGTATAGTAACAACAGCAACAACCACTATCCCTTCCCAGAAAGGTATGGGAGAACTTCATGAAAATCAAGGCCGATCAATAAATAGAGTCAATAAATACAAAGTAGGGCGACTAAAATGGCGAAGGGTCTGGAAACCATGCCCTATGAGGAACAACTTAGGGAGCTGAGGATGTTCAGCCTGGAGAAGAGAAGGTGAAGAGGTGATATGATCGCCCTGTTTAAGTATTTGAAGGGTGTCCTATGGAGGATGAAGCAAGCTTGTTTTCTGTTGCTCCAGAGAATAGAAAATGGATGCAACAGATGCAAGCTACCGGAAAAGAGATTCCAACTCAACATTAGGAAGAACCTGACAGTAAGACCTGTTCGACAGTGGAAGATGCAGCCTTGGAAAACAGTGGAGTCTCCTTCTTTGGAGGCCTTTAAACAGAGGCTGGATGGCCATCTGTCGGGGATGCTTTGATGGAGAGTTCCTGCATGGCAGGGGCTTGGACTGGATAGCCCTCATGGTCTCTTTCAACTCTGTGATTCTATGATTCAATGCAAAGATGGCCAGGACATAGGTTTTTTTGTGTGTGTGGATTTTTCAGGCTCTGTGGTCATGTTCTAGAAGACTTTATTCCTGACACTTCGCCAGCATCTGGGGCTGGCATCTTCAGAGAACATCTCCGAAAATGCCAGCCACAGATTCTGGCGAAACGTCAGGAATAAACTCTTCCAGAACATGGCCACAGAGCCCGAAAACCCCGCAAAAATCTACGGGTGCCGGCCATAAAAGCCTTCGACATCACAACGGCCAGGACAGGGATGTGGAGAGTCGCCAGGGAAGAAGAAGAAGA
Source organism: Urosaurus nigricauda (assembly GCA_034509955.1). NCBI lineage: Eukaryota > Metazoa > Chordata > Lepidosauria > Squamata > Phrynosomatidae > Urosaurus > Urosaurus nigricauda. The sequence goes on from JAOEGL010000010.1 coordinate 22,936,253, forward strand.
AAGCTGGATTGATGAACATGGAACATGAGAGGGAATGCTCAGCTCTACAGTTAGTGAAATTTGGCTCTCTCATATTATGCAGCGCAAGCAGGGAGGTGGGATGTCTCCTGGCTCCCTTAAAAATATCAAAGGAGACCCTGGGTGCAGCTCTTCAGCCACAGCTTCTCGCCAACCCTGTTGAGAGCTATGCAGTGGGGGGTCAAGTAAAAACACCGGCTCTCTCAGCGGTTCATAAATATACGTCCTCCAGGCATCCTTACATCTTCCTTTCTCTCTTCCCCAGCCCCGATGCAATTTAAATGTTATCTTCTCGACGTTTTCGGGTGGCTCACTTGGAAATGTAAAGCCTTCTGCAGACGGCTGTCCGGGGAAATAGAACATTTGGCGCTGTTATAGCCCAAAACCATTCCATTAGCAAACACATTCTATCAACAACTGAAATAGAGTAAAAAATGATTTTGCCTTTTTTTTAAAACCGTAACCTTGGTTCATCTATTGCTTTAGGAAGCTGCCTTGATGTAGTGGATTGACATCTCCCTCGCATTTTGGAGTTTCCAAGAAGTGCTTTGTATTAGAATCATAGAAGAGTTGGAAGAGACCCCAAGGGCCATCCAGTCCAACCTCATTCTGCCATGCAGGAACTCTCCATCAAAGCATCCCCAACAGATGGCCATCCAGCTTCGGTTTAAAGACCTCCAAGGAGAGAGACTCCACCACTCTCCAAGGGACCGTCTTCCACTCTCAGGATGTTCCTAATGTTGACGTAAACAGAGGCTGGATGGCCGTTTGTCAGGGATGCTTTGATGGAGAGTTCCTGCATGGCAGAATGGCGTTGGACTGGATGGTCCTTGGGGTCTCTCCCAACTCTATGATTCTATAAGACCCTTCCTTCAACCCTATGCTCCAGGTTTTGTAGGGCACTAAGATGTCCATAATGAACACATCCCTTGGGTGCATCTGCCTTCTTCTTGCTGCTGTTACTGCTCCTTAACTATCCCTCTTCTGCTGATAGCATCAATAAGCACTAACTGGAAGCTTGTTGGTTAGTCCAAATCGAGAACAGACTCACTGAATCATTTGTGGAATAGTGAGTCAACATGTAAATAAATACAGTCGAGTCTCGATTATCCGTCCTTCGGTTATCCAACATTCCGGATTATCCAAAATCGTGGCTGCTGTGATTTCTTTAAATTTCCTGTGATTTCTTTAAATTTTCAGAGGACTGGACTGTTCATGCTGTACATCACAATGTCGATCAGTGACTTCTTTACATTTACTTTTACTGTTCCTGCAATAAAACTTCGATACATTAGCAATTCATAGTGATTTCAAGGCTTTTCTATGACCCTCCGGATTATCCGACATTTTCGGCTATCCGACTATCAGCTGGTTTACAGTTTATGTCGGATAATCGAGACTCTGCTGTATGTAGATAAATCTTACTCTAGCAGGGGAGGTAACAGTGGAATTAGGCCACTGTCCTTTCTGTTCCATGGGCATTCAAGGTTTGTGAGCGAAGCCAGTAAAATCCAAAGGAGTCAAATCAAGGCAGATCACATCAAACTTATGTCTTGGAGAGCAGAACACACAGGACCATGGAGAGCTCCGAGTGAAACCTCCTGGCATCTGCTCTCTCATAGAGGAAAATGTTGTCTCGGCAAGAGCGAATGCGAAATAAATCCTGGTTTAAGATTGGAAAGCCTTTGGAATGGGCTAACTCTACCACTCCGCTAGAGTCACCTGAGCTGCAGAAGTGTCCTTACTTGTTACTGAAGCCTTTGTTTTCAGGCTGGGAACATGGAGGTGCATCAGAGGACTCGTCTATCAAGTCCCGTCTCAAGTCATTTCTGATGGTAGAATCCAAAGATATAGTCATGTTCCTCTGTAGGATCATTATGTAGAAGGATCTTATAGCACCTTTGAGACTAACTGAAAGAAAGAAGTTGGCAGCATGAGCTTTCATAGACTCCAGTCGACTTCCTCAGACGTTCCACCAAAAGCAGGTGGCCAAAGTCTACTTCCAAATACATCTGATTTAAATAAAAGTATAATACACTTCACCATAACAGGGAAGACAATGAACAAGTATACAGGGTATAAATACCATAAATAAATAAATGTAATCTCTATGTGCCAACAAACCAGGTGTTGATGGGTGATATCAGGACACTTGTTCTCCTTTCTGTTACTGTTTGGGATAAAAAGAAGCAGACTTTCAAACACAGGAATGCTCTCTATCATCTATTTATCTATGTAAAGTAGAAGCAACGGCCACTACATTGACAACCATCTATCAAAGCTCAGCGATACGCATGTAACTCAGTCACAGAGCACCTGATATGAATGGAGAAAGGTACAAGCTGATTTCTTATTCTCTCCAGGGAGAAGTATCTGGAACCCAAGAAAGCTGTGCCAAGAACTGCCGAGGCTGAACCAAATGGTCCCAGGATCAGATACGGGATAAGGCAGCTACCTAGGTTCAAATGCATTGAAGCACAAATTAGATTAGATATTAGGCGCATAAATGTTCCTTTCATGCAGAATTATTCTTTGCGGATGAATATTCCTCCCCTTCCTTGCAAATGCCACTGGTCTGACCTCAGAGGGACAGAAGAAGAGGCAGCATCAGATGGACTTAATCTTCTTCTCCGTTGCCATTTCCTTTCTTTATGTCTCCTGTCTTATTTAGATTGTAAACCTGAAGGCAGGGAACTGTCAAATTAATGATTCGCAAGCTGCCTTGGAGCCTTTTTGACTGAAGGGCAGGTTATAAATACTCTAAGTAAATATACGTATTTGCCCGCAATTATCTTCAGTATATGTGTTTCCCTAGAAATCACATGTTGTATATGTTTTTTCAAGCTGAGAACTGCCATCAAAAATTCAGGGGGGGAAGTCTAGACGGGATCTGCATTCCAGTGTGTGCATTCGCCTGAGAGACGTGAATCAGGGAGATTCACTTAAAAATAAAAACCAAATGAAATTTGACCCATTCCAGCGTGTGTGTGTATGTGAGTATGCATGTGAGGTTGTGTGACAGTGTTATTAAGATTGAAGAGTATGGGGAGAGATTGTACCAGGGCGGACATTATCCGAATACAAACACAGCTGGCCCTCCACATTTGCGGATTGGATTTTTGCAGCTCTGATCATTTGTGGTTTTGATGAACAAGCTCTATCAAGGAATAGAGATCCTCCAGCACAACTCTCCCAGAAGTTGACCACAGAGTTGTGCTGGAGAACCTATACGTTCCCAGAGAAAACACTTCTCTAGGCATTTGTAGGTCCTCCAGCATGATTCGATGGTCAATTTCTGGCAGACGTTGACCAAAGAGGACTTGGAGATTCCAAGAGAGGTGCTCTCTTAGGTAAAATAGAATAGTGTTATTTTTATTTATGGTTTCGCCACATTCACCCCTAACCTCAGCGAATGTGGAAGTACCACTGTAATAAAGTTTTAGAACTAAAACAAAGACCAAAAAGCAGCATGTTAGCAATTCCGCTTACAAAGCTGTAGTCAGATGAAAGATTCAAACAGGGAAGGAAGAAATCATTGCCCCAGTAGCCAAAGTGACTTCCACATCCACAACAACCACACTTAGGTGTTCTCTTCGGTAAAAAGAATAGTGTTTTTATGTGTATTTTTTCCACATTCATAGGGGTCCTTCACCCTTAAACCCAGCAAATGTGGGGGGACTTTCCCTGTTGATGCAAACAATAGTTGGTGACAGGACAGTGGGATGGGAATTTGCACTGGAACCAAGGCAAGGAGGGAAAGGGTTAAGCTTTATCGAAACATAGTCTGGATACTGTTCAAGTCTGCCTCCCAAGTGCTATTTAACATAATTAAAAAACACATGTTAATTTTCTTCATAGGCTTCATATCTAATATGCCCTTCAAAGCCATCTGAAAAGATTTTCACGCAACAAAATTCCCCATTGACAGGTAAGTCTGTCTGTTCCAAAATGTTTTCATAATAGGTTAAGTAGAGGCCCTAAGATGTGAAAACACTGTGAAACATTTAATTATCCATAAGTTCTTTTACCAAACGTCTTGTTCTCAAGCTTGTTAGTGAGCTGACCTTTTGCTTGGGGGAAATCTCGGTTCAAGCCCTCCCAGAAAAGGATGGATGGTTCGGAAAAGCCATCATGAATGACAAGCCAGAAAGCACCGCGAAGTACGCAGCTGAGACCTAATATCATGACCCCGTCAAAGACGGTCAAGCGTCACCCAAAACAGAGACAAATCAATGCTGTGGCTCATTGCTTTGTGCAGGCTCGCCAGCAAATCTTCATTTATGAAGGATGTTCTGAAAACAAACAACGCTGTACAGTTTTGCCTACCATGTGAGGGGATGCGCACAGACATTATCTGAATAGTCCCTATTTTCGCAGGGCCCTTTGTCAGCTGTGGCTGTCTGGGATGATGTTGGATGATGTTCAATGGGTTTGGAAAGCCAAGGCAATACCGGAGTGACATACCAATGACAACTAGTTTGACAACCAGACCTACACCATAAAGTCAGCTGCAGCCATGCAGTTTTCTAGATGCCGATATGTAGAGAGCTCTCGTAGCAGCATGACTTTTTGTAGACTTCAGTCTGCTTCCTCAGATGGATTTGGAAGTGGACTTACAGTAAGTCTACTGCCAACGTCTTTCTTTAGTCTCAACGGTGCTACAAAATCTCTCTACATGCTGATTCTACAGACTAGCGCAGCTATATCTTTCAATTCTACCTAGATGCTGATAAGTCATTTTTTGGGGGAAGGGGAATGAAACTACTTTGGTGACAGCTGTTTTAAAGTTCAGAGTAAAAACACAGAGCGGATGCATCAAGCCAGTGACATGGAAGCCTCCCGCAACCAGGCTGATATTATTAACCATGTGCTTAGAGCGTCCATATAAATAAATATGTATTTATTGTGGGGCCTTTTAGTTTCGTATATCAAATACCAAGAACAATACACAATATCTTGCCATGATAAATTTTTACAAAGACACAGAGAGAGAGAGAGAGAGAGAGAGAGACAAACCCACCCAAAAAGGACAGTGCAAAACCAAGTAAGAACATTCTCTGAAGATGCCAGCCACAGATGCTGGCAAAACATCAGGAATAAACTCTTCTGGAACATGGCCCACATCGCCCAAAAATCTACAAATAAGAACAGCTTTACTTTGCACCATCCTTTTCGAATCACTCGGTCTTTTCACAGCTACCCGTCTGCAGTTTGCAACAAATGTCAGCAATACCGACGTCTGAATATACACTTTCCGAAGCTAAATGTTAAACTGAGTAGATTCTTTAGACACTCTAGATCTCCAAAGAGTTAAGCGTGTATTTCTAGAATAATCACCTTCAAGCAAATTCACTGTACACGTATTAACACTATTACGCTCAGAGCCACGCTTTGGATATGGAAAATTATTTACTCTACACAAAACAGACAATGTGGCTCCCGCTGAAATCCCATTACTCTGCAGCAGCTCCCTTCTTGTCAGATAATATATTGCCACCAAGCCTGCAAAGTACCCCCCTCCAAAGTCAGTAAAATCAAACAAATCCAGTTACAGTTCCATTAAAGAGCATCAGCTCCAGGGAGGGGGGAAAGGGCTCAACAGAAACATTCAAAAGAGTTTAACAAATGTGTACTAGCGTTCGTCCATCAGTAACAAGTAGGACACTTGGCTCAGTTGGTGGTGGATAAAGGTATATTAAGAGACTATGCAGTTCTGCAGAGAGAAATCATAATTCAGTACCTTCTAAGTTAAATTTCAAGTTCAAACGTAGGGTAAGGATCTCAGGGAGCAGAACCAGGATGGACCTCTGCCCAAAATGCCAAGTATGGCACCGCCGTCCCTGCAGAGCGTGGATTTGCCTTAAGCCGTGCCTCACAATCCTGAAGTGTGGAAGGGTCTTGGACCCCTTTGAGAATAAAATGAAAACTACAGACCCCTTTCTTGGGAGAAAAAAAATACACATAAATATATGCACACATTTGCTGACCGATTTCCTTCACAAAGACTACCTGGAAATGAAAACATTAAATAGAGCACTTTAAAAGACTTGATTTTTTAAAAACAAAATTAAAGTTCTCTGTAACAAGAAATATCCAAAGGAACAAAATGAGAAACAAAAGAATAAATGTACCTAGTTCATAAACAGATAGCTTGCTAGATCTTTTTTACACACACACAGAAATATTTACAATATTTTACAAGAGAAAGGCTTTATTTTTCCACCACGGCGACTAAGTAACCTATCTGCCTCATGCTAAGTCGACTATCCAGGTGGTAACAATAGCTGATGGTCATCTTCCCTTAGTTTCCCTTCATGGTTCTTGAAGCCAAACCCAGGCGCTCAGCCCTTTAAATAGAGAACTATCCTTTGTGAAGGTGGGCACACGCTCATCCTGCTTATTCACCTGAATGTCAAAGCCACTGTAGAGATAGTAACCAGAGCTGTCAGGCTTCAGAGACCCTTGTTATCAGGAAGCTCAGGCAACGATATTGGGCCACTCTTGCTCTCTTAACCAAATCAAACAAGATTGCGGAAATAATAAAAGAGCGGGAAGAAAAGAATCACACATATGACCCGGAGAACCGGGCGCGGAAAGCAGGATAAAGTTGCTAAGGCCTCATTCCCGCTTACAGATAAATCGATGCGCGATCCGAATCGATGGATCGATTCGGCAGCGGAGCGTGGTTCCAACTACATTTGCCCCGATCGCATTAAAATGATCCACTTGTGGTTCCCAGTCACAAAATGAATCGATGCAAAATGATTTGGTTCCAGCCGGCCGAAGGGGGAATTTGAAGCGATTCTGATCCGCTTGCGGTTCACACTTGCGCAGATTCGATTCATCGAAAAAGAAGCGGAAAAAATCAGTGTCATAAAGATGCGGGTTAAAGGGTTTAGCACATGGACCCCTTTTTGGAATCACTTCAGCAATTAAGTAGGAACCAGGGCCATCTGAACCGTTTTGAGACAAATCGTGATCCGGTTTAAAAGATAGTGGGAACGAGGCCCAAGCCTAATGTTTTCCTATAATAGCTAAGTGTTGTAGCTTCCCTAGGCTGGCATTTCATGAATATAAAGTGAATCCTGCAGGATCAGACAAATGTTCCACCATCCTCTTTACCACAGGGGTCTTCAGGAAACCACAAACCAGGCTTGAAGCCCCCGACACTATGGCCGTACTATGATGCTACTCATCACACATATACTACCTGCTCAATCTGAAAAGTACTTTTTGTCTTCAGGGTAGATTTATTCAGTTCATTCAGTACATTTAAATGCCACCTATCTTTTGTGATGAAGGCAGCATAGATGGTGTTTCCCAATGGATTTCCCATGCCTCGGACCCCTGCCTTAAGGGTGTTAATATTTGACTACTTCATCTTCATAAAAGAGGATAAATACAGTTGGCCCTTCATAATCCACGGATTCCACGGCTTGGAAATATTTTTTTTAAAAAGTTTTAAATTCCAGAAAGCAAAACTTGATGTTGCTATTTTATATAAAGGACACCATTCCACCATGCCAGTGGGATTTGAGCATCTATGGATTTATCCAACTGATACCAAAGGCTCACTGTACATTCGACAATTTTCTTCACGCTGCGGTAAAACTGATGATTTTTGCACAGTTCTTGCCCAACATTCCCATGTCCCAAAATGTTTCAAGAAACGATTCTGCACATGTGCGTTTTCTGAGAAAATTGTAGAGTTTCCCACAATGCACTTTCAAGACAGCCACCTGAGTATTTTGGCACAAGATCAGTGTTTCTGTGCAAAACGGCAACTTTACCCACCTAAAATCTTGCACGACAACGCACAGAAAGAAGCAACCTTGTGTTAATTTTTGATGCAAGATTTCTGTTTGCTGCATATAGTAAATTCCTTACAGATTTATTATGTGTTGTATCGCTCTGTTCCAAATCTACTATCTTGCAATTTCACTTGACAACCCCAAGTTCTAGTTTTATAAGAAAGCGGGGAAAATCTGGATTGTACCATATATCACTTTATACACCGCTAGTGTAATAAACTCTGGGTAAGATTTCAGTTCATTGACAGACTATATATTTTGCATACAGTACCTGACGTCCCAGGTTCAATCTGTGATATATCTAGAAGATACCTGCTGGAAATATAGGAAAGTACGAAGCTTGTCAGTGTAGATCTGTTGGCTCCAAGGTATGCCTGGACTATCCTTCCTAGACTAAGGTCCTTCACTAAGCAAGTGGAACGGACAGGCTGCTTACCTGTAACCGTATTTCTTCGAGTGGTCATCTGCAATTCACACAAATGGGTTATTTGGCACCTGTGCAGTAAGCTTCGGACCCATTTGCGTGATTCCTGGTGGCGCAGAGCCCTGGTCGCGCAGTGGTTAAATGCCTGTACTGCAGCCACTCATTCAAAACCATAAGGTGGCGAGTTCAATACCAGCCAAAGGGCTCAAGCTTGACTCAGGCTTGCATCCTTCCGAAGTCACTAAAATGAGTAGCTGTAGACTACTTAGACACTGCTTAGGTGGTATATAAATGAAGCTGTTTGCTTGACTGCTGTAATCCGCTTTGATTCCCCACTGGAAAAGGCGGAATAGAAACAAATCCTACTATAATCCTATTATTCGCAGAGACCACGAAGAAGGACAGGCTGCTTACCTGTAACCATATTTCTTCGAGTGGCCATCTGCGAATTCACACAAATGGGTCCGAAGCTGACTGCGCAGGTGCAGAGTAACCCATTTGGTTGATTTGCAGAGACTACGAAGAAGAAATTATATTCTACCCATACAGTGGTGCAACCTCCCTCTACCCCATATCTGAAGAAAACCAGAGAGGCCTGTAATGCTTCTGATGTTAAGAGGAGGAAGGGGAGGCTATTCAGACAGTGAAGAAGCACCTGGTTTCAGCATGGAGGGAAAGAAATGAGGGTGCACTCACAAATGGAGAGTACCTTTCTCTCTCATCTGAATTGCTGCCTCCTCACCTCCTTTCCCTACCTGCTGGTGCTTCTCTGTTGTACCCATCCCTCTCAGGGCTTGATATCTATCTGGAAATCAGGGTTCAATTCCCCATAGAAACCCACTGGTCAACCTTGGATGAATTACACATTCTCAGGCCCAGACACCCCTGCGATGGGGTTGCCTTAGAGTAGCCATAAGTTGGAAATGACTTGTAGGCATGCAACTACAACAACACAGATGGTTAGAGAAGTCCTCTATGCCCTCTCCCAAAAGAGACATGTTTGCACCTACGCCACACTTACCTACGTGTATGTTTCTAACAGGATGCCACCTGAGAAGCGCTGACTATAGAGGAATTATCACACGGAGGCTTACCGCACTGAAATTGTTGGCTAAACACTTCAGAAGCATGGAGGTGGGATAGCCAGTTGCACTTCTGAAGCATCATTGAGGCGTCCCACTCCTCTCCAGTGAATGAAGCGTTTGCAGAGCAGCCGTTTCTTTAATAACAGGAACGTCTGTTATTAAAGAAATGGCTGCTCCGTTGGTGGGAGAGGTGAAGGGATGTGCTCCAGTGATGCTTCAGAGACAGGTATCCCACCTTTGCGCTTCTGAATAATTTAGTCAACGATTTCAGCGCGGTAAGTGCCTCCGTGTGGTAATCCCCAAACCGGATCTGACAAATCAGTTCATGAAACCAATCCATGACGTGAAGCTAGGTGAACTGGTGACAGCTTCCTGCCTTCCTACCTTCTCTGCTTGCGACTTAATGAAAACACGTTGTGACCAGGTCGCTTCTGGAGAGGTCAGGAAACCACAGGAGCAGGCATTTCTCTCTCACGCACAGAAAGTGCGCCAGGGAGTTGAATGACATTCCTTGCCAAAGCAGGCTTGTTACTGAGTTCAGTTAACGCTTCGTTCTTTTGCCATACGCCACGCGCCGTTTCTGTATGTGGGAAGTACAGGCGTGTGTTTTAATTCCCTGGGTTCTTTCTTTCTTTCTTTCGTAATACCTTGCAGCACCATATGGAGACTGAAAAGGCAACCTAGCTGCAAATTAATCAAAAGCAGATCATGCCAGCAATCAGTTTTGCTCAATTAAAAAAAGCACATACACAGGAAATTACCATAGAGTTTGGGGTCTGCTCTTTCCCTTATTTAAAACATCTGTCAAAATGGTTGAATGTTTCTTTTGTCGCGCCATCAAAAGGGTCGGGTTTTTCTTTCTTTCTTCTGCGGAGCAGGGCTGTATCGTTTTCCTGCACACTTTGGTTCTCTGATTTCCCAAGTATGAAATGATCAACAAAGGACTGGATTCTTTTGGTTACTCCAAACTGAAGTAGGTCGATTCACACCAAGTAAATTCCACCGAATAGGAAAACGCCACTGATTTTAGCTCTAGTTGGAACCAACCGCAGGACTGAGGCCAAAGAGTGCTGTGTTAAAATAAGTCCTTACCAAAGGGGTAAACATGGGACCCACTTTGGATAGAAGACATGGGAGGGAGGGTTCCATGATCCTGTCTCACAATACTAAAACTCAGAAGGTAGACATAAGTTGGAAATGACTTGAAGGCAACACAAGAACCTCCTCACTCAGTGCATCATTAAAACTATGGATGTAAGTATCACAAAATCAACTTGGACGTAGGGAAGGTTTAGGTTTTAGGCTGCATCAATATAAGTATAGTGTCTAGATCAAGGAAAGTAATAGTGCCGCTCTATTCTGCTTTGGTCAGGCCCCACCTGGAATACTGTGTCCAGTTCTAGGCACCACAATTCAAAAAAGATGTGGAGAAACTGGAGCATGTCCACAGGAGGGCAACTAAAATGGTGAAGGGCCTTGAAACTATGGCATATAAGGAAAGACTTAGGGCACTGGGGATGTTTAGTCTAGAGAAGAGAAGGTTAAGAGGTGTATGATAGCCCTGTTTAAATACTTGAAGGGGTGTCATACTGAGGAAGGAGCAAGCTTGTTTTATGCTGCTCCAGAGACTAGGACCCGGAACAATGGATGCAAACTGCAGGAAAAGAGATTCCACTTCATCATTAGGAGGAACTTTCTGACAGTAAGAGCTGTTCGATAGTGGAACACACTCATTCCGCAGAGAGTGGTGGAGTCTCCTTCTTTGGAGGCCTTTAAACAGGGGATGGCCATCTGTCAGGGATGCTTTGATTGTGAGTTCCTGCATGGCAGAATGGGGCTGGACTGGATGGCCTTTGTGATATCTTCCAACTCCATGATTCTTATGATCCTATGATTCTATGAAAAACCATGGAAGACAGGCCTATCAATGGCTATTAATCATGAATTCAAAGATATAGCCATATTAGTCTGCGGAATCAGCATATAGAGAGCTCTTGTAGCACCTTTTGAGACTAACTGAAAGAAAGAAGGTAGCAGCATGAGCTTTTCTGGACTTCAGACTACTTCCTCAGATGCATTATCAATCATGAAGGCCCTGTATTACCAATGATGCTTCATTTGGAGAAGAAGGTACTGGGGAAACAAATAGGAAATTTGTATTGGGTTCATGTCCTACCCTTGGGCTTGCCACGACTACTGTTGCAGGAGAACGCTAGTTTAATGTGCAAGCTCGGGAAACCAAATCTTCTGAAGAATATTTGAAAGAGCTGACTATTAAGTAGAGTTAAAAGATGTTCTCCGTTGCTCGGAAAGGCAGGACTAGCATCAAGGACTGCCAAATGCAGGAAAGCCGATTTTGACTAAGAACTAGGATCTCCACCTTTTCACGACTGAAAAAAAAATGAATACATTTAAAAACACACCAGTTTTCCAAAACCTCCCTTAGCATCAGTTCAGACTGATAAAATTCCATGAAATGTCATATATGTCTCTCGATGAACTGATCCACTATAAAAACACATGCATTCCTACGTATGCTACGAACGCGACTGATGGTTTATCGAGAATGACGACGCAGCCAGAATATAAGGATAAAAAGACAGAGATATTCGAAGGGCGAAAGGCTGGTTTTATATTTAGTTTCTCTCTGTTTCCTTATCTATTGCAGTCATATTTTTAAGCAGGTGTTATCCCATTCTTTTTTGTATCATTTCCCCTCCTGATCAAGTACCTTTATTTTCACGTCCCTTAAAATCTATATGGGCTTTTTGCAAGCGCTTTTCTCTCACACGCACATTTTTCCAAGCACGCACCTTGGATGCACACTTTTTGGTGCTTGTGCGAGCACTTGTTCATTTTTGGGATGCAGTTTTTAACCTGAGAATAGCATTGCAAAATTCGGAGGGGGAAAAAAGTGAAAAGTTATCTGTATGGACAACCGTATTCCCATTTGCATTATTGAGGCTGGGATGGGCAAACGACATGGGTTCACATTAAAATGCAAACCGAGTTAATTCTGGCCCCCCATCTCTGCGACGCACTCCACAAACACTTTGAGGCGATTCGTCTTAAAAGATTAAATGACCGGAGAAAGTTATTATGGCAGAGAAGTTTATATAGGTCTTCTATGCATTCTCCAATCAGATTAACCGTCGTAATAGGATTCGGAAAAGCTCTCGGGAGCCATTTGGACGCCCCCTCCACCAGATGCTACACTCCTTCGATTTAATCTTGTCTAATTGAGCCTGACTAGGCCTACTTTGTTAACAAAGCTATCTGCGCACTGCACTCTTCCAACCTACAAGCCAGGTTCCACCTCCAGCGTTTGCTTCAGGCAAAGAGATAAGGTCACCCTTACAAAAAAGGCAAAAGGGCCTCTGCCAGCGGCACAGAGGACATGCCTAATGCATTTTTTCCAGATGGATTTTGACATCTTTCCTCCTGCCGCGACATATTCTCGTCTGGAAAGTAACAAAACAAGGGCCGGAATCAGGGGGCACTTTATGCGTCTGCAAGTTCCCCTAAGGAAGCACTTGGAACTTTTTGTGCAACGCTCCATGTTTATATTCAGTTCAAAGTTGTGGATGTGGAGATGTAATGTGCATATTGAGGAAGGAGCAAGCTTGTTTTCTGCTGCTCCAGAGAACAGGACTCGGAACAATGGATGCAAATTGCAGGAAAGAGATTCTACCTCAACATTGGGAAGAAATTCCTGACAGTAAGGGCTGTTCGACAGTGGAACACACTCCCTCGGAGTGTAGTGGAGTCGCCTTCCTTGGAGGTCTTTAAGCAGAGGCTGGATGGCCATCTGTCGGGGATGCTTTGACTGGGAGTTCCTGCATGGCAGGGGTTGGACTGGATGGCCCTTGTGGTCTCTTCCAACTCTATGATTCTATGATTCTATGTGCATGAAATGCACATCTGGTTGCACAACACCGCAATTCACTGCACAACTGCCTTGTAACTCCGACTGTACAGTTACATTCCCACTCCTCGATTCATGACCTTATCTAATATCACTGGTTTTGTTACAATACAGAAAGCAAGATTTCACATTTTAGGTGTCATCCAAGCACGCCACTGTACAATCTTGTCCTTTATCAAAAGCTAACACATCTAGGTCTTTATGCAGCGAGATCTTGTAGAACCTTTGATAATAACTACAGAAAGAAGCATGAGCTTTCATAAACTTAAGTCTACTTTCTTAGATGCATTTGAAGAAGTAGACTTGCGCCTACAAAAGCTCTTGCTGCCAACTTCTTTAGTTAGTTTCAAAGGTGTTACAAGATCTCTCCAGATACTGATTCTACAGACTAACACGGCTAATATCTTTGAATATTTATGTCAGCAGCTCTGCAGAAAACAAACTTTCATATCAGCAGGTCTTATCACCGAAAAGATCCTAAAATGCAAAGATATACAACTGAGCCCAAAGATTAGGCTCATACAAGCCACTGCACAGTCAGCCCTCCTTATCCACGGATTTTATATCCATGGATTCAAGCATTCACCATTTGAAAATATTCAAAAAAGTATAAATTCCAGATAGCAAACCTTGATTTTCCATTTTAAATAAAGGACATCATTTGCTATGCCATTCCATTTAATGGGACTCAAGCATCCACGGATTTTGTCATCCACGGGGTATCCTGGAACCAAACCCCAGCGGATAACAAGGGCCCACCATATTCCCTATTACCATGTATGGATGTGACAGCCAAACAGTTAAGAAAGAAGATAGGAAGAAACTCAAATTCATTCTCCAGTGGCGCTGGAGAAGAGCATTGAGAATGCCATGGACAGCCAAGAAGACAAAGAAATGGTTCCTAGAGCAGATGAAGCCAGACATTTCTCGGGAAGCAAAGATGACAAAACTGAGGCTGTCGTAGTTTGGACACATCATGAGAAGGCCTGACTCACTGGAAAAACCAATAATGCTAGGAAAGGTGGAGGAAAATAAAAAGAGAGGAAGGCTTCATACTAGATGAATGGACTCTATTAGGGAGGTCACAGGTCTGAATTTGCAGGAACTACGCGGAGAAGTGGAGGATATGGACTCTTGGAGATGTCTCATCCACTGGGTCCCCATGGGTAAAGATTGACTCAATGGAGGTTAAGAACATACAACAAGAAAATTGCCCTCTAATTTTATCTTTCCAAACAACAAACAGAGAAAATAACTTTTATTTTTTTCAATTTAGTAAGCAATGTTTCTAAATGCAGAGGCGGTCACCTGGAACCCCTACTAGAGACTGGGGTTGTCAGAGCAATATTCCGCTGCAGTGCAAGTCTCATTGTAAATTTGGTCCCATGTTAACCTAAAAATGGCCATTTGCACCCTCAGTAGTTGTTTCTGCAGACACATGCACTTCTTCAGGTGTGCACAAATATGCCAGCTTGCAAATCAAAAAAGAAGAACAACCAAAACACACAGCGCAGTTAATATTAATAACCGTCAACACGGAGCTGGAAAAATCTGAGGGTGATCAAGAAAACACAAAGAAAATTGTCACTCATTCCCCTTAAGAAGTCTAGCAGCTTACATTCATCCTTGTTTTTCACTGTAGCATGAAAGAAAGAAAGAAAATACAGAAACCTCTCTTCATCCAGATTCATTAAATGGGCCTACATCCCCAAATTTACTCCTGGCATTGAGAAAAATCACAGCCACAATTCACAAAAAGGAGAACCGAGGTTGGTTTTTGAGATTCCTGTTTGTCACCAAACCATCATTTCTTTTGGAAACCGTGTTGTTGTTCTTTAACAAAGGTTGGCATTTCAGGAAAAAAAGCGGGGAGCCCACTGAATTCATCACTCATCTTGCCGACAAAGCACACAGCTACAATCCACAGCTGACACACTTAGAAAACTTTAATATACAGCCTCTCTCTGCTGTTACAATTAAGTCACTCCAAAATGTCATGGAAAGCAATCTAACCCCATTAAATCTTCACACACTCATTAAAAAAGCACTTACAGACTTGACAATGTTCCTAATACATTATTTAAAGACACAAGATGTACAGTGACTTAAAAACCCGGCACAAAGGGGTGGTGGGTGGAAGAAGAGGGAGAGAGAAATACAGTACACAGCTAAGTCAGACTGGAGAAATGTTGTTAGATTCAAGTCCGTATGTAAACTGACAACAATAGATAGCAATATAATTTGTAATGAACCTCTTCGACACACATCAGGACGCCAGTCCGGGTCATGGTCAAAGTTACACACGTTGAGGGGATCCGTACCACGTCTGCAGATGATACAAAACTGGGAAGCTAACATGGTAAAAGATAGCAACCAAAATCAAAATGATCTGGATAAACTGGAAAACTGAACTAAAATGTAATGCAACAGAGACAAAGACTAACTTCTAGATTTAGCCCACACACAAAAAAAGCAAATGCACAGGGATAGGATGAGGGGATATGTGGCTCAATTGGTTCCCTTTTGAGAAAGGCGGCATAAAAATGAATGAATGAATAAATAAATAAAATATAAATAAATACAGGTAAAAAGGACCTTGGGTGATTATTGATCATAGACGGAACACAAGCCAGCAGCAAATAAGGCAAATGGTAACTTAGCCTACATTAATAGAAGCATAGTTTCCAAGTGAAGGGAAGCAATAGTCCCCCTAGTCCTCAAACTTTTGGGGGCTACCACCCCTTTCCTCTTGGGTGACAATCCCAGTGCATACAACCCCACCTCATGTATTTCTTGATATGCAAACCCAAAATTCTTATCCACATGACATCTAAGTAAGACCAAAAAATGTCCAAATGTACTGAGGTCCACCACTGAGTCTATTACTCAGATCTACTATTGCGAATTCAGAAGAAGTGATCTTAGGAGTTTTTCAAACGGGAGGAATTTCTCCCAATTTCGAATTGAGCCAATTCGAATTCACGTAAATTCTCTAGTTTAGCGAATTTACGTGAAATCTAACTGCATTCGGAATGTGTTCAGAATGACTTCCCATTTCCCGAAAATGACCCCCCCATTGCTCGAAATTGCGTGAGATACTCTTATACGCATTAACGTAAAACCTATGATTGCGTTCGGAATGACTTCCCTTTTGCCCGAAATTGCGTGAGATACACTCATACGCAATTACGTGAAACCCCACGATTGCATTCGGATTGCCATTGCATTATACCCCCAAATTCTCAGTCACCGTTCGCTTTGAATTCGGCCACCCTGAGAGCAGCAACCAAGTACAGCGGTCCCTTCACATTCACTGGGTTTATTATTTTATTTTTATTTAGGTTTAGGAGTGAAGGACCCCCACAAATGTGCAAAAACATCCTCTACTTCAGCTTTTATCGCTGTTATTTCTCTAGTTATTTTGTCCATCTTTCTAGATAAAGCTTCAATCTCCTTATGGACATCTGCTCTAATTTCATCTCTTGTGTCTTTTAACTCCTGTCGACTTTGAATTTTAAATTCTCTTAATTCTTTTAATATTGTCATACTAATATCCTCCTGTTTGTTTGTCATATCGAAAGAGCTTCTTCTAGAGTTGGAGAATACTTGAACCTGTGTTTGTGATTTAGACCTTGTTCCTGCAGCCAACATTATTTTCAGAGTTTCTCCTCCCTCTTGTATTCAATAAATCGCCTTCCCTCTTCAATTTGGTAATCGAACCTAAACACATCAGACAACCATAATAATATAATCCAAATACAACAAATACCTCAATACCTTTCTTTTAGCCCTTAACAAATGTCATGGTTTTTTTCTTAAATCACTCAGAAGAACACATCCTTGACCGGGCTCGGTGTGATATACTTGTGTTAAAAAGCTTACTTGGCTTAATCAGTTATAACTAAGATGTGGGAAAAGGGTAATAATAGACTGATGCTAGAAAGCTATATCCAGAGACATTGGCTACTCTACGGCCTTCTCCTCCTCCTTAGGCCAACAACCCCCCAGGAGTTGTTGAACAGGAGAAAGCAAAAGGTTCCCCGTGAGACCCCAATACTGTAGCTGGTGGAAGGCTTCTAAGATACAGTCAGATGGATATGGCGGGGCTCCCATGTCATTGTGGTGGTGAATCCATTCTGGATTTTAGTTCAAAATCTAAGGGAGTTGCCTTGAGTCACCCTTCCAAATCTGGAGCGAGAGGCAGAGCGGACTCACCATCCCACTGACAAGGAAATTATCAGCCCTCGTTGAATGGGATAAAAATAAAATTACGGACGTGTCTGGAAGTGTCACAAATGGCCTCTGAAAATCCTACTATGGCCGAGTTTGCCTCCAAATTATTTCAAGGGCAGCAAAGACATAAGAAAAAACCAAGAGAAGCTGTACAACACACAGAGGTCTTAGAAGATCTGTATGCATACACACACATGGGAAACTGCCATCAATTATGTCGTTCCATTATTCATTGTAACAGAATTAGAGTGAAGCCTTATTCATTATCTCCTAGTTCAGAATGTGTTGAGCAAGAAGATGACCACCGACTACATTATTGACAAATGCTGTGTCACACTAACCTTTATCTGCTTTCTGCAGTGATACCTTTTTCTGCAATTCCAGTCCTTATGCTGGATACCATTTCTCTTGTATACAACATTTGCTAGCTTACCTAATCTCATCAATATACGCTATGACATATACTAACGTAAGATGAAGACGTTTGGGCTTTTACATTTTTGACCACCTTGAGATAGTATTATTGGTTCATGCAAGGAGAGGAAGCTGCCAATTCGGAGAGACGAGGCCATGAAAAGGGTGATAAATATTTAATGATCTAATCATTAATTGTATCGGAATAACTCCTGTTAAGTAATTAATCCCATCTGCCTGATTTCTTGGTACATGCTAAAGCCTTTTTATATGCTCTTATGACAATCGGCATTCCTTAGAAACCAATAAAAGCAAAAATCTTTTGTCATGAAGTGGAAATGTAACAATGCCATGAATCATAGAATATTAATCTCCCCATGACGTTTGAACCCTCCTCTTTTCTCTGTATACTGCTCCTCCCAGAAAGGATTTTATGCATAGAGACTGGTTATATTCAAAACAGCCTACCAGAATCTATTAAGTAGCAATTCAAAAAACACACACACAGGAGCAGGATGAAATCAGAATGACGTTTATTGAAAATATTGAGTTAATAAATCTTCTGTTTTATGTCGCGAAAGAAAGAAATGGATATTGATTTTTATAACCCAGCGTACTGAGATGTGTTATTTTACACAAAGTAGCTCTGGATCAATCCCATGCACATCTATTGAGAAATTGGGAGGAAGTTGCCTGGTCCAGATTTTTACATGAATTTACTTATTTTACACTTTCTTAATACACAAACTGGAAGAGTCACTTGAATTCTAACTAGACATTTATGAATTTCGGGATGCACTCCCTGGCTGAAAAGACTGTCCGCAATACGAAGCATTATACGTGCGTTTTGTATACTTGGGGAAAGCTTTGTGCAAAAACACACAGCAATGTGTATGCTAGGCAAGACTGCATATAAAAATAAATACTTTTTTCAACAACTGCAGACCGATTTGGGGAAAAAGAATCACTGAATATATGCAAACCGCAGACAATAAAGAAACTAATGTACCCCTCCATGCTAAGAGGCATAAGAAGTGGATGCGTATAGGATTACAACTTCAGTCATTCTGCAATCGTTTGAAAACGAATGCAAAATATGAATTGTTTATTATATTACTTGAGAAATATATTGATTGTGTACTAAGCAAGGTTAGAACTATTTTCTAGGATACTTCTTACAGAAATATTAACCGCTCCTGGCTTCCTAGCCCAAAGATATCACCTATCATGCACAACTACCATCTAAAGCAGATTCCAGATTCCCACAACAAACACACTTTTCATTTTGCTGGATATTGCACCCCCATACTCTTAAATATATATATCAACATTATATATATGATCAATTATATATCAACATTAGGGTGAATATGTGGAGTATGCTGCAAGTTTCTAGCTAATTCCCTTCTTAGTAGGTCCAAGAACTTTTTGGCATTCCCGAATACCGCATCAGATAAAGGTGTTAGTTTGCTTTGTAGTATTACATTACACTGGTTTTTGGATTGCTGCTTGGATACTTTATTTTACAATTGCACTGTGCTAGTTTTATGGTTGTATTACACCTTCCTTTCTATATATGTGCTTGTGTGTACAGTGGGCCCTCCACATTTGCAGCTCTGGCTTTTGCGGATTTGGTTATTTCTGGTTTTGATTAATATGTTTTCTCTAGGAATCGCTACATCTTCTAGAACAACTCTGCCAGAAGTTGACCACAGAGTTCCTCGAGTTTCCTTTCTCCCTCTCTGCAAGAAAAATATACGGCTCTGCATTGTGTATTCTGCTCCAGTTGCTGCACGAACGGAGGGCACAGTTGGCCCTCTGCATTTGCGGCTTTTGCGGATTTGATTATTTGAAGTTTTGATTATTATGTCCTCTTCAGGAATCTCTAGGTCCTCCAGCGCAACTTTGCCAAATGTTGACCATAAAATTGTGCTGGGGAACCTATAAGTTCCCAGAGAAAAAACTCCTCTAGCCATTTGTAGGTCCTCCAGCATGATTCAATGGTCAATTTCTGGCAGACGTTGACCACAGAGTTGCACTCTGGAGTTTCCAAGAGAGGTGCTCTCTTAGGTAAAAAAGAATAGTGTTATTTTTATTTGGGGTTTCGCCACATTCACAGGGGTCCTTCACCCTTCGAATGCGGAGGGACCACTGTAATAAAGTTTTAGAATTAAAACGAAGATCAAAAGGGGCATGTTAGCAATTCCGCTTTCGAAACTGAAGTCAGACGAAAGATTCAAACAGGGAAGGAAGAAAATCATTGCCACCGTAACCAAAGTGAATTCGACATCCAGAACAACGACACTATGCTGGACTATACAGGATTGCAGCCATGTTGCGTTCACCGTAGCATCAAACAGCGATACATATATGTTTAACATGCGTAAAGAAATGGCACATTTCCACAGCATAAGTTCACATGTGTGTAGGTGTAAAGCCACAAAGGAATAAAGTACTAACAGAGTAAGCTATCTGTCTCTTTGGATGCTGGCCCTTCACAGGAAAGCCAGTTAAAGGCAACCTCCTTAGTATTTAACTCCTCAGTGTTATATATCTCTTTTTTTAGCCCTGGCCTGGCACAAACGCAACCTTAAATTAGAGCTCTGTTGTTCCTGAAAGCCCAGGCAAATGCCAGGTTAATAAAAGAGTTGGGTTTCCCAAGCCCAGAGATGCCAAGAAATTTGTCAATGTCTTTTTATTTGCATACCTGGCAGCCTGCCCTAGGCAGCCGATATGTAAAAGGGAGAACATACAGGTGTTTTCATTTGCAGGTTGTCTTTAATCTACAAGTGCCAATTTGCTTCCGTTTTAATTACATCTTCCCCAACATACTGTTACTGTCTTATGAAAATGCCTTCATTACCAGCGGTGTGCAACCCTCCCCGCAAATGGAAAGAAAAGAAAGAGGGGGGAATAAAGAGATTGGCAGGCGATTCAGAACCACCGTGTGATGGAGATCTCTACGGATTCTCCGACTCCTCGGCTCCCAAGACGCCCCATTCCTCCAGGCCTCCCATCCAAACCCAGCACAAGAGTTCGCTCCCAGCTGAAACAACGTTCAGATCTCTTTCTAACAGAAACACTGATGAGAATTGTCAAACCTTCTACGACAAATCCTTCCCCTGAGCAACATGGTTTTCAACACAGCTGTCAAGCAGGTCCAGATCTGGATTTGGAAGTGACAGAAATTCAGTCATCAGCGTTAGGTTGTTCCTTTTAAAAAACGAATTGTGTTTATTTCAACACACAGTAGAGTCTCGATTATCCGTCCTTCGGTTATCCAACGTGCCGGATTATCCAACGTCGCGGTTGCTGCCATTTCTTTAAATTTTCTATGATTTTTTAAAATTTTCAGAGGGCCAAATTGTTTATACTGTACACCACAATGTTGATCAGAGATTTCTTTACGTTTGCTTTTAATGTTACTGCAATAAAACTTCAAGACATTTGCAATTCATCGGGATTTCAAGGCTTTTCTTGGACCTTCTGGATTATCCGACATTTTCAGCTATCCGACTATCAGCCGGTCCAGTTTATGTCGGATAATCGAGACTCTACTGTATGTGGCAAAACACTTGTAATCCTAGCAAGCAGTCGGAAAACCACCGAGCTTTATTCGCTTTTACCTGCAAGGCCAAAATTAGCAAACATATACATATATAAACACACACACTTCTAAAAGCAACAGCAACTAATATCCATGTGTTGAGATCCCAACTGCTGGGATATGACCAACGTTATCTATCCTGGGCTGCCCCGGCTTCATTTTTATCTGAAACAGTCTCTGGCACTGTAAGTTTTTTTAAAATGCTGCTGCCACAAAAGCGTCAAAGACAGCCATTTTGTGTTTCAACTTCACAGCATTGCTAGAAATAGAAAAAAGAGGATCTTAAAGGTCTTCGGCATTCAGCATTCCCAACCGGTGGCAGGTGATGGCTTCCTTAGCAGTACAGCAGTGGATTCACTTCACATTTTTAGCACAAGGAGCTATTCCTGGTACTGGAGGCTAGTCCTCAACTAGGTTCAGCACCTTGGAAAGCTTTTTTAAAGATAGAATTAAACTCTTCATATGGATTTACTGTCCCAATAGCATAGAATCATAGAATCCTAGAGTTGGAAGAGACCCCAAGGGCCATCCAGTCCAACCCCCTGCCATGTAGGAAATCTCAGTCAAAGCATCCCCGATAGATGGCCATCCAGCCTCTGTTTAAAGACCTCCAATGAAGGAGACTCCACCAAAATTTCCGAGGGAGTGTGTTCCACTGTCGAACAGCCCTTACTGTCAGGAAGTTTCACCTAATCTTGAGGTGGGATCTCTTTTCCTCTAGTTTGCATCCATTGTTCCGGGTCCTGTTCAATGGAGCAGCAGAAAACAAGCTTGCTCCCTCCTCAATATGATATTCCTTCAAATGTTTAAACAGGGCTATCATATCACCTCTTAACAGTCACTGTTCCAGGCTAAACATCCCCAACTCCCTAAGTCTCTCCTCATAAGGCTTCAGGGTTTCCAGACCCTTCACCATTTTGGTTGTCTTCCTTTGGATACGCTCCATCTTATCAACATCCTTTTTAAATTGTAGTGCCCGGAACTGGACATAATATTCCAGGTGGGGCCTGACCAAAGCAGAATAGAGTGGCACTATTACTTCCCATGATCTAGACACTATGCTTCTATTGATGCAGCCTAAAATAGCATTGGCCTTTTTAGCTGCTGGATCGCACTGTTGACTCATGTTCAACTTGTGGTGTACTTGGACTCCCAGGCCCCTTTCACACGCATAAGTCTCCTTAACCCAGGTGTCCCCCATCCTATATCTGTACATTTCATTTTTCCTCCCTAAGTGTAGTACCTTACATTTCTCCGTGCTGAATTTCATTTTGTTAGCACTGGCCCAGCTTTCTAGTCTATTCATGTCATTTTGAATTTTGATACTGTCCTCTGGGGTATGAGCTACTCCTCCTAATTTGGTGTCGTCTGAAAATTTGATAAACATGCCTTCTATTCCTTCATCCAAGTCATTGATAAAGATGTTGAATAGCACTGGGCCCAGGACAGAGCCCTGTGGGACCCCACTGGTCACTTCTCTCCAGGATGGAAAGGAGCCATTGTTGAGCACCTTTTGGGTTCGGCCGGTCAACCAATTGCAAATCCATGTAACAGTTACCTTGTCTAGCCCACATTTTTCAAGCTTGTTTGCAAGAATGTCACAGGGAACCTTGTCAAAGGCCTTACTGAAATCAAGATATACTCTATCCACCGCATTCCCTCCATCTGGACGTTGCCTGCCACCAATGTTCCCAAACAAATAGGCCAGCCTCTCTGAGTATTCCAAATCTTGTTGAATTTACCATCGGTTATGTCAGTTAAAGCTGCACCTGGTGGGACTCACTGAGTAACAACTTTCCAAAGAAACCCACTGTAAAAACAACAATAACAGGGTTGGGGTGATACATAAATACACGAGCCCACCCATTTTTCAGGCGCCCGAACCCAACCCAGCCCATCTCTGCAAAGAAAGACGTTCAAAGCAAGCCAACCCATGCTCCAAGAATCCTCCAGGAGTAGTCATCTTCTCCTAAAGTTTGGCGGGATGACAATACAGATGACTTCCCTCTGCATCGTGTATATTTAAAGAACTCTTTCCCCATCAGTCCTCCATCACTTTCTGTGAAATCCGGACATGAACATTTCCCGAGGGTTAAATCCCAAAGTTTTCCATCTAAATTGGAAACACACATCTTCAGACTATGCAGAGTTCTAAGACAAAACTAAGCTTCCCTACAGAGAGGTGGGGAAAGTAATTCAGAATCCTTAATAAATTCATTACCTTAAAAGGAAGCTGGAGTAATGTAGGCCCGCCTAAAGGTTCAGTACCTGTCGCAGCATGTTCTGTTGCCAGGTAGAGGGAAAATCTCTGCCCAGAAATAAGTGGTTTTCCCCCCAAAAAAATTACTTATGGAACCGATTTTCACAGCATTCATTTTAAAGCGCCAGAGGTTTTCCCTAAGACCATCAATGCTCTAAAGCTGCTTACACCACACGGCTTGCTGCCAAAAAGCAAAGACAGCAAGACTTGGAGGTAGACAATAGATTTTCGAGAGGACTGAAAAGGAAATTGGCAAAGGCAGTGCTGGCACGGTCACGTTTTTTGGGGGATAGCAATGTCACGTCCGGTCAAACCAAGCAAACGTTTCGTACCAGTTGAGGGCACTGGAGAACAGAGTAACTGCTCAGTGACAAAAGTAGGGTACTGTATAGATTCATATATAAGTCCAGAAATTTTGGCAAGAGTATAATCTGTCATGGAAGCACTGACCCTCCTCTGTCATCTCATACATTCATCCCTTACCATTATGCCTATATCCCCCTATCCCTTCAAAGGGCATAGGATGGCTTGCCTTGTTCCATCATCTATTTTTATACTCGCAACTAATGTGTCGGACTAACAACCAAGTTCAGGAAAGTTGGTTTTTGACTACCATACTCAGGATCCATCAGGCAGCATAAATTAACAACATTTCTGTGTGTCTTTTGTTACAGAAGCAAGTTTTCTTGGGCTAGACGCCTAACCTTCCCGATAAGGTATTTCTGAAGACAGAATGGGAGGGGGAAAGCTGAATTTCTTGAATGAAAAGTCAAAGAGAAATGAAGATGGGAGGAAATCGTCATCACCTTTACGGTTGTTCTTAGTTTATTTCCATCTCGTCTTTGCCCCAGTCTTCTAGCCTTCTCATGGGCTTAAGATGAAACTATTAATTTAGCTGAACATAAAGTGATACATAAATAGGATTCATTTAACTGCTTTGGGTCCCATATTGGGAGAAAGGTGGAATATAAACTAATTTTTAAAAAAAGATTAGAAAAATGAAAGAGCGAGACAACCCCAAATGGGTAAAATGACCCCAAATATGATTAAGTATATATATATGATTAAGTATATATATATATATATATATATAGAGAGAGAGAGAGAGAGAGAGAGAGAGAGACATGCTTGAGTGAGGTTGGAATGGCCTAAGGAGACCAAATGACCTTCATGGCTGAATGAGGAGCCAAACCGTTCACCGATCTAACCCATGTTACTTTGTTGATGTGTGTCTTCAAGCCATTTCTGACTTATGGTGACCATATGGTGAACCTATCATGGGGTTTTCTGGGGCTGAGAGTGTGTGACTCATCCAAGATCAAGTGGGTTTCCAAGGCCAAGAAGGCGACTGATCCCTGTTCTCCAGAGCCGTAGACCTAGCGTATATACTCGACTATAAGTCGACCTCATGTAGAAGTCAAGGGCATGTTTTGGGGCCAAAATTATGGGTTTTGGTATGGCCCATGGATAAGTCGAGAGTAAAACTTAGGGCCATGTAACAAAGGATGTAAAAGATGAAGCCAAGGAAAACGATGCCAAAGCCCTTACAAAATCCTGGCAGGCATCGCTGCTGAGATAGTGGCACCTTTGCTTTCTGATGGTTCAGCGTATACAGACTTTGTTTCATGCACAATATTATTTTTAAAATATTGTATAAAATATTGCATAAAGGATGGATGCATGCGAGAGTAGAGATGGTTGGTGATTCTTTTTAGGTGCTCCCGGGATGGACAAAAGCACTTGCATTTTGCCTCTCTACTCAGAAAAAGGAGGTGACCATATATATGTATATGTATACGTACAGGATTTAAATTGACCCATGGATAAGTCGACCCATGTTTTTGGGGTCAATTTTTTGACCAAAATTTCTAGACTTATACATGAGTATATACAGTATGCTCAAAACATGTTGGCTCCCATATTACTACACCATCTTTATTTTTCAGAAGACGAAAGTGCACATGGATAATATTTTGCAGCATTTAATGATCGGGGGCATGAACAAGAAAATTCTAATTACTAAAATAAGAATTGCCACAGTTGTTCTACAAATGCATAGATGCACTCACAAAAGAGAAAGGGGACTACAATTTGTCCTTTCCGTCTTAGGAGTTCGGCTCAAAGCAGCAAAGGGAGAGTTAAAACATTCCCACATTTCAACCGATGACTATCAAACTCCACTTTTATTAATTACATCAGAGACTTTTCTGCGAGAGCTCAAGAGCTTGGGCTATTTTTAATAAGGTTCATCCTACTCAAACATATTGTTCCGCTTCAAACGAAGATCAAACTACTAATTTAGCGGGAGATAATTGCAAGTCTTTCGGGTCAGCTCCCGAGTGGAACGGCAGCGGGGTCTCTCAGCCAAACCAAAAAAAAGAACAGACCTAGATTCCAAAAAGGGAGGAAAAAAGAGGCCACCAGGATCATTCACAAAAGCAAGGACACAAAGGAAGCCATTTCAGAACCAGGAGGCTGTTGATTTAATGTTCTCTTTGGCCATCGTTCAGGGACTTCCTATCAGTAACTGCTAGTGGCTTTCACTGTCACGGAGGAAAATGAACCCAATCTAGGTTTCAATATGAAATTTCAAGGAACTTTCCATGGTGCTAAGTGTCATCTCCAGACTGAATCCAGTTCTGTGCATTAAGCCTTCAAACGTCAGACTAAACCTAGAATTTACAGATTTACAACCGCCAGGCGCCACTGATACCTACATGATAACAAAAGATCTTTGCTGTTCTACTTTCTCGACGTCTCCACTAGTCATTTGCAATGGTTTCTTGCTGGGAAATCACAGCAAGAAAGTTTAGAAGAGAGTGGGACCGACGCAGCCCTCCAGATCGTGTTGAACTTACCCATTAGTTATGCTGGTTAAAGCTCATGGAATTTGCAGTCTATCGCCATCTGGAGAGCCACACAATTCACATCCTGATGAACACAAGTTCTGTAAAACATGGGATGCCTAAGAAGCTGGCTCCTAGTAGTCTCATTTTCTATCAAACTGCAGATTCACAGTCAAGGAGAAGAAAAAGGCTGAACAACTCCCTCAGAACTAGACAAAGAAGGAGTCAATCTAACTTTTCTCGGAAGGGTGTCCCACAAATGGGATGCTGCTGCTGCTGCAAAAGAAAGGCTGTGTGTCTCCTGCGTTTCCTTCCTTTGGTGAGTCCAACAAAAAGACAGAAAATTTCATGGACGCAGCCCCAAAATTGATGAGATTTTCCCAAACAAAGTCAACATGCACTCCATTAAAAATATAAGTTCTATTGACATCCAAAAATCTGGCCAAATAATAGCATCTTGTACATGAGGTGCAGTAAGTGCTATTTCCTAATTTAAAAATGGACTAACATATATACTCGGCTATAAGTCGACCTCATAGATAAGTCAAGGGCAGGTTTTGGGGCCAAAACTATGGATTTTGATATGACCATTATATGACATGTAATAAAGGATCGAAAAGATGAAACAAAGGAAAACAATGCCAAAGGCGTCTCACCAGAGAGAGAGAGAGTTAAAATACAGTACTTACATTGACCCATGGATAAGCCAACTCAGCTTTTTGGGGTCAATTTTTAAACCTAAATTTCTAGGCTTATACATGAGAATATACAGTAGTTGGAAATGACTTGGAATGACCTATGTCTCTGTCAGTCGGCATCAGGTTTAGCCAGTTTCGAAAACAGAAAAACTAAACAACTGGCTGGTTTTCTTTTTTCGTCCTGCTTTCCAACATGCCTGACATCACATTCTTCATGTTCCATTCAAAGTAGAGAATAACCGCAAGCGACTCACATGAAATGTAATTGAACAACTGGTTACGATTATATTTACTCAGTGGGTGGAATGACGTGAACGCAAAGTTGGAATGTAAGAATAGAGTGTGTCTTGCCGGACATTTGTTCATGGGTCATGGTTTTCTGGAAAGACAGCTATTCAATAAGCTAAGCAACCATCATGCTGGTTAACTGGGCTGTGCCTTTATGATCAGTTGTTCAGGTAGCAACATTTTTATAAAAATAGCCTGAGATTTATGAGTAGAGACAAACTGGATTATTGGGCTCCCAAACTACCTGGTAGTTCTAAAACCAAAGGAAGATATTTTTCCCCATTCTAACCCATTTGGTTTCAACCAATATGTATTTTTTGAAATTCAGTGAAATGGCTAAATTTCACCTCCAGCTTTCTTGACACAAATACAGTGATGATATTCTGACACTTCCACTGTTAGTCAATTCAGGGAGCCTTTGAGTCTGGGATAAAGATAATACGCAGATCCCTAGGGACAGGCTACTGAACGGAGAGGAAAATCTAACCGTAACACCTGAACTGTTGTCGTATTCGCTTAATCCGCAATCTCCATCTCGCAGAAACAAGGGCCATGACTTCCAGCCTCCTGCTTAGGCTTTTTGCTTCCTCCCTAATCCTCCAAGTTTTGCACCATCTAAAAGCTGAAGAAGTCCGGAGAGCTCAAAAGGGGACGAACTTTGTCGTCTTTTAGTAATCTGGTAAAGGCAGGGCACAACTCCTAAGTTCAAGAAACAGCAAGTAATAAGAAGTATCATATTCTGACCAGAAAAAAAAGCAGTAAGAACATGTTGTAAGCCAACCAGGACACAGAATGTTATTTGAAAACACCAAAATTCTGGACCATGCCAACAAATACCGGGTCAGAACGCACAAAGCGGCCATTGAAATCCACAAACACCTGGACAACTTCAACGGGAAAGAAGAAACACTGAAAGCAAACAAGGTTTGGTCCTGAAAAACACCAAAACCAAGAGCCAATACAAGCAAATAAACACCATCCAGGGTCAGAGGGTCCCCCTCCCCGCAGGCAATGAATTACCGATTAAATAGATGCAAATCCCCCTGATATATCCTTCCCACAACACACCTCCAGGTTGTGCCATTCAACACAGTACAACACGCAAACTAACTCGCAAACAAGGGTCCCGCAGGTATATATACTCCAGACACTTCCATGCCATCACCTCTGAAGATGCCAGCCATAGATGCAGGTGAAACGTCAGGAATAAACTCTTCCAGAATATGGCCCCACAGCCCGAAAAACCCACAAAAAACTATGGGTGCCGGCCGTGAAAGCCTTCGACTCCAGAAATGTCTGCTGTTGCTAGACTGAATGTGTTGCTGTTGAAGAAGGCCACCCAGTAATATAAAGGCCAAAACACATTGGGCTTTTTTTACAAAACAGAGTAATCAAAAACCTTTTTAAAGAACAAAATATAGCCATTAATAATTGTTCGGAGATTTGTTTCTTCTTACAAAGTTAGCATAGTAGCACAAAGACGCAGGGAACGAGGCGACATAAAACGCTGTAGATCAAAGTCTCCGGTTAAACCTCTTAGACTGCGCCTCCAAGTAAAGGATGGGGAAAATCCGAAAAGAATATAAATTAAGCCCATTTCTCCTCCACGCAATACATTCACACATCACTGTATCCATCTATTTCTATAGCTTGTCCATTTGTCGGTCTAGAGTTCACATCCCTACTTGGCCACAAAATTGTTAGGGCATAAGCTTTTGTGGAAAGCATCCATGAAACCTTGGGTTAAAAAATAAATAAATTCCAAAAAGGGAAATCCGCTCCAAAGCAGAAAGCATGGTTTACTCAGGGCAAACAGCATATAACAGGAGGAAGGGAAGGAGCATTGGCTTCTATGCCAGTTATATAGTAAATCTGCTTCAGGTCTTTGTTCAAAGCTTACGCAGGCTATCCAAGATTGCTGTTGTTGTGTGCCTTCAGGATGTTTCTGACTTTCCCCTGAGGCTGAGAGTACTGAGATTATCACACAAAGGTCAATTCCAGAACCATCCTACGATTATCCCATTATTGGCAATGGTGATAATTGTGGGATGGTTGTGGAATTGACCCTAGTGTGATAATCTCATTAAGTGACTTGCCAAAGGTTACCTATTGAGTTTCATGGCCAAGCTGGGAACTGAACTCTGGTCTCCAGACTCATAGGCCAACACTCAAACCATTACGCCACACTGCCTCCTGCAACGTATTCTTCTTAAAGTTCAGACGGCAACCCAAAATAGATTGGGTGCCACCAGCTGAAAGGTCAAGAGAGAAGGAAAACGCAGTGAAGCGACAGGACAGATGGAGACGACCACGTTAAAGCATCCAGTTGCTGCAGGAACAACTCAACAAGAAGTATGAATGATAACTTAGCAGTGTTAAGGTATTTGTTAATTGGTACTTGTAGTAGAATACAAGTATTATCCTTCTTCTTTTTTTTAATTTATTAAAACATTCGAAAACAGAACAACAGACAACAAGCGGTATACCAAAACAACAACGAATAAAAGACATTAACCCAGCTAATGTCCTGAAGATTATAAACAAGAGGTGTATTCAGGGATCTTGAAAGACATCTTTCCATTAAAAATGAGTTAATATTGGAGGGTGTCTAGAGAGTCAATCCTGTTGGATATATTCAATAAGTGGGTGCCGAATCTTATGAAAATTCAATCCAGAGTGTAAACCTCTCGCTCTATTGTTATTATCTGCAATGTTCTCCATCGACCACAAGTCTCAGAGTCTAGTCCACCATCCTGCAATATTCAACTTTCCAGTTTTCCAGTTCTTGGCTATCTCAAGCCTGGCGACAGCCAAAAGGAAATTGATGAGTTCTTCTTTATGCCGCAGGGCTTTATTTTCATCCATAAAAAGGGAGAACAGGAGAAGGAGTGGCGATAATTGTATATTTTGCTTAGTGATCTTGGAGACCAGTTGTAAAATTTCCATCCAGTATTTATGCCCCAAGGGACAATCCAGCCACATGTGTACAAAAGTTCCCCTACCTTCACATCCCCTCCAACATTTTGGATTAGCATTGGTAGAGATACGAACCAATTTAACTGGGATAAGGTACCATTGATGGACCAACTTGAGGGTATTTTCTTTAATGGCAATAGACCTAGTTTTGAATGGTAAATGAGTCCATATTTTTTTCCCAGCTCTTTGGAATATATACCCAGAGAGACACACACGTTTTCAAAAAAACGAAGGCGAGGGTATTCCTGTTTTTGAAGCAGTTTCTTTCAGAAGAACTGTATCTGTCTTATTTTATACCAGTTCTCATGAACAGGGCCCAGAGCGTTGGTTAGTTGCTCTGAAACAGGTCCTTAGCTGTGTACAGACCACGTACCTCCCAATCTCGAAACTGTGCATATTTTTTCTGGGGTCTGGAAAAGAGGACGGGGTAAGAAAAGGCCGTAGAGGGGAGGGAATACAAGGATTATTCTTACTTTCCTCCAATGGAGCAGTTTGGCAAAGTTGGAATCTGGAATTAAATGCACACACATCCATTTTAGATGGCAACGCTTATTCCTTCAGTGACTTCAATTTGTGGGGAACCGACCTGGTTGCATTTGGAAGACCCTGCCGAATGGGGGGCCCTGCACCTACACCCCAAACTGACAAATGTTGTTGGTATTGTTGTTGTTATCCACCCACGAGTCGATCTCGACCCATAGACAGGTTAGCAAAACCTACACATCCTTCCCTGCTCCCCAATGGAGCCATTGAGAGTAGCACTTCATGAAGCAGACAGCGGATTCTGGGGCAATGCATTTGTGCCACGATGAATATTTCAGGACTCAAGATACAGTTGCACGGTGTGTTGTTTCTGCTGCCACAGGCTCAAGCAGGTATCTCTCTGGAAATGTTGTGCTAGTTTAGTTAGTTGTCCTTGAAGCTACACAGAAGTCAATTCCACACAGTTTATTCTTAGGACCACCCTCTCAGGCTCATATCCTAGTGTATACATACGAGGGTTACCTTAGGGCTGCCACAAGTCGGAAAGTATTTGAAGGCACACAACCTGGTCCTGCTTTTACAAACTCGTCCACACGCTCCTTGAACATTCCCGAAAGCCACACTTTGCTAGCTTTCTACTTTCTATCGCGTCTAGTTTCAAAGGCGGCAGAATTTCAGAAAACGCCTGTCTCGCTAATCCATTGAGTGCTGTGACGCGAAAGCCTTCGCCTCCTGAAATGCCATCCCTCCACTTCAATGCACCTATAATTGGTCTGCTTTTGATCCACTCTCTAAAGGTCGGTACTTCGCTTATAGACAGAATTTTGAAACGTTCTGAGGAGTAATGTTTCAGGTCCATGATGGAAATGGCCCTAACTCCAGTGTTGCGCCTTCTGTCCCACTAGCACCTGGCATCATCTGGTATACTGCCATTAAACCTGGAAGTTTCAGTTTGCTACCATGGACAGGATGCCATGATCTGCTTGGTTCTGCCGATTAACCACAGAAGGAACACCTTCATAGGGTTTCCTTCCTCCCTCCATGCGAGAAAAATATAAGGGTCTGCATTGTGTATTCTGCTCTAGGTGCTGCGCAATCGCAGAGTACACTTGGCCCTCTGCATTTGCAGCTTTGACTATTTGAAGTTTTGATTAATATGTCCTCTCTAGGAATCTCTAGGTCCTCCACCGCAACGCTGCCAGACGTCGACCATAGAGTTGTGATGGAGAACCTAAACGTTCCTATAGAAAACACTTCTCTGGGCATCTGTAGGTCCTCCAGCATGATTCTATGATCAGCCTCTGGCAGATGTTGACCACAGAGTTGGCACTGGAGGACCTAGAGATCCCTAGATCAGTGTTCTCTTAGGTAAAAAGAATAGTATTTATTAATATTATTATTATTTATTTGAGGTTTTTCCACATTCGCACTAACCCCAGCTACAGTGGAGGGACTGCTGTAGAAGGAATACACCATTCTGACCTCTGCCATTGGGCAGGGAGATCAATATCTTTTTGACAGTTGCGTTTCTTACTTTCCACAAGGAACACCAAGGCACTTCCACAAACATTTAAAGAAGGAGCAGCTGGAAGGCATGTGCTTCCCTTCCCCTGATAGAAATAAGTTTTGGATCCAAAAAGCTGTTGCCCTAACACTGTAAAACACAAAGACTCAGCACTAAATCCATCAAAGGGCTGCTGGTTTGCTTGCACATACAGCTTGGAAAACCTCCTTCTCCTACTCCTTCTTCTTCTAGATCTTGTATTACAACTGCCAGAATCACTAGCACTACCAACGGAGTCTGTGTGAGCACACATATGAGAAAATCTTGAAAAAGTTACTTTTGGACTATTACTTCCAGGCCAGTGGCCACACTAGTTGGGGGTTTCTGACAGCTAAACTAAGTAACTTTGCAATCTCTCTCCTTGAATAGAGTTGTTTTTTTAATTATTAATATTAATATTTATCTCTTTCCCTTGACAAATGTCTTGAGAATTCTTTGACTGGTTAATCAAAAATAAATAAAATAGACGAATATTAATAGATTAAGTAGATCAAATGGGCTTAATGTAGAGAGGCAGATCGACTGTTGCGAGGTCAATTTGGCCTGTCCCAAAGTTAATTTCCAATACAGTCACTTGTGAAAGAGAGAGAGAGAGAACGTAGACCAAGATTCCTTTCGTTTTCGGATCAAGGAGAGAAACTGGTACAAAAACTGAACCAATGGTATAGCAAGGAAAGGACAAACCAGGTTAAGGACGGGATTGCACATAAATGATCATTTGATACAGTTAGGCGCATCGAAACAACTACTTGGAATTCACAGGAGATCAGAAATGGAGGGGTAAGTAAGCCCCTTGTCCAAATAACCAGCCTGACCGAATGAAGGGTGAAGGTATCCAGGACTAAAGCACACAGACAAGAAAGAAATCCCCATTTAAAAAGTCTAACTTTGATAGTGCAACAGAAACACAAGTGCTAACAGGATTGAAACAAAGGACGCTTGCAATTCAAAGGCCTTTAAAAATTCAACCTGGGAGGGGAGCAGTGAGGAGACTGGGAGTATTGGGAGGAGAGCGGTGGAGAGATTAGGAAATGATGGCATGATGCCCTTGTGGGGGAAGACACACATAACACACACACAAAGAGAGAGTTATGTGTTTGCCTTGCGTGCCATCTTCATGCTGGTTGTGGTGGGAGGGGGGGACTGAATCAATGCTACCTTCCAAAATACTTTCCAACAACCCCCTCCTCAACCCCTCCAGAGTCTTCCCCTAGCAGTACACTATCAGAGTGGTCCATACAAAATGCAGAAAGGCCCTATTTCGATCCAAAGAGCAGGGACAGTGGGGCACCAAAAGTGACGTTGGGTCCCTTTGGTGCCCGCCCTCCATCCCTCCCTGAGTCTTCCCTGCTTAACCCTTAGGAGACCTGGCGGTGGTGAAATACCGGTCCTGCGGCCACAAGGTTGTGAGTTCAATCCCAGGAGGTTGATTTCCATCCTTTCGTAGGTCGGTCAAATGAGTCCCCAGGTTGTTGGGGACAAGTGACTTACACTTATAGAGTGCTGAGTGCTCTATGAAGAGGTATAGAAATGTACACGCCATTGCTATTAGAAGAGGTATGCCCTTCTGTGTGGCATCAAAGAAGGAAAGGATGCCTCTTTTAAGGAGGAACGGGCACCCATTGGAGTCAGAGGTGATTGGTACGCTCCAAAAACAGGATGGGCAAGGCTGGGCAGATGATGGAGCAGGCAGTCCAGAAGGCCAGAACTAGGCGGCACTTAGTAGAGTGGTCAAATTCCATAGTAGGTTGCCCGAAGAAATGCCAAGGAGCCCTGGTGCCACGATCGAACGCTGGTCCTGCAGCCACAACATCGCAAGTTCGAGCTCCACGGTTGCGTCGGCTTTCCAAGCTTTCGTAGGTCGGTCAAACGTGTGCCCAGCTTGTTGGGGGCAACTGGCTTGACGGAGTTTCCTGCGGGTTTTTCCGGGCTGTGCGTCCGCATCCTGGAAGCATTTATTCCCGGTTCGCAGCTTGTAAACCACTTAGAGAGTGCAGAATTCACTGATAGGCAAATAGTATATAGCTATGCTGTATGTATAGCTATAGACAGCCAGCTGGCTGATTCCTCACCAGTTAAGAGGGCTCAGATCATGTAAGGGAGAGAGAGAAGAAACAGGCGTCTTAGTCATGCCTGGCATCTCTGATTTAGGGCCAGGTGAGCTGTCCAAGGTACCACTGGAGACATCTCATTGTGAAGAGGGCACCTGAAGCCCAACCAAAGACAAAAACCTTCTAAAGTACAGGGGAGGCAAGCAGAACGCACCCCCCAAACACCGCAGGTTCTTCCAAGCCCCTCCATAGGAATCGCACACACGTTACGTGTATAAAATTTTATCTGTAGAGCATTTAAGCCAATACTGCAGCCCACAACATTGTGAGCTTGATCCTCAAGAAGGCTTCCAAAATCCAGTTGGCCTTCCATCCTTTCGTAGGTCAGCAAAATGATGACCCAGCTTGTTGGGGGGGGGCAATTGGATCACGCGTTGTAAAGCGCTTAGGGAGGGCCGAGTTCAGCGATAAGCGGTACAGAAACGTCCTCGCTACTGCTATCCCTGGCGTCTCTGAAGGGCCGGGCGAGTTGTCCGAGGTACCACTGGGAAGAGCTACCTGGGAGAAGGAGGGACCACCTGAAGAAATCTCATCGCTACTGCTATCCCTGGCGTCTCTGAAGTGTTGTCTGAAGGGACAAAAACCTCATAGAGGGTAAAGGGGAGTAGAATCTCAACAACATCAACAACAACAGCAACAACAACCGCGGGGTCTTGTGAGCCCCTCCGAAGGAATCACGCACATATAACCAAAGCATATATATATATACACAACACCCATCCTTCCTCCTCCTCCAATTCTCCACTTCCAACAGCTGGAGACGGGGAGAAAATGTCACACAACTCCCCATCGCTGCCCCAACCTCAGGCCTTTGTGCACTAAAACAAATGAACGCTGTCCAACACATTCCCTATGGCCCTGTCTTCCCCACTGTTTCCCTATGGGCAAGTATGGTTCCTCTATGGGCAAGTATTCTCCAATGTTTCCCTATGGGCAAGCATGGTTTCTCTATGGCAGGGGTGCCCAACCTGTGGCCCTCCAGATGTTTTGGGCTTCGTCTCCCAGAAGCCTCAGCCAATCAGCATCCACATGCAAATTTCCTTCCGACCTCATAATGCCCTCCCTGCCAGCTTGGCCAATGAATGCTGTGGGATTCTGGGAGCTGAGGAAGAAGTCCAAAACATCTGGAGGGCCACAGGTTGGGCACTCTTGGCTCTATGGGCAAGCTTGGTTTCTCTATGGGCAAGGATAACCAAATGTTTCCCTTTGGCAGGTCTGGTTTCCCTATGGCCAAGTCTGCTTTCTCTATGGCCGGCCATGTCTCCCTACGGCCAGGGATGACTTCCGTATGGTCGAGTATGACTTCCTTATAGTCAAATATATAGTATGCCTGCCCTATGGCCAGGGATGCCTTCCCTATGGTCAAGTATGGTTCCTCTATGGCCCAGTATGCCTATGGTCAAGTATTGTTCCTCTATGGCTAAGGATGCCTTCCCTATGGCCAAGCATGCTTTCCCTATGACCCAGTATGGTTCCTCTATAGCCCAGTATGCTTTCCCTATGGCCCAGTATGCCTTCCCTATGGTCAAGTATGGTTCCTCTATGGCCAAGGATGCCTCCCCTATGGCCAGGGATGCTTTCCCTATGGTCAAGTATAGTTTCCCTATAGTAAAGTATATTTTCCCTATGGTTACGTATGCCTTCCCTATGACCAGGGATGCCTTCCCTATGGCCAATGACGCTTTCCCTATAGTCAAGTATATTTTCCCTACGGTTACGTATGTCTTCCCTATGGCCAATGATGGTCAAGTGTATTTTCCCTATGGTTACGTATGTCTTTTCTATGGCCAGGGATGCCTTCCCTATGGCCAGAGATGGTTCCTCTATGGCCAATGACACTTTCCCTATAGCCAAGTAGGGTCCCTCTATGGCCGGCGATGCCTTCTTAATGTCATGGGATCCATGGGGAAATAATGGCCAAGCCCTGTTACTGGTCCCAGTCCTTCCCAGTTGCCTCCAGAGCCGGGAGCAGCGTCGTGCCACCAGACCCTTTTTGAGGGGACCCCGGAGAAGGTGGGTCCAGGGTCCCCGCTGCTGCTGCTGCCCATCCTCATCCTCATGATCCTCCTGATCCTGATCCTTGCAAGGTTCCCATCCTTACCTGGAGGTCTTCCAAGGAGACGAAGCTGGCCATGGCGAAGCCGTCGATGATGTCCTCTTCGGGGGAGGAGGACTCCCTGCTCTTCCTCTTCCTCTTCCTCCTCTTCTTCCTCCTGTGGGGCCTGGGCAGGGAAGAGGAAGAGGAAGAAGAGGAGGAAGAAGAAGAAGAGCAAGAGGAGCAAGAGGAGGAAGAGCAGGAGGAGAAGAGGGAAGGAGGGCGTCTTCGTCTGCAGCGTCTTCTTGGTGGTGGCCTCCGAGGCAGAGGGGTCCCAGTCCCCCCTCGCTCCTCCTCCTCCTCCTCCTGCTGGGCAGGGAAGGCTCCCTTCGAGCGCCTTCGGAGGCTTCGGCTTCGGTCGCGCTGGGAACGGGAGCGGCGCTTCTGGCGGAAGAAAGGGGCCCCGGAGAGAAGGAGGGAGGCAGCAGCAGAAGCAGGAGGAGGAGGAGGAGGATCCATGGCTCCCGGAAAGAGGAAGGAGAGAGGGAGGGAAGGAAAGAAAGAAAGGAAGGGAAGGAGGGAGGGAAGGAGAAGGAAGGAAGGAGAGATAGGTGGATAGGATAGAGAGAAGGAAGGGAAGGAAGGAAGGAAGGAAGGAAGGAGAGGTGGATGGATGGATGGAAGGAAGGAATGAAAGAAAGAAAGAGGAGAAGGAGAAAGGAAGGAGGGATGGAAAGAAAGAAAGAAAGAAAGGAGAGAAGGAGGAAGGAAGGAGGGATGAAAAGAAAGAAATAAAGACAGGAGAGAAGGAGAAAGAAAGGAATGGGGGAGGATGGATGGATAGAGAAGGAAGGGAAGGAAGGAAGGAAGGAGAGAAGGAAGGAGGAAGGAGAGATGGATGGATGGATGGATGGAAAGAAGGGAGAGATGGAGGAAGGAAGGAGGAAGGAGAGATGGATGGAAAGAAAGAAAGAAAGAAAGAAAGGAGAAAAGGAGGAAATAAGGAGGAAGGAGAGATGGATGGATGGAAAGAAGGAAGGGAAGGAAGGAAGGAAGGAAGGAAGGGAAAGAAGGAGATGAAAGGAAGGAGGGAATAAGAGATGGATGGATGGAGAGAAAGAAAGGAAGTAAGTAAGGAGAGATGGATGGAAAGAAAGAAAGAAAGAAAGGAGAGAGGAAGGAGAGATAGATGGATAGAGAGAAGGGAGAGAAGGGGAGGGAGGAAGGGAAGAAAGGAAGGAGAGATGGGTGGATGGATGGAAAGAAAGAAAGGAGGGAGAGGAGGAGAAAGGAAGTGGGAGGATGGATGGATAGAGAGAAGGAAAGGGAGGGAAGAGAGGTGGATGGAAAGAAAGAAAGAAGAAAGGGAAGGAGAGAGGGAGGATGGATGGATGGATGAAGAGAAAGAGAAAAGGAATGGAAGGAAGGATGGACGGAAGGAAAGAAAGGAAGGAAGGAGAGAAAGACAGGAAAGGAAAGAGGGAGGGGAGATTGATGGATGGATAGAAAGAAGGACGTGAAGAAGGGGAGGGGAGGAAGAAAAGAAGGGAGGGAGAGAAGAAGGAAGGACGAATGGAAGAAAGGAAAAAAGAAGGGAGGGAGGAAAGGAAGGTGAAGAGAAGGGAGGGAGGGAGGGGAAAAAAGAAAGATGGATGGATGGATAGAAAGAAGGAAGAAAGAGAAGGAAGGATGGGAAGGGAAGAAAGAAAAGGAGGGAGGGGGGAAGAATGAAGGAAAGAAAGATGGAGGGAGGGAGAGAAAGGAGGGATGGGATGAAGGGAGGGATGGAGGCTCTGTGAGGGAGGCTGGTGGTGCTTCAGAGCCAAGAAGGGGAGCAGCTGTCCCTCCTCCTCCTCCTCCTCCTCCTGGCCTTCCTCTTCCTCCTCCTCAGCAGAGCCATCCAAAAGCCACCCCCCAGGGACCCCCTTCCCTAGTCCCAGCAGGCCCCGGGGAGGGCGGAGGAGGAGGCAGCCAGAGACACAAAGGACGCCTCCTCCTCCTCCTCCTCCTCAAAATGGAGGGGAAGACTGCCTTCCTCCTCCTCCTCCTCCTCCTCCTCCTTCTTTCTTTCAGGCGAACGCCGTGGACGCCTCACCCACCCTTCCCTCTCTCTGAGGGAGTGGAATGGAGGCGAAAAGGACCCCCCTCCCGGTGACGTCACCGCGAAGGAAGACACGCCCCCCCAGCAGCGGCGGCGGCGTGAAAGAAAGATTTCCCCCCCCTGCGCGAAATAAGTCGCGGGCGTGCGCACTGCGCCTGCGCACTACCGGAGTGAATGAATGAGTGGAGAGGAGACAGTGTTCTCTACCAAGGAGGGGCGTGGTCTGGAAGGGGCGTGGCTTCTGGGGAAGGGGAGGGGACTCAAGTGGCCACGCCCCTCCTCGATTTTTTTAAAAAATTATTTTTATATATGTGTGTATATATATATATATATATATATGTATATATGTATACATTTTATATGTGTGTATATATATGTATATGTATATATATATGTGTGTGTGTGTGTATTAAAGTGTATGTGTGTGTATATAAATATATATAGTATATGTGTGTATATATAAGTGTTTGAGTATATATATATATATATATACACACTCAAACACACATATATACATATATATATATATACACACACACACATACACTCAAACACACATATACTTACACTTACTGAACATATATAAACACACTTATGTACTTGCACATACATATATATATATATATTCACATACACTCAAACACACTTGTATACATATACATACTTATATACATGTGTGTGCTTGTGTGTATATATACATATACTCAAACACACTTATACAGATATACATGTGTGTATATATACATATATATATATATTCACATACACTCAAACACAATTTAATATATAGATATATATAGATATATATACATGTACATGCTTATACATATGTGTGTGTGTGTGTGTGTTTGTATATATATATATATACATATACTCAAACAGGTATATATATATATTCATATGCACTCAAACACAAATATATATATATATATATATATATACGTATACACATGTACATACTTATACATATATATGTGTGTGTGTTTGTGTATATATACATATACTCAAACATACTTATTCAAGTATATATATATATATTCACATACACTCAAATACAATTATATATATATATATATACACATGTACATACTTATACAGGTATATATCTTTGTGTATATACATATACTCAAACATACGTATACAGGTATAAATATATTCACATACACTCAAACACATTTATATACATATACATGCATATATATATATATATATATATATACATATATATGTTTGTATATATATATATATATATATGCTCAAACACACTTATACTGATATACATTTATATATAAATATTCACATACACTCAAACACACTTATATACATATACATACTTATACATATTTATGTGAGTGTTTGTGTATATATACATACAGTATAATCAAACACACTTATACAGTTACATATATATATATATATATATATTCACATACACCCAAACACACCTCTATATATATATATATATATTCAAAAACATTCAAACACATCCAGTTGCCTTGGATGGTCATCTGCAAGGCAAATGATTTCCTGCATCTGGAGGCGGAATGGCTGGAAAATAATAATAATAATAATAATAATAATTATTATTATTATTAATATTATTAATATCCCGCCTATTCCCAAAGGATCCAGGTGGGTTTATCTTTCATACCTCTTCCTATTCTTAGCCACAGTATTGTTAGACGTCCACGAAATTTCAGGTGCAATTGGGGTAACGCTTGCAATTCTGGATTCCTGCAGCGGACTGCGAGGAATCATTTCCCGTCGCTGGAAATTGAGGACGTAACTCATTGCTTGGAGAAACGGCACGAAGCCTTGCCTCCAGCAAGAATAATTTGTGACCGCGCATAAGGATAAATGTTGAAAAGATAAATCTGTGTGCGCAATACCTGCGTGCAATACCAGGAGAGGCTTCCAGGAGGGAAAGGTGGGACCATGGGAGGATCAAGCGGATAAATCTCGAAATGGGCACTTAAAGCCTGTCCGTCATGGATCCGAGGTTGCGCCTGCAGTCGATGCACATGC
Organism: Urosaurus nigricauda; assembly: GCA_034509955.1. Taxonomy (NCBI): domain Eukaryota; kingdom Metazoa; phylum Chordata; class Lepidosauria; order Squamata; family Phrynosomatidae; genus Urosaurus; species Urosaurus nigricauda. The sequence continues at coordinate 22,977,157 of JAOEGL010000010.1, forward strand.
CTTTCGGGGAGTGAATCCCATTGATTCGACTTCTGAATGCAGACATAGGAGTTTATCAGGCTGGAGGAATTTCTCTTTATTTCGAATGGAGCCAACTGGAGCCAATTCGAATTCACGTGAATTCACTACTTTAGCGAATTTACGCGAATTCCTATTGCGTTCGGAATGCATTCAGAGTGACTTCCCATTATCCAGAAATGACTCCCCATTGCCCGCAATTGCATGAGATGCTTTAATACGCAATACCGTAAAACCCATGATTGCGTTCGGAATGACTTCCCTTTTGGCCGAAATTGCGTGAGATACTTTAATACGCAATAACGTGAAACCCCATGATTGAAAGCATCCCACGAATGAAACGGAAACGGCGAGTCATCGCGCAAATGATTATCGCACGCAGTTGCACAAATAAAGCGGTATCGGAAATGCATTGTCGCCATAATCCCAAAGTAAAAAGAGGCGCGTTAATGCTTCTTTGTGGCTACTTTAATGGTGGGTTTTGTGCGACGTCGTGTGAAATCATTACGTTCAATTACGCAATTTTTCCAGGATATTCACGGGATAAACCTTCTATCTCCTTCATGTGATAAACTCCAAAAGAAATTTAGGAACAGACAGAACCAGCGTTCAGGGACTCAACCAAAGAAGCGTTAAAAAAACGGGTTGTTGGGTTCTTGCCGTTTGATTTTTATCGTTGATACTTGGCAAGAAAATGTGACTTACATGTCAATGTTTGGATTTTTTCCGCCATCCCAATGCCTTTTCCTTTTTTCTTTCTTTTCCTCCACAAAGGAGCATATTTCAGTTCGCTGAAGAATCCCAAGTACCTTTGGCCGTACAATGCACATCGCTAGTGCATTTGTTGCACAAGAGATTTTGAAAACCGCTCAAGGAGGGTATTAATGCGGCTGAATCCTCCAACGAAAAGGACATCTTGAGAACTGAAAGCATAGTCTTGAGAACGGAAAGCATTGATCTAATACTTACCACAAAGGCAGAGACTGTCTGGCTTCTGTGAAAACACAGCCGCTCTCCTCTCCAGCCATGTCCCTTTGACATCAAGGCTTCGTTCACACTCCCTTTTAAACCGGATTGAATTGGTTTAAATGACCCTGGTTCGCACTTGAACCGAATTGCCGAAGCGATTCGGAGAGGGGAGCCGTGCACTAGACCCATTTAACCCGCATCTTTTTGACGCTGACTTTTTCCCCCCACGTCTTTTTGGATAAATCGATTCCGCGCAAGTGTGAACCAGATGTGGATCGAAATCGATTTAAATTTGCCCCTTGGGCGGCTGGAACTGAATCATTTTGAATCGATTCATTCGCGAATGTGAACCGCAAGTGGGTTGTTCTGTTTCATTTTGCAGCAAGAAAATGCCATCGGGACAAATGTAGTATGAACCGCACTCCACTGCTGAACCGATCCGTCGATTCGGTTTGCAAAGCGATTTATTTGTAAGTGGGAATGTGGCCCAAGAAAGAAAGAAAATGTTTATTTGGAGACCTGAAATGGGTGCCAGTGACAGAGCTCTCACATCTGGAGTATCTTTATTGATAGACGTTACAACTCTCAGGATTTCTAAAAGGGAAAGGCACCCCAGTTGCTCATTCCTTCTGTTCCGAACTGGCTGATAACATATAGAGCACCTTTTCTCATTGGACGGGATGTCATATTGAAGAGGGAGCAAGCTTGTTTTCTGCTGCTCTAGAAAATAGGACATGGCCCAATGGGTGCAAACTACAAGAAAAGAGATCCCAGCTCAACATTAGGAGGAACTTCCTGACAGTAAGAGCTTTTTCAACAGTGAAGCACACTCTCTCAGAAAGCGGTGGAGTCTCCTTCCTTGGAGGTCTTTAAACAGAGGCTGGATGGCCATCTGTCGGAGATGCTTTGATGGAGAGTTCCTGCATGGCAGAACGGGGTTGGGCTGGATGACCCTTGGGGTCTCTTCCAACTCTTGGATTCTATGATTCTATATGATTTCTTTACAGGTCTCTCTGGTGAAAATGTCCTGCTCTTCTCCTCATGTGCATCTAAGTGAACCTCCACTCCATAATCCACTCCATAATGGCCCATGCCTTCAGTTCCAGCTTGAACAGTGTAGCCTTATTTCCGCACGCCACAAAGAACGGCAGAAAACCTTAGAACAACTCTTTACATCTGCTGACACGCATGAGTGGATAAATGGTCCGTATTAGAAAAATTCAGTAGATGGATGCCTTTGGCAACACTAATGGCCCACCAGCAGCATGTCTTCTGTGCCCACCACTATTGCCTTCTAGTGTATGGGAGAGAGATCATGCAAAGGATAATCCACTACCTCATCCACTCTCATTGTGTTCCAGGTTCATTTTGTATTTATTGTTGAAGAGAAGAAGCATTGGTCTGCAATAACATAACTGCTGGGTACACCGCCTGTTTTATCTCTCTCTGTTGCCTGCCTGAAAGCATCTTCCTTCATCGCTCGGGTTTCTGTCGGAAAGTGGTTGGCGCGATCACCGGTAAAAGAGAAATTCTCCAAATAGAGGCAGCGGAGGGGCGGGCGAAGCAGGTAGGAAATTGGGGAAAGGAAGCCGGCACTAAAAAAAAATAAGATATAATATGATGAATGCTAATGGTCCGATCTAGCCGGATGAGGTGCATATTGGCTCCTGGTTGCTTTCACCGTCGGAGACGGGCAAAGTGCTCTATGAGTAAAGGAAAGGTCAGGTGCCGAGGGAAATGGAAAATACGCAGCGCTAAATGGCAGAGCATCATTGCAGGACGGTAATGAAACTCCCTGGACTGTGTCCGGAGATGCTATCAGACCCAGAGCTTGCCTTCGTCGGCTTTGTTTAAAAGAATACAGGGAGGTGGAAAGGTCTTCAGAAATAATATCCCGGACCAGGCTGACGCTTAATTACGTTCTGTTGCCCTTTGCTACATCCTGCGCATAGACTACTACAGTGTTTTCGACAGGGGACTGCCTTTGAAAAATGGGCTAAAAAATGTTACAGCTCCAGAATGCGGCAGCTCAGGTTGCTTTCCTGTTTTCTGGGGACGTTCTCGATGAATCCTCTACCGACTCATGTTTTTAGCTGTTTCTGAAAAAGGATGTTTTCTCTCGCCGCATGCTACCCCTCTTTATCCTTGACTTGCTTCCATTGGTGAAAGTGAGATCAAGATGGAAAAGTAGCTTGCCCTCAGTTGACTCAACAGGAGGGAGAGGAGAAAGTGGAATAATAATAATAATAATAATTTATTTATACCCTGCCTCTCTGTGAAACACAACCAGGGTGGCTTACCGTTAAAATAATATAATCCCATATCTCAATATCCCACCCCCTTAAATTACAGTTAAAAAGTACACAGTTAAAACATACTTTAAAAGAAATCAACCAATCAACAATGACTATAGCATGCTTCAGATGTTCAGATTCTTTAGTGGCCAGTTATCTATTCAGGGAAGAATAAGAGAAAAGGTGGTATCATAGCCCTGTTTAAGTATTTGAAGGGGTGTCATATTGAGGATGGAGCGAGCTTGTTTTCTGACGCTCCAGAGAATAGGACCAAGCGAACGTGGCTGTGTCTCTTTCAAAAGTACAATCACGGTTGCTTTTAATCTTCCTTCTCAGACCCTCCTTTTATCAGTCGCTTCTATCCCTCTCTCCTTTAAAGCTGAAGGTTAATTTTCCGTCTCCTAATTAGACAACATTGTGATGCTCTAATTTGTTATCCTATGTGCACAAATCTTTTTAATTACAGCACATGCCTTTGATATACTTGTCTTTATTTAGCACCAGCAATTAAACAGTTCAGCAACTAATTAACAAACGAGGGGGAAAAACAACTCCCAGTTAAACAGAAGGAAGGAACGAAAGAAGGAAAGTTTTTTTTTTTTCTAGGAGATGCTGATGACCCCTGTTTATGCACCAACTCTTTAGGAAAGTGGAAATATTGTTTTTGGGGACCTCCAAGTTGTTACTACTAAGTGTCTGGGGAGTAACGCACAAGTAGATGACTCTGGCAGATTGTAAAGCAAAGAGGTGTAAAGCACGAGACTGTAACACAGAGTGGCCAATATGGGGTAGTGGTCTGAGTTTTGGACTACGGAGTTTATCACACGTGAAACTGGAACTCCAATCCAAAGCCATTCCAAGCCCTCACCAACTGCACTTACAGCGGAGTTTATCAGACGTCAGAAATTGGAAGTATAATCCAATGGCAATCCGAACACAATCATGTGGTTTCACGTTATTATGAATTAAAGCATCTCACGCAATTTCGGGCAAAAGGGAAGTCATTCCGAACGCAATCATGGGGTTTATGTTATTACGAATTAAAGCATCTCACGCAATTTTGGGCAATGGGGGGTCATTTTCGGGTAATGGGAAGTCATTCTGAATGCATTCCAAACGCAATGGGAATTCACATGAATTCGCTAAACTAGCAAATTCACATGAATTCGAATTGGCTCCCTTCGCAATTGAGAGAAATTCCTCCCGTCTGATAAACTCCAGCGAGGGCAAACTTGGTAGAGGAGGCCATTGCATTAAAGGCATATGGTTGAGTCCCTTCAATGAATCAAAGAACTTGAGGACTTCCTGGGGAGAATACAGGGAGAATTGGGAAGTCGAAGGCTTTCACATTCTGCGTCCATTGTTTCTTGTGGGGGTTTTGGACTACGTGGAAGAATTTATTCCTGACATTTCTCCAGCATCTGTGGCTGGCATCTTCATTCTCTGAAGATGCCAGCCACAGATGCAGGTGAAACGTCAGGAACAAATTCTTCCAGAACATGGCCCCATAGCCCGAAAAACCCACAAAAAAACTATGGGTGCCTGCCGTGAAAGCCTTCGACTCCAGAAATGTCTGCTGTTGCTGGACTGAATGTGTTGCCGTTGAAGAAGGCCACCCAGTACAGTAATATAAAGGCCAAAACACATTGGGCTTCCTTTTTTACAAAACAGAATAATCAAAAACCTTTTTAAAGAACAAAATATAGCCATTGATAACCGCGCGGAGATTTGTTTCTTCTTACAAAGTTAGCATAGTAGCACAAAGAGGCAGGGAATGAGGCGACATAAAACACTGTAGATCAAAGTCTCCGGTTAAACCTCTTAGACTGCGCCTCCAACTATGGATAAAATCTGAAAAGAATATCAATTAAGCCAATTTCTCCTCCACGCAATAAATCCACGCATCACACATCCATCCATTTCTATAGATTGTTCATTTGTTGGTCCAGGGTTCACGTCCCTACTTGGCTACAAAATTGTTAGGCTGCAGACGCTGGCGAAACGTCAGGAATAAACTCTTACAGAACACAACCACGTCGCCTGAAAAAAACATACACAAAAAAAACAATAGGGAGAATTGATCCTACAAAAGCAACAGGAAGAAACTGCCAAGGTAAATGAAGAGGCCCTGAAGGACCTTAACTTTTAAAAAATGTTCTTTAAATCTTACCTTTCTCTCAAAGGGACCCAAAGTGGCTAACGTATGTACAAGGTTCATTGATTTTAAAAAATCATCATAGAATCATAGAGTTGGAAGAGACCCCAAGGGCCATCCAGTCCAACCCTCTGCTATGCAGGAACTCTCCATCAAAGCACCCCCAATAGATGGCCATTCAGCCTTTGTTTAAAAACCTCCAAAGAAGGAGACACCGCTACAGTGCCTTCCACTGTTGAACAACTCTTAGTGTCAAGAAGTTCTTCCAATAATAATAATAATTTATTATTATTCAGCCAATTTAATTAGACAATTAACAATTTGATTAATTTACAATTAACAATTTGACTAATGTTGAGGTGGAATCCCTTTTTGTGTAGTTTGAATCCATTGTTCTGTGTCCTATTCTCTGGAGCAGCAGAAAACAAGCTTGCTCCATCCTCACCGTGACACTGCTTCAAATACTTAAACAGGGCTATCATATCAATCAATCTTTATTTATGCTGAATAGACCCATCAACACATACAGAAACTTAAAATATATAAATGGAAGGATTACATATAACATAAAACCAATATCAAATAGAAAGTTTTCATTAAAGTGCAGAAAGTGAAGAATAAAATTAAGTTGTCAGATTGGATTACAACATTGAGGATTATCTTGATGATGCATTTATAGCTGTCATATCACCTCTTAACCTTCTCTTCTCCAGGCTAAACATCCCCAGCTCCGTACGTCTCTCCTCATAGGGCTTCATGGTTTCTAGACCCTTCACCATCACCAAAATGTAAATGCAGAAAGAAGTTAGCAGCCTGAGCTTTCATAGACGTAAGTCTACTTTCTCAGATGCATTCGGTGGAGTGGTAAACCAGGGACAGATATTCGCACATTGGGGACGATTTCACTAACTAACTATTATATGTATGCCTATCTTTGGCTTACCACTCCATCGAATGGTGAAGTGCCATCACCCTGCAGAACCGAATGCACAAATTTTTCCTTTTAAAATGTCCCCAGGGCCTCCTGGTTCCAGTGGCTCCAAAGCATTGCTCTCCAGCTGGGTCTTATTTCCGTGCGAGGAAGTGGAGAGACACCGTTCGACGTTATCCTTCTGTGCAAGTGCTTCCAGAAAGGGTGGAAATTGTAGCAGAGAAGGGTTATAATCGCAATCAATGTTGTAAATGGAAGTATCAAACTAGGAAAAGATTGCATGGCATTAAAGATAAAGGCACGGCTCAATCCAGCGACGGGCTTATCAGGCTTTGGCGAGAGCATTTCCTCGTCTGTTGCATTGACATCCTTTGAAAAGCTCATTGATTCACAGCGAATACAGACTTGTCATAGTTTCATGAATAACCGTTGCATGGCTCAGAGCATCAAAGCTTCCCCTCCCCGCCTCAATCGATGAGAACAGATTCGACAAGATTGCCTGAGCCCCACTGCGAGACAAGCGATGCATTTAGGTGTAGGCTGTGAAAACTGAGGAGTGCATTGAGAGGCATGGGATAGAGACATACAGATGTGCGCGCGTAAATGTGTGTAAGCATGGATCATGATGAAAACAGCAAAGGTGAGGATCACGCAGCTGTTTTCCCTTGCGCTCAGTCATGTTCAGGGATATTGCTTTTGGACGTGAAGGTTTGACTTCATATTCGTGCTTATAAGTTCTTGGCAGTACATCCATAGGATCATAGGATCGTTGAGTTGGAAGAGACCCCAAGGGCCATCCAGTCCAACCCCATTTTGCCATGCAGGAACTCTCCATCAAAGCACCCACATTGACAGATGGCCATCCAGCATCTGCTTAAAGACCTCCAAGGAAGGAGACTCCATCATTCTCCGATGAAGTGTGTTCCTCTGTCGAACAGCCCTTACTGTCAGGAAACTCCTCCTAATGTTTAGGTGGAATCTCTTTTCCTGTTGCTTGTATCCACTGTTCCGGGTCTTAGTCTCTGGAGCAACAGAAAACAAGCTTGCTCCCTCATCAATCTGACATCCCTTCAAATATTTAAACAGGGCTATCATATCGGTTTTTTAACCTTCTCTTCTCCAGGCTAAACATCCCCAACTCCCTACGGTCTTTCCTCATAAGGCATGGTTTCCAGACCCTTCACCATTTTAGTTGCCCTCCTTTGGACACACTCCAGTTTCTACTACCCCACAGGTCACTTCCATTTTTGAGCACCCTTTGGGTTCGGCCGGTCAACCAATTACAAATCCATGTAACTGCAGTTCCCACAAGACAACCGGGTTCAGCGCTTTGGAGAGTTACTTTCTGGACAGCGACTCTCAGAAACCTTTCTCAGAATGGTCAGGAGTGGAAACCTGTAGTCCAAAAAATAGCTTTCCTAAGCTCTGCCAGGGTTTCCGAATGCATGTCTGCTGCCCATGGAAAGTCCATGGAGTTTATCATACGAAGGGAATTGGGGGTATAATGCAATGGCAATCCGAACGCAATCATGGGGTTTCACGTTATTGTGAATGAGTGTATCTCACCCAATTACAGGCAATGGGAAGTCATTCCGAACGCAATCATGGGGTTTCATGTAATTGCGTATTAGAGTATCTCACACAATTTCGGGCAATGGGGGGTCATTTTTGGGAAATGGGAAGTCATTATGAACGCATTCCTAACGCGATCAGATTTCACGTAATTTTGCTAAACTAGCGAATTCACGTAATTGCAAATTGGCTCCATTCCTCCCATGTGATAAATTCCTCCCATGTGATAAACTCCCATGTCCTGGGGATCTCCAGGATAAGAAGCTTTGGGCAGAAATTCCCAGATATTTTTTTAATCCTCCTCCTAAATTTAGACTGAGGCTGAAGTGTGCCTTCCATTACAATTTGGAATATTTGGTCCTGAATTGTCTATTGTCACAAATGGAGTTTATCATGGGACGAATCCTGTGCAGAAACTAAATTCAAACTGAAATCAACTCGCATTTGCAGGTTCTTTTTCAGCCGACATTCAGGGTTAACCCAAACAAAAAGTTGTGGGATAGTTTTCAAACGACATTTGCGTGGAAGAGAAATAACGTGAAAATAACCCAAACGCAAAGGTGTCAAAACCAGCTCCTTTTTCCTTTTGCTAAATGCCGAAAGTACAAAGGAGCTTTCCGTTCGGATTCTTTTCACATTATTTTTCTTTCACGCCGACGCATCTGACAAACAACACTCGGATTTTGAAATCCCATTTCTGCATGGGATTTTACCAATTCGCTCTCCGTGTGATAAACTCCAAACATCAGGTTGTACATTTCTTGCACTTCATATTAAACGGGGAAAGATTGCCAACAGAAGTCAAAACCAAAACAGATCACAATTACTCTTAAGGCCACAATAAAATGTATCGTTTTTTCCCTCCCCACAAAATATGACTGTCATTATTCAGACTGCTCTGGGGGTTAGGTCCTGAGAGAGTAAATGCCATAAACTACTAAGGAGTAATCTTTACTTTTTAAAAATAAAACTTAATATTCCAGTTCAATCGCAAAGCTGTTTTCTGGTATTTTGCCACTTTTTATTTTGCTCTCCTTGGAAGAAAAGAAGATTTGGGGAAATGCGACTGAGAGGGTTTAGAGAGAGAGGAAAAGCAAAAAGACAACCGCATACCTGAATATGTCAACTACAAATTAAATGCACATCTCTGCAAACCCCATAAGTCACTCGAGTCAAAAGATTGTTTAGTCTAATATCAGTCACCATTTTGTGTCATAAACCAGCTGAGCGGAAAGTGGTTTGAGGCAAGAATGCAATTATTTCGCACAGTCCCCCGCTGAATTGTTGTGGTTTATTTCCCGCCAACCTCCCTTCCCCGAATCCTGAATGATCCGGCCTCTAAGAAGTAAATATAACAGATATAGTCATGCCGTGGAAGAGAGGAGGAATGAGAGGAGGAATAAAAATGCTCCTGGATGCATTCCAAAAACGCTGTGGTCCTCAATCCCCAACAGCAAGAAGAAGCAGATTCTTAACCATTTATCTTGTCCCAAGATACATCTGCAAGCAATATATACTGTCTTTGTTTCTAGGGTTGATATGTAGAACTGCAACGTTGAAATCTGGGTAGAATGCAAAGATATAGCCGCGTTAGTCTGTAGAATCAGTACGTAGAGAGATCTTGTAGCACCGTTGAGACTGACTAAAGAAAGAAGTTGTCAGCATGAACTTTTGTAGACTTCAGTCTACTTCCTCAGATGCATCTACAAAAGCTCATGCTGCCAACTTCTTTCTTTAGTTAGTCTCAAAGGTGCTACAAGATCTCTCTATATACTCTGTCAATGGTTGAGGCGTCTATCCTCATTTTCCAGTAACCGAGGGCAGCAAGATATTCCCTGCCGTCAGGATGTGAATGAATGTACAGCGCTGTGTAAATTTACAGTGCTATATAAATAAAGGTTAATAATAATAATAATAATAATAATTAATAATATGCATTGAATCCAGGAGAGGGAGGAGTATGGGGAAAATCAAGTTCAAGAGCCACATCTGTAAAAGTTATGGCTCTTTTAATAAACAACTGAAGTGTTTAATTGGTTTACAGCTGTGGCTGCCTGTTATATAAACGGTGAAGGGTCCGGAAACCATGAAGCCCTATGAGGAGGGACTTAAGGAGATGGAGATGTTTAGCTTGGAGAAGAGACAGTGAAGAGGTGATATGTTTAAGTATTTGAAGGGATGTCGTATTGAGGAGGGAGCAAGCTTGTTTTCTGCTGCTCCAGGGAATAGGACACAAAGCAATGGATGCAAGGTACGGGAAAAGGTGGCGGAGTCTCTGTCTTTGGAGGTTTTTAAACACCATGTGGCCTAGGAGGGAGTGAAAGGAGAGGCCTAGCAACACCATTGGGCCTGGCCTCAAGTAGAAGAGCCCTCCCTCCATGGCAACACCATCTGGCCTAGGAGGGAGTGAAAGGACATGCCTAGCAACACCATCGGGACTGGCCTCAAGTAGAAGAGCCCTCCCTCCATGGCAACACCATCTGGCCTAGGAGGGAGTGAAGGAGAGGCCTAGCAACACCACTGGGCCTGGACTCAAGTAGAAGAGCCCTCCCTCCATGACAATATCATCTGGCCTAGGAGGGAATGAAAGGACAGGCCTAGAAACACCACCAGGCCTGGCCTCAAGTTGAAGAGCCCTCCCTCCATGACAATATCATCTGGCCTAGGAGGGAATGAAAGGACAGGCCTAGCAACACCATCGGGCCTGGCTTCAAGTAGAAGAGCCCTCCCTCCATGACAACACCATCTGGCCTCGGAGGGAGTGAAAGGACATGCCTAGCAACACCATCGGACCTGTCCTCAAGTTGAAAAGCCCTCCCTCCATGACAACACCATATGGCCTCGGAGGGAGTGAAAGGAGAGGCCTAGGAACTCCATCAGGACCGACCCCAAGTTGAAGAGCCCTCCCTCCATGGCAACACCATCTGGCCTAAGAGGGAGTGAAAGGACATGCCTAGCAACACCATCGGACCTGTCCTCAAGTTGAAAAGCCCTCCCTCCATGACAACACCATATGGCCTCGGAGGGAGTGAAAGGACAGGCTCAGTAACACCATCAAGCCTGGCCTCAAGTTGAAGAGCCCTCCCTCCATGACAGCACCATCTGGCGTAGGAGGGAGTGAAAGGACAGGCCTAGCAACACCATTGGGCCTGGCCTCAAGTTGAAGAGCCCTCCCTCCATGGCAACACCATCTGGCCTAGGAGGGAGTGAAAGGACAGGCCAAACTCCATTGGGCCTGTCCTAGATTATGAAGCAGAGCCCTTCCTCCATGCCATCTGCCTTGGTCCAGGCCTCAGAGGGAGAGAAGAACCTCTGGACCTGATCCCCTTCCCCCCCATCACCGTTCCCTTCTCCTTTTGTGTCGTGTCTTCTTAGATTGTAAGCCTGAGGGCAGAGAACCGTCTAATTAAGAATAATAATTGTAAGCCACTCTGATAGCCTTTAGGGCTGAAGAGCGGGGTATAGATAAATAAATATATTATTATTATCTAAACAGAGGCTGTTGGGGATGCTTCGATGGTGAGTTCCTGCATGGCAGAATGCGGCTGGACTGGATGGCCCTTGGGGGTCTCTTCCAACTCTAGGGTCCAATTATTCTACCTCCTTCAACAACAGCCAAGAGAATGCACACCTTGTAGGTCTTTGAGGCTGGTGAGCGACGGAGATGGAAAGGCTCTCAGATTGAGTAAGCAGGAACTCTTGGGAATCGTGCCAAGTTGCACACATATGTAGAACACATAGGCATTGCCTGTACGAAGCGCTGCTCCGTGTCACTTGGCCCATGGGGTTCTCTTGCTGAGCTTGTTCATTGCCCAGAGGGACAAAGCGACTGATGCAGCAGTAGCCACTCGGTGAATGAAAAATAATTCAATCATCCAGCTTGCTCGCTCATGGGTTTTCTTTGAGCAGTTAGCGAGCCAGCCATGCTGAAAGTTAGCCTGGAAATGATGCGCTCCCCCTCTCAGTCTCGATCGCTCTCCCTCTCTAATGCATTGCTAGAATTCAAGTGCTGCGGATTTTAAATTCCGCCCCTGGCCTCAGGCCACCCACAGTATAAATAAAAGTCAAACGCAACGTCTAGATGCTCAGGAGAAGCGAACAATCTTGCTCTCTTCTTTGCTTCTCTACCGAGGGAGGTGATTTTGTGTCTGAAAATGAAGAAAGGGTAGGATGGTTTTGCACCTGAGAGCCAGACCTGGAAGAGCCCCCAAGGGCCATCCAATCCAACCCCATTCTGCCATGCGGGAACTCACAATCAAAGCATCCCCGACCGATGGCCATCCAGCTTCTGCTTAAAGACCAACAAAGAAGGAGACTGCTGTTAGCAAAGCCTCCTCCAGGTAGACCACAAAAGCCCAGCAAGTGATAGGGAGTATTTAATTCAATTCTTCTCTGTGGTTGAGGTCTATACCTGTGCTTTGCCCATACTGTGCAAATAGGAAACAATATGGGTTCTCACTGCCATTAATCCACAGAGAAACCTCTCTAGAGAGAACATTTCTACTGAGTATTTAAGAGAACTCCATAGCATTCTTAAAAGAGCTGCTGGTATTTTATAATCTGTTCTATTGACATTCATGCAATCAGTTAGTTTTAATTTTAACACAATACTAAAAATGTCCACACAACCAGCCGCTTGATCTTGGGCTCTCCAACATCTGCCACGACCCAATGCGTATAAAGCCCCTCACTCTTTACATGATGTAAAAGATCACCGATGTAATTGCTTTAATAAATTCTGTTTTGAGTTCGCTGCAATCAAAGTCTATCTACATTTGTGTCTATCAGCTGCCAGAACGTGGCACGTTTCCCTGACATGTGCATGTTTGTATCCCAGCTTTTCTTTGGAGAACTCTGTCTCAACATTCTGGTTGCGTCCCGGGTCGCGCATGGAGCTAGGAAGTGGGAATATGGTAAATTCTTATTGAAATGCTAATTGAATGAAATTCTCTCCATCACCGGCGGAGCACCTGATGCGCATGCAGAAAGTCCCTGTTTTGATCTCTCTGGCATGTCTAGTGAGAAGGGATAAGAGAACAGGAGATGGAAAAGACCTCTACCTTACGTCCCTGAAGGCGGCTTTGGGCTCATTCCCATTTAACATTTAAACCGGTTTGGGATTCACCTTTCTTCTGCGTTGGCAAATCGATTCCAAAAGGTCCTTGATTCCCGCTATGAAAGCGGGTCTTTTCTTTACAAGAGGACCATGAGGGTCCAAACAGCATTTATTAAGTATAGGTTCCCATTTTGGGGTGAACTCCTGGTTTTGTTGAAACATACCAGGAGGATTTATTATTCTTAAAACTCTTGGGATCATCTGTGCTTTGCGATACTCCCCCAATGTTCCCATGTGTGTTTCTAGTCTCATGTTTTTTCAGAGCCAAATCCAAAAGTATAGAGTTCTTTTTTTGGCACGATTGTCATCCCCACTAGTTTGTGCCGCTTCAAAATGCGTGTCAATGGTCTGTCATCAACGGTCAATCATCTGTCATCAATTATGTAAGCATGCCAATCATCTGTCATCAATGACATAACCATGTCAATCATCTGTCATCAATGACGTACGTTTATCAATCATCTGTCATCAATGATGTAAGCATGTCAATCATCTGTCATCAATGATGCAAGCAGCAGCCTGGGCAGCCCAGCTGGGGAACTATATATATATATATATATATATATATATAATTTGATAGAAGATTGATTGATTTTGCAACTACTTGCAATCAGCGAGGCAAGTAGTTGCAACAAGCATAAAGGCAGTGCCAGGAAAAGGTGAAATGTTGGATCTACCAAAAACTGAGGAGGGATGGCAAACACCCCTCTGCCATTAGTCCCTGCCTTCCAGAATGATGCAATTCAGAGCCATGATATGATCCTAGCACTATGGAAGAAGATCATGATATGGAACGCTCTAGTTCATTTATACCATATCGAACAGTAACTAAAATGTATTTCGTATCCTGGGATCCTTCTTGACATGTGGCTGCTTGAAAAGAACTGTTCCCAGCGACTGCTGAACAAGAAAGCTTGCATAATGTTTGCTAACACTATCTAAATGCTCTGTGCATGAATGCTGGTGGATACAACATTTCCCTTCCTTATCCCCGACCCTTATCTATCTTCATTATCTATCACCCAGTTTTAGATCTGATCGTAATTTTCATCTCGGCCCCTTAAAATGTGAGGCTCAGGGTTTTCCTTTTCTTGTTCTTTTTTAAAGGCATTAAATATTTAGCAGCTTCCTAAAGGCACCTTGGGATGAAAGTACGGAAGTGACAGAACTGTCATTGTTACCCTTCTTAATCATATTTCTCTTCGGAAAACAACACGCACCTTGTTGGCAAGGCAACTCAGTCACAACCGAAAAGAAAGTCGTATGTGTCAGTTATCAGAGGTGTTTCTTTTTTTAAAAGTTAAGGCTAGAAAAATGGCAAAAAACAAAATGGGGGCGTAGGGCGTTGTTTTATAAACACTTGCATTTAAAAACTTTTTGGTGTGGTTTGTTATAGGATGGGAGGACACTGTGGCTGAGAAGACAAGGATCAGACTTCAGAGGTACATTGCAGACCGTCTGCTCATTGCAAGGCGTCGAGGATGGCTTGGGTCCAGACTATCTGCAAAGACCGGATGAGAGCTTTCTTTCAGGTCCATCACTATCACAGACATGTTTGTTGGGGACTTGGGAGAAGGACCTCTTGGCTGCTCCCAGCCGGTCCAATGAGATCTCAGTGTCTCCTAGAAGTTTATCAGACGACGGAAATTGGAAGTATAATCTAATGGCAATCTAAATGCAATCATGGGGTTTCACATTATTACGAATTAAAGTACCTCTCGCAATTTCGGGCAAAAGGAAAGTCAATCCGAACACAATCATGGGGTTTCATGTTATTGCGTATTAAAGCATATCACGCAATTTTGGGCAATGGGAAGTCGTTTTTGGGTAATGGGAAGTCATTCTGAATGCATTCCGAACGCAATTGGAATTCACGTAAATATCGCTAAACTAGCAAATTCACGTGAATTCGAATTGGCTCCAATTGGCTCCATTCGAAATAAAGAGAAATTCCTCCCGTCTGATAAGGTCCATAGTAACAGCATTCATAATTCAATGAACATTCATGTGAATTCACTTGGATGAATGCGGAGTGAATGCAAAAACCCTCGTCTGATATGGGTTTCCTTGGTGGTTTCCATATCAATGGCGACAGTGGTCCCTCCACATTCATTGGGGTTGGGAGGAAAGGATGAAGGAACCTCATGAATGTGGGGAAACTGCAAATAAAAAACACTATTCTTTGTACCTAAGAGAACACCACTGTAGGAATCTGCAGGCCCTCCAGGGCAACTCTATGGTCAACATATGCCAGACGTTGATCATAAAATCAGGCTGGAGGACCCACAAAGGCCTAGAGAAGATTTCTCTCTAGGAACTTATAGGTTCTCCAACTTTATAGGAAACCTCTGGCAGGAAGACCTAGAGATTCCTACAGAGAACGTATTCATCAAAACCGCAGATAATCAAATCCACAAAAATCAAATCCGCAAACGCGGCGGGACAACTGTACTGGTTTTTGTCCAAAGGAGAGATCAAATGCACTCAACCTAAATGGGCGACAGGGCTCAGGGTTCTGGAGAACTGCTTTAAAAACTGGACTTAAATGGATTCATTATTGCACTGATACGGGAGCCACTGGGGGGTGAGGTCTGAATATTTCGTCCAGGCCAAGCTTAGAAGTTCCTTTCCAAGAACTATCCCTAGTATTACGTGTTGCTTAGCATATTTGCAGGTTTGCATGGAGATCCACGGGCGCCTGTCCAGAAGCATCAGAAGCTTGGATGCCATTCATTCGGCTGTTGCATTATTCACCCCAACGCACCACTCAGAATTTTCCTGATGCCGTTCTCTTATCTCATTACAATGGGATGCTTCTCTGGGGTTGACCTTCTCAGTATTGCAGATTTCGATTGGGCGGGCATGCCTCATAGTTTTCCCTGTTATTAGCCTCCCGGGGTCGGAGGAAGAGAGGGGAGGGAAGCCGCTTCCAACACGAATGCAAAAATGCCCCCCGAAAAAAGCACACGCTATGCAATTACAATAAATCACTATCATTCAGACAATGAATCGGGCATCACAATGACGGTGTATTGCCAGAGAGAGGTTGGCAAGGGACCAGCGCAACAGTCGAAGGTCAAGCAGCCAGATGGGAAATGGGATAAACATTTTCCGCGAGACTCTTATTATAATCTTGCGACTCTGCTTGGCTGTCAAATCACCGTAATGATAAAAACCGCCCTGCGCGGTCTACTCTTTATCTTTCACACGAGACCGTTTGAAAGCGACAGGGGGAGCGAGGGAAAATAAATAGGTGACCTATGGCAAGATCATGAAGATCAAACCTTTTGGGTGTCGATTTGGAAAGAAAAGGTTGAATCTTACGATCTGCCTGCCTTTCAATTGCGCTGTTTCTTCATTTGCATCTCTGACTATCGGAGCAGGGAGTAATTAATTGAATAATAATAATAATAATGATGATGATAAATCCAAGTTTTTACATTGACCAGAGGTGTACTAAACTGAACTGAGGAATATTATGGGAAAAACAAAAAGAAAAATCCGTAAGTGGGAAATATTATTATTATTATTATCATAGAATCATAGAATCATAGAGTTGGAAGAGACCACAAGGGCCATCCAGTCCAACCCCCTTCTGCCATGCAGGAACTCCCAATCAAAGCATCCCTGACAGATGGCCATCCAGCCTCTGCTTAAAGACCTCTAAGGAAGGAGACTCCACTACACTCCGAGGGAGTGTGTTCCACTGTCATTATTATTATTATTATTATTATTATTATCATGATTATCATTATTATTATTATTACTGTCATCATTATTATTATTTTCTTATATTCCGCCTTTTCCCCAGTATAGGGACTCAAGGCAGCGAACTGCAGGTTTAAAACAATATAATTTAAAAACAGTACGATGTTAAAGTGTATAAATATAAAATTTTAAAAACAATTACACCTTTTTAAAAGGGCTTTTTTAAAAAATATCCTCGGTCTGAAGTCGAAGGCTTTCATGGCCAGCGTCCATATTTTTTGTAGAGGTTGTTCGGGACTATGTGACCATGTTCTAGAAGAGTTTATTCCTGAGTCTTGGCAGGATCATGTCCACAACTAGCTCAGCTGGTATATATAAGAGACTCTGGGAGCAGAGGAAGAACATTGTTACCTCTTGATTTAGCAGAGTCACAGTGTGTGAGCTGAAGAATTGATTTAAAATATGTTTTATATATACAGTTAATACTTCATAGGCAGGCCACTGAAGAAGACTTTCAGTCGAAATGCCTCTGGCCTGAAGTTTGGATATTTTATTAGTAGTGTAATACCAATTGCTTTTGATTTTTTGCACAATTCTTAGTGGGGCAGTTACCCTTTTAGAAATTACACTGTTTTTTCTGCTCCCTAGATTAGTTATTTGTTTATTCCTTACAAAGTTGTTTTTTTTTTTACATTGGGAAGTGGGACCACAGTCATCCCATTTATTTATTATCTTTGGCAAAACCGTTTTGGTTGGTGTTTTGGTTATACGTTCTGGGTTCTTTGGTTGTAGGGACTTGAGTTAGTTTGTTGGGCATAGGATGGGGTTGTGACGAAGGAGATGGAGACATTGAGCTACTCCACAGACTATATACAAAACATTTTACAAGCAGGTTCCTTTTTTTGGCATATCCAATAATACTAAACAAGAAACAACTGATTGTAACGTAGGAGTTTATCAGACGTCGGAAATTGGAAGTATAATCCAATGGCAATCCGAACACAATCGTGGGGTTTCACGTTATTGCGTATTAAAGCATCTCATGCAATTTCGGGCAAAAGGGAAGTCATTCCGAACGCAACCATGGGTTTTACGTTATTGCGTATTAAAGCATCTCATGCAATTTTGGGCAATGGGGGGTCATTTTCGGGTAATGGGAAGTCATTCCGAAGGCATTCTGAACGCAATTGGAATTCACGTAAATATCACTAAACTAGCCAATTCACGCGAATTCGAATTGGCTCCAGTTGGCTCCATTCGAAATAAAGAGAAATTCCTCCCGTCTGATCAACGCCATACTTTTGGGATTGGCTCTGAAAAAAAATGAGACTAGAAACACACATGGAAGCATTGGGGGAATATCGCAAAGCACAGATGATCCCAAGAGGTTTAAGAATAATAAATCCTCCTGGTATGTTTCAACAAAACCAGGAGTTCACCCCAAAATGGGAGCCTATAGTTAATAAATGCTGTTTGGACCCTCATGGTCCTCTTGATAGAAACTAGTCAACAGGAGTGTAAGGTTCTGGCTGATAAATTTGAACATCATAAACGGGAACTTAATAAAATGATGAACTCTAGTATCTTGAACAGTAAACTAGAGGAACACGGACACGGATAGATACAAGATATTATTTTTAAAAAATCTAACTTCAACCCCAATATAGATGACCCATATATCAAGGTATTTCAAGACAGAGTGTTAAAGGACATGCATTATATCGTTACATCCCAATCCAAGAGTTGGCACAATTCATCTAAATTACAGAAAGCCACTCTGGAAAATTTGCAAAAAAGACAAGATATAACAATTAAAACGGCGGATAAAGGGGGTGCCATAGTCATATGGGGGAGGAAAGATTATGAAATAGAGGCGTGTAGCCAATTATCAAATGCAAAACACTATAAGGGATGTATGAAAGACCCTACAGAAGATGTTTTAAAATCTATTAAAATCACTCTGGAAGAGGCATTAAATATGGGGTATATAAAAGCTAACGTTTATGAGTATTTATTGGATTCTCCGGGAAGGATTCCCCTTTTTTATTTATTACCTAAGATACACAAGGATAAAACTCCAGTTCCGGGTAGACCTATCATGTCCGGCTGTGGCTCCACCCTGGAACCATTGGCTACATATATTTCATCTTTCCTGAAACCTTTAATTCCAGATATACCATCATATATAAAAGATATTAAGAAGTTTGTTATATACATGGAACAATTAATGTGGAAGATTTTTTTCTTGGTGACATTGGATGTTATATCACTTTACACCAACATTCCCCAGAGTGAAGTCTTGGAGATCCTGGAAGCAGCTTTATTTTCTAAACCTATGGGACTTCATCCCATTCACTTTCTATTACATCTTATAGTAATAACTTTGACTAAAAACTATTTTAAATTCGGTAACCAAACCTCTGGGGTAGCAACGGGTTGCAAGTTTGCCCCTAAGCTGGCAAACTTATACATGGACCACTTTGAATGTTCCTATGTATTAAGTAATTTTTCCCCAAATTTAAAGAATGGAAAAGATTCCTAGATGATATTTTTTGTATATGGGTGAGATCCGAGTCGTCTCTTAATCAGTTCTTGATTTTTCTTAATGGTATCCATGAAAGCATCAAATATGGTATGGTATATAATTCCTGTGAACTTTTTAGATATAAATATACAAAGAAAAAGGGGCTCTTTTGAAATGAACGTGTATAGAAAACCTAAGGATGTTAATTCATTTTTAAGATATGACAGCTATCATCCGACACCTCTTAATAATAACTTTCCATATTCACAATTCTTACGTATCGGATGAAATCACAAAACACCGGAAGGGTACGAAAGGGAATCGGACGTTACATGTCTCCAATTTTGGGAGAAAGGATATCCCTTAAATGTTATAAAAGAGGCACAAGACAAAGCTCGTAAGTTAGACCGAAAGAAACTTCTGTTGGATTTCAGACCCGACGTTTGCCTATAAACGTCCTCAGAACATCAAGAATATACTTGTACAGACAAGACTTTGATTTTCCTATTATACAAAATACTTCGATTGTAAAGGGACATTACATCTGTGGACATTGTTCAGTATGCCGACACAGCAGTAATTTGAAATGTTTTGTGAATACTGCAGATGGTAGAAGTTATGAAATATACAAACTTTTTACATGTGCGAGTAAAAAGGTCATATACATAACCGAATGCCCTTGCAAACTAATTTATGTGTGACCAGTAGAGCGATAAGGACACAGAAGTTTGTATCAAAACCCAAAAAAATAGAGGCCCCATTGGTGAAACGTTTTCTAGACGAACATCGCCCTTTTGATTCATTCAAATTCTGGTGCATAGATGGGATATCTGATATTAAGAACATAAAACATTGGGATTCAAATGGATTCATCGTTTGAAATCTGAATGGGCTTAAATGAAAATGTGAACTGGTTAGTTTGTTCTTTTCTTGGTCCTTCCAAGTCTTGGCAGGATCGTTCCTGTTACTGGTTCAGCTGAATATTTAAGAGACTCTGGAAACAGGTGAAGAATATTATTATCCTGGAATTGAACAGGGTTGTATTATCTGAATCCCTGGTGGGCTTAAAGAAATATGTCAATTGGCTAGCTTGAGTTTTTCATTGCCTTTCCATACCCTTAGTTTTCCCTAAGTTTTCTTTTCTTTTCCTGAGTCTTGGCAGGATCATGCCCGCAACTAGCTCAGCTGGTATATATAAGAGACTCTGGGAGCAGAGGAAGAACATTATTACCTTTTGATTTAGCAGAATCACAGTGTGTGAGCTGAAGAATTGATTTAAAATATTTTTATATACAGTTAATACTTCATAGGCAGGCCACTGAGGAAGATTTCTAGAAGAGTTTGTTCCTGACGTTTCGCCAGCATCTATGGCTGGCATCTCCAGAGAATGTACCCCACTCTCTTCCATGCCAGCATTCTCTGAAGGTGCCAGCCACAATAAATAAAGGAATAAACTCTTTTAGATCATGGCCACATCGCCCCATAAAACCCACCCCAAAATATAAATATCCCCAATATTTCTGAAGTCAAAGATGGGAGTTCAGAACACAGAGCTTCCTTACCATCACCACCCCAAAGAAATACCTGACCTATTCTAGATGTGCATACAGTAGAGTCTCGATTATCCGACATAAACTGGACCGGCTGATAGTCGGATAACCGAAAATGTTGGATAATCCGGAAGGTCCAAGAAAAGCCTTGAAACCACTATGGATTGCAAATGTATTGAATTTTTATTTACAGTGAAAGTAAATGTAACAAAATCACTGATCAACATTGTGATGTACAGTACAAACAGTTTAGTCCTCTGAAAATTTGAAGAAATCACAGAAAATTTAAAGAAATCACAGCAGCCGCGACGTTGGATAATCCAGAATGTTGGACAACTGAAGGTTGGATAATCGAGAATCTACTGTACTATATGCAACTTGCACAACTTGAGCTTCTTCTAGATTGAATTGAGAATTTGCAGAGCACAATTGCCTTTGAAGAGAGCAGCACCGATCGGAGAAGAGAAGCAGGCAGCATCTGTTGCCCATCAGAAATTACAATCTTGCGATAGAACAAATCTGTCAACAATTACTTATATCTTGTCAGCTTCTCCGCAATAAGTCCGCCTAGCTCGATGCTGTGTCTGTCTGGATTATTGCCACATGTTCGATTGCACTCTTCCACATTTCTAAATAAACACCTTCCTTTTATGCACCCAAACCTTGGGGACCTCCTTAGTTAGTACTGGTATACATAGGTGAAGATGATCCTAAATTATCCAAGTCTCTTGCAAGCATCCTCGGAGCTGAAGCAATCCCCCAGTCTTTTAAGACACTGTCATAGTTGGTGGGTCGCCCAAATTTTGGGGGGTAACAAGCTGTCGCCTTTTCCCAATTTTTGCAAAGCTCTCCTTAAAACCTCATTTTTGCTGCCTTGATTTTGCATTATCCTCGGCATTTTAATTTCCAGCTCCCCAGAAAGGGATCTAGGAGTTCTAGTAGACCACACATTTCAGTCAAAGCTATTTTAGAAACACAAAGTTCCTGGATTGATTTTTCGTGGTCCCTGTTTTCCAGGCTCTTTTTTAATTTACGACCAAATCAAACAAAGTGAGGAATGAAAACACAGCGCTGCTGGTCTCCCGTCTTAAGTGGAAATAAAGAAAAATGGGAAGCTGTCAGACTCCCAAACATGTTAAACCCCCGGGGGGAAATTATTACATCCAGTTTGACATTTACTTTAATTTCCTGAAATTTTGTAATGCTGTTATAAATAATCATAATTTAAAATAAAAAAACATGCACAGGAGCATTGTTAGCAGTATTTATTTCCATTTGCCTGGTGATACATGGCATTGTTTGGGGATTTATTTAAATAGTATGCTTAATTTTCACCCCCGGCAACACATGTGTTCGTGAAATTGGAGGCTGGGAGGAGAACTGTGAATATCTGTGCGTTTGGAAGGAATAGATATCTCGGGAGGGAGATTTAGGTTTGATTACAAAATTCTTGGTCAACAAGAGTTATTGCTTGCGCTAAACATAGGATGAGGTGAGCATTAACCTTGATATGTTCTTGGACAACAACTTCATTATTTGGGACTGCTGAAGCATTTGGGTACTTGCAAAACTAATCCTTGGCTCATACACTTAGAGAAGTTTGGCTCAACCTGGTGGTCTTTCCATCATTACCATAAAAACACTGGTATGTCCATTTGCACTACGTTTGCCCCGATCGCTTTTTCAGGCATGAATCGACTCAAAATGGACCCTCTCCAGCCGTCCGAAGGGCAGTTTAAATCAATCCCGATATGCATTCACACTTGCACGGAATCAATTTATCGAAAAAGATGCGGAAAACATCAGCATCAAAATATCGCCGGTTAAATGGGTCCAGCGCATGGCCCTCCCGGTTTAAGTGGGAACCAGGGTTGTTTGAACCGGTTCAAAGCAATTTGCGATCTGATTTCAAAGGTAGTGGTGATCGGGACTTCATACACTTGTCCCCAGACTGTGCCTGTAGTTGGCTTTCCTGTTGCCAACAGTCCACGTTACTATCCAAGGTGCTAAGACTTGGCCTCGAAATTGGTGCAGCAACCTGGACGGCTTTTTTTCAAGCTATCCAAAACCAAGACTGGATTCACTGCTCCACAATATGGGAGCCACCAGCTTCTACTGGTTTGCGGCTGAACAAAAGCCTGCCTCTCGCTTCCCCAAAAGCCGAGTCCTTCTGACATTGTGGGGAAAGGTCAATGATCAATGAAGTTCATTGGCAAGACTGAGTCACGGGGCCTTCGTCGCTTGCTTCTTGTGAACCTGACCCGCCAATGCCAGGAAATGCTGATGCCCCATCACTTTTCTGTTTGGTGGAGCTGGGGAAGAACATAGTCTCCCCAGCTGGCAGTCTGTGCCGCTATTCGTTTGCTGAGCTTCTTTTCTATTGCAACAAAGCACAGCAAGGCAAAGGCCAAACCCATCAATCATTAGCCATTTCTAATAGGAGACATAACAAAGGCGACAACACCGTATTATGCCTCTGTCTGCCCTCCCCCACTTTTTATTAGAAAATGATGAAGCAGAAAGGTATCGGAGAGCATCTTGAAATGCATTGCCGAGAACAAGCCACCTTTGTGCAGGGAAAAAAAAGAAGTAATGGAATGCCAGTGGCATTTCATTCATGAAATGGTGAAGATCTTCTAATGGGATAGAAAAGAACTAGTTAGCTTTGAATCACAGTTTTCTGGGAAGAAAGGTTTTCCAGAATGTATACCAATGATGGACAGATCCAAAACCAGAAGTGGGCTGAATCCAAAGACAGTAAAGCCATATAAATTCAGTGGAGTTTATCATACGACGGAATTTGAGGTATATTGCAATGGCAATCCAAACGCAATCATGGGGTTTCATGTTATTGCGAATGAGTGTATCAAACGCAATTTCGGACAATGGGAAGTCATTCTGAACACAATCATGGGGTTTCATGTAATTTCGTATTAGAGCATCTCAGGCAATTTCGGGCAATGGGGGGGTCATTTTTGGGAAATGGGAACACATTCCAAACACAATCAGATTTCAGGTAAATTCACTAAACTAGCGAATTCGGGTAATTGCGAATTGGCTCCCTTCGCAATTGAGAGAAATTCCTCCCATGCGATAAACTCCAGTTTTTCCCCTGATGACAAACAAGTGCGTCGCTGTTTTGTGGATTTTGGATGATACCGTAGGAAACGATACCTAGCGTCCGGGTATGCAATCGGCTCTTCGTTATCTAGTGGTGCCTAACTGCTGAAACAGAAGGTTCCCATATTTTGAAAAATAAAAAGAAAGAAACTTGAAAAAGGATCAAAGCTTGGCTTTAATTGTTTTTGAAGGATCTTTCATCAGAAAAGGTTAATCAGAGCAACAGCAGGGTATAATAATGGTGCGCAGGCAGCTGCCATAACTATATAATTGACCTCATTGATATGTTAAGTGCCCTGTACTTCACCTTGCTACAGTTGATGGCTTTCCCCAGTCAATTATCCTACCTCGATAACAGCTTCTTTAGGGCCACGAACTAAAGTACTGGCACATGTTCAGATCACTCAGCCCCTTCCGTATCCGAATTCTGGCATGCATTTCCTAACCGATCCCCAACACGATTCTATGTACAGAAGCATCCACAGAGTATGATTAGTGTCACCTCTGGAAGGACCCTCCCATGAATAACAAAATCTATGGATGCTCAAGTCGCATTATAGACAATGGCATAGTAACATGGTGCCCCTCATATAAAATGGCGAGGATATGGGAGTCTGAGCGTTTTGGTATGTTTTGTCGTTGATGTGTACCTTTAAGTCGTTGTGAGCCTAAGGTCGGGGGGGGGGGGTTCTTGGCAAGTTTATAGAGCCATGACATGCTCTCCTGGCAGGCTCCAAACCCTAAACACATCCAACAAAGAAACATACTGTATATACTTAACTATAAGTCAACCTCATGTATAAGGTAAGGGCAGGTTTTGGGGCCAAAATTATGGATTTTGATATGACCCGTGGATAAGTCGAGGGTAAAACTTAGGAACATGTAACAAAGGGTCTAAAGGATGGTGCAAAGGGAAATGATGCCAAAGAACTTAATGCCAAAACAGACTGGAAAGAATTGACCCTTCATCATCTTTGGGTGCCCCAAATAGTGGCCATGATGATGCCCCATGGCCCACCCGAACCAAACATGGGGTGATTTGCCTGGTATGCACACCCGAGTAAAAACAATTGGACAAGGATTTATTTTCCAACAAATAATTGGGAATAATGGGAACCGAATAACGAAGAGCACCGGACAGTGGTGACCGATGGCATCCATGTTGATGGAACAGTGGATCCGCTCTGGGTTTCTGCCTGAACTTTAAAGGTGTTCGGCAACATGCTGAAGCCTTCTCCAAAAAAAGTTCAAGCATTTTAGATGGCTTTTCCAATGTGGAGAGTAAAGAACCCAAGCAGCTGGCCGCCAGCCAGCCCTAGCACCAAGCCACTGTTTTTCTCACCTGTTTCCAACGGTCTCTGGCACAAGTATGAGAAAAAGGTGACACAGTCAATCCCTTTCCTTGTCAGCTGCGTTGTGCTAGTGTGCATTGGTGTGCTTTAAGACAGTCGAGCGGCCCTGCCACTTCAAGCTTTCAAAACGCAGTAATGCCTGCTGGGGAGAAACCCTTTTTAAAAAGGCTTCGGAAACACAGGAGCCGTGGCAGCTCCCATCATTTTCACAGCAGTCCCTTGAGTAAGTGACGGCTTTTTTCCTGCTCAAATGTCACCTTTCTGTTATTGGACCGGTAGGGTGGTTTTCCTCCATCCATCGGAAACTTCCATCTACTGCTTGATCCTGGAATGGAAGAATTTAAAATCTATGATTCTACGCAGTTACATAGATTCTATGTAACTTGCAGTTACAAATGTAAATGAATGGATTGAGGATGATGGGTGTTCATTGTATCCACAAGTACAGAATGTTAGCATATTTGATTGAAAGACGAAAAATTACACCTCCATTCATAAAGGCCTTTTTTTATCAATTTTGGGGGGGGAAATCAATTAGCCACAGACCCTTATGGACATACTTTATATTACCGACAATCTACACCTCCACAGATAATTAACCTCCCTGTCTAAATTAGCTGCCAAATAAGCCCATTATGAGATTTCTTCTAATGACGAGAACTCAATATTTTGGATAGCTAAGCACTCTGGAGTTTAATTTAAAGCAGACATACAACAGCCATCCCTAAAGTGTTCTTCAGGTCATTAATACTTTTCAACGGTCCATAGTACACTGAACTTGACAACGTTTCCTCCAGAGCCCTCTGAAGGCAGAAACACCATTGAATCAGCCTGCAGTTTGGTCTCCCAAATAAGCTCACTTTGAGGGCATTCCCACTGGGAATATAAATCGACTTATCTCGCTTCGATTCAGCTTCGATTCAACGTCTCGGATCGAAATTGAATCATGGCTGTCGTCCCCCTTGCAAAGTAACAATTAACAAATCGATTTAAAATGCCTCATTTTTCGTTCCCATTCACTGTAAAACGGTTTACGCTGTAAACCGGCAAAAGAAACGCTTGGAAAGTGGGGTCAAATTAACCCGGGTTCGATCCCCCCTGATTTGGGTTATCTCCAGATAAACAGAATCGGGGGGATCAAACCCGTATTTTAATGGAAATGATGTACCTGTAATCAGGATCTAATCCGCATTCAAATGGGAACTAGATGTTATAATCCGATTCCAAGAAAACCAATAAACCGGTTTATAAGGCAGTGGGCATGGTCCCTTTGATATCTAAAAGGCCGGAGGAGTGCAAATGTTGTCCCTATCTTCAAAATGGGTAATCCCAACAATTATCGCCCAGTTAACCTAACGTCGATACCAGGAAAGATTCTAGAGCAGATCATTAAACCGAGAGTCTGGGAACATTTAGAAAGCAACACCATAATCACAAAAACGTCAACGTGGGTTTCTCAGAAACAACCCATGCCCGACTAATCCGATCTCTCTTTTTGATAAAATCGCCAGCTTGGTAGATGAAGGGAATGCTATGGACATAGTATAGCTTGATTTCAGTAAGGCCTTTGACAAGGCATCCCGTGATATTCTTGCAAACAAGCTTGTAAAACGTGGGCTAGACAAGGTCAACTGTTAGGTGGATTTGTAAAATTTGTTGACCTGCCAAACCCAGGTCTCTGAAGTGGGGTTGCTATTCCAGGTCAACCACTCCAGCGTTCCTTTTAATATTAAATTGATATCAAAATTGAGGGGTCTGTTAAGACTTCTATAGTCTTAAGAGACAATACTGAGGACTGAAAGCAAGATCTTCAACCAAGGCTGGATTACGATAAGAGCTGTTCAACACACTTGCTTGGAAAGTGGCAGAGTCTCGGTTGCTGTGATTTCTTTAAATTTTCTGTGATTTCTTTAAATTTTCAGAGGACTAAACTGTTTATACTGTACATCACAATGTTGATCAGTGATTTCTTTACATTTACATTTACTGTTATTGCAATAAAACTTCAATACATTTGCAATTCATAGTGATTTCAAGACTTTTCTTGGAACCTCCGGATTATCCAACGTTTTCGGTTATCCAACTATCAGCCGGTCCATTTTATGTAGGATAATCGAGACTCTACTGTACTCTTTTGTACGTGGTTCATCACTCCGCTAGTACTATATATATATATATATATATATGTATGTATATATCCCTCCATGGGTTTGTTTCGTTGGCATGTATCTTCCACCTTTTTGAACACTGAGGTATAAACACTGACTTGCACATTTATTCTCTCTGCCAGCTGCTGCTTTTATCAATACATGACATACTTTCTTTCCCAGAGGCAGCTTATTGTACTCGCTGAATCCTTTTAACAAGGGTTCACGTGTTCTGTCCATGGTTTACACATTTTCTTTCCACCGCTGGTGCTTTTGGGCACGTTGTTTTCTCATTTTATTGTACAGCCTCTTTCTCCCTGTCTGTAGTGGACGCTTTATCACGTCTCCGTCTTACTTATCCTCTTATATGAGGCTTCACTGCTTTGATATCACTATTGGTCTTTCCCAGACAATAGGAATATTGATAACTGCTTTGGATTACGGTTTATTTCTTTCCCTACATTTTACAAGGAGATAGCGGCCCTTTGGTGGCTGGTGATTCCCAGTCCAGTGCGTCGATGAATCCAATCTAGGTGAGCCCTTCTCCTCCCAATTGAATAAATAAATACATTTATTTTTTTATCCCAAACAAAATTATACTTCTTTCTTTTGATGATTCAGTGCTTATCCTTATAAACCTCCACTTTCATTTTCTTCCTTTTCCTCTGCCTCTATGTAACTTTTTAATTGTGCCATATTGGAGCTTGGCACATACTGCAACCAGTTACTTCCAAACCACAAGGTTGTGAGTTCAATACTAGCCAGGGGCTCTGGGTCGACTCAGCCTGGAATCCTTCTGTAGGTTGCTAAAATGAATACCCAGCTTGTTGCGGGCAATTCGCTTATATTTTGTGAACCAATTAGGACATCGGTAAGCTAGCTATTGCTACTTGCTATAATTGACTTCAGCACCTTGGATACCTGCTGTAGGTTTTAGTGGGAACACTAAACTGCAGCAGGTTCACCGCCCCACAGAGATGGGAGCCACCAGCCGCCATAGAAATGGACTGTATTTTGACCTTCTCATTTTGCTCTGAAACAATCCTTAGTCATTCAACTTGTACAGTGGGCCCTTGTTATCCGCGGGGGTTCGGTTCCAGGACCCTCCGTGGATCACAAAATCCGTGGATGCTCAAGTCCCATTCAATATAACGGCACAACAAAAT
Organism: Urosaurus nigricauda; assembly: GCA_034509955.1. Taxonomy (NCBI): domain Eukaryota; kingdom Metazoa; phylum Chordata; class Lepidosauria; order Squamata; family Phrynosomatidae; genus Urosaurus; species Urosaurus nigricauda. The sequence goes on from JAOEGL010000010.1 coordinate 23,005,779, forward strand.
GATGTCCCATACATAAAATGGAAAATCAAGGTTTGCTATTTGGAATTTATACTTTTTGGGAATATTTTCATGCCGTGTATGCTCAAATTCGTGGATAAAAAAAATCCGTGGATAAGGAGGGTACTTGACAAGCTTTGGGAATGGGTCTCCTGGCCAAAGGATATGGGTCTATCTGTTTGATGCACAAGTTTCAATTATGCAAGACTCTTATAAGTTGCTAACTCTAAAAGCTACAGTTGGTCCTCCATATTTACGGATTTGGCTTTTGCAGGTTTAATTATTTGCGGTTTTGATTAATATGTTCTCTCTAAGTATCTCTAGGTCCTCCGGCGCAACTCAGCCAAACGTTGTGCTGAGGAACCGAGGAGTTATATGCTATAATCAGCTGCATCTACAATGCTATCACCTCCAACATGATTCCCTTAAACTCTGGCAGAGGTTGACCATAGAGTTGCAGTGGAGGACCGGGAAATTCCTAGAAGGGCGTTCTCTTAGGTTAAAAAAAATGTTTTTTAATTTATAGTTTTTACACATTCATAGGGGCCCTTCACCCTTAACCCCAGCGAATGTGGAGGAACCACTGAAACCCCTTTCCAAAGCAAGCTGCAAAAAGGTATCTTAAAGCAAATATTCCAGTACTGACATATTGACAGGTTTGTGATTTTTGTGCAAAAGTCAACCATTTTTGAAACCCAGCGGAGGGTGCTACTTCCCAAAGGAGCAACAGGAATCCGTGGCCGACCGCCGTGCTTGTTAATACATTAAAAACCCGTTATTTATCCTCTCAGGAAATCACAGCATTCACACTTACCGCCAGGTAATAATGTTCGAGGGCCGTGCCGTTGCTTTTGCTGACAATATCAATTATTCCCTTTCCTGCCAATTCCTATTAGGTTTCTCCGGCTGGAGAATGTACACCGAGTTATTGAATTAGCACGCACAGGCGCGCATACGTGCGCACGGCGCTTTTCCAAAGCTTTGGGGAGTTCAGACTAATTAGAATTTGTAAACCTCTTTTTTTTCATGGTAATTTGTTTACAAGAGTCGCTCGACCTTTTAATTATAGTATGTTTGCAGACCGCTAACTTGTACCTTCAACTCTTTTTTGTTTTTCACATGCTGGATTTGAAAAGAACAAACCTGCCAAAGTAATTTTTGATTTAATGAGAAGCGCCGACTTAGTCCTGTAGTGCTTGACCTAAAAATGCAAGGTTGTCTAATTATATAGATGGAAAATTAAATATCGTGCTCGAAGCCATGGATATAGGCTCTGTTTTCCATCTGTCATCCTATAGAAACCCTATTGGTATGAGACTGCCTCGGGTTATAGATTTTGGGTGGTATACTTGAAGCAAAAAACGTGAAGCATAAGAGATAATCTATAGGTTGTTATCGAATTAGAGAGGGATTAATCAATTACAGTACTTTTGAATTTGTTCACTCAACTCCTGAATGTTTCATTTCCGTATCAAATGCTGCATTAAATTCACATTTAAATACTCTTATCAGACATTTTGTATTCATGTGCCTTTTATAACCGCTGTCACAACCAGCCGATAGCCGCCTTACTGAATAACCTTGGCTATTCTGAACTGTTTCGTATCAAAACGCTTCTGCAAGAAAAATGCATAAATACTACCTATTCGGTTGCAAAATATTTTGACTTTAGCTGTTAAAATTAGGGAGATCGTATCATCAGAGAGAGGCCAGACTAATGGCAACAGGCCCTAAACCTATGCTTATATAACCCCAAAAATAATCTCCAGTGTTGTCACCCAATCTGATAATTTAATTTTATGTAAACGTCTTGGATTTTGTTGTAATGTAATCTTCCTATTTAATATGGTTTTAAGTTATAAGTAACCTTACTATTTTATATGGTTTTAAGTTATAGCATTTGGTTTATAATTGGGAGGGGGGGAGTAAGGGATTCGTGTAGTTTTATTTTATGTATGTTTTATATTTTAATTGATGCCTTTTATGGTTGTAACCCGCCTCGCTCCTTCTAGGAGAGGCGGGCTATTAATAAATGTATTATTACCATTTATTATAGCATGTCTCGCCTTGTCTATTGACTGCAAATAAAGATTGAATTGAATATTGAAATAGTCTATACTCCATCACTTATTTACCCTATCTCCCACCCCCATTAAAATAAGACTCCCTTCAATCCTCTAACCGCCACCGTAATGTATATTTCAGTTTCACATCCCTACATTGGTTTTTCCATATCAATCTATACTACGATATATCCCCTTTTCTTGCCTAAATATAAAAACCATCTACTTTGTAGACATAGAATCCCATAATGACAATATCCCACTAATTTCTGCAAGAGAAATGTGAAAGGCTTCCATTAAAACAACAAACAACAAACTATCTCCTCTGAATTTCCCTTTACATCATTTGTTAATTTATCCATCCCTGCCAAATCCGTTGGGCAGCCTAATTCAAATCAATGGGATTTCAATTTGATAATGACGGACCCTATGGTAAGTCCCATTAACTTCCATAGATCGGGCCCAACTCCGTCACATATTCCCCAGTGGCTCCTTGTTACAAAAACACGCTTTCCGTTGTGTCACGTTTGCGGGTTCGTATTTTCTTAGCGCATTTTCCCAAGACATGATAAACCTGTTTCATCTAATTTAGTTATTCCGACTCCACGATTCGTTAGTTAGCTTTTAAAACAGTTATCTGTTAAAACATATTAAATGCAGTCGATGTACCTGTGCGTTTTGTTGCCTTGAAATTGACTTTGACCGATGGATGAGATATCATACTACTCCATCCTCAGCGGTCCTTCTCAGAGCTTACAAACTCATGGCCATGTCATAGAAACATAGAATCCTAGAGTTGGAAGAGACCCCAAGGGCCATCCAGGCCAACCCCATTCTGCCATGCAGGAACTCTCCATCAAAGCATCCCCGACAGATGGCCATCCAGCCTCTGTTTAAAGACCTCCAAAGAAGAAGACTCCACCATAATCCCCAAGGAAGCATCTTCCACCGTCAAACAGCCGATACTGTCAAGAATGCTTGTACGGAAGAGAGTTCGGTATATATATATATATATATATTGTGTTACTCTCGGAGGAGTGATTTGCATGTTAATCTGTGTATTGTCCTGTTGTTGATGGCAAAGCCTCAGAATGGGAAGATACCATGTTTCCCCGAAAATAAGACAGAGTTTTGCTCCCAAAGATGTGGTAGGTCTTATTTTCAGGGAATGTCTTATTTTTTTTCCAGGAAGAAGAATATTCACATTTATTGTGAAACCAAAAAAATTTGAACATTTATTATATAACGTATATATATTTATATACAAAAACTTTGCTAGGTCTTACTTTCGGGGGAGGCCTTATATTTAGCAATTCGGCAAAACCTCTACTAGGTCTTATTTTTGGGGGATGTCTTATTTTCAGGGAAACAGGGTATGCAAAGAGGATTAGTACTCAGAGTTGCACAGTATTTTATATATATATCCAACTCTCTTCCATGCCAGCATTCTCTGAAGATGCCAGACAGAGATGCTGGCAAAATGTCAGGAACAAACTCTTCTAGAACGTGGCCACATCGCCCAAAAAACCCACAAAAATCTGTGTTTGTGTTATGATGCGCCCATCCTCTTCCACCTTTGCTTCCTGCTGGTATTTTTCCCCCCTCCAGAGTGTTGATATCCTGCGTGTTCGATACTTGACTGTTTTATTTAAAATGTATTCGGAGAGCTCTGCCTAAATCTTTTAATCCCATTTGATCTACAAACAGAGCGGCAACATGACAGGTCGGATTAGCACATTTGGGCCTAGTGTGAAATTATAGCTCTCAAGCCCCGTTACAAGGAAACCGACAGCTGTAACTTCAGATATGAGTTTTGCCTCCCTTGCTCTCCGCGTTTCCCGCTTTTCCTTTGTAACCCTGGGCTAGACAGGAGTGAGCCTCTCCCTCTTCTATCTCCCTGCGATTGAAAGACAGGCGTCTGTGAATTTTTTAAAAAATAAAAAAAAGGGGGGGGGGAAACGAAGCCAGCTAAGTAACAGGCTCAACCCAACGGGAGATTGATTTTCTGTCGGGGCTTTGATGCTTATTCCGGGATGCTTCTCGGGGGTCGCTTAATGCGGATTAGTTAACCTGAGCTTGTTTTAGCTACTCTTCTGTACAAATGATAAGGAGTGTTTTCCATTGGTACCTCCCATCCTGGTGGCTGAGCTCCCAAACTACACATGTATTTCCGTTTTTGGCACTAGCCAGTGGCTAGTAGTCCCGAAAAGGTCTCGGTCCAGGTGACCCTCATCGCAGTCCTGACTTGGAAAGCATACTCTGTTGGATAGACACACGGGAGGAATTTTCTCTCAATTTCGAAAGAAATTAAAGTGGGGTCGGTTCGGAAATGAGTGAACCCACTAGTTCAGCGAATTTTCGTGATTCCATATTGACGCTGCATCGCGTTCGTAACAGCTTCCAGTTGCTTCCCATTGCCCAAAATTGCGTGTGATCGTTTCTGGACACGATTGTGTCCAGAAGGACTTCCCATTGCCCCAAAATGCATGTGATAGCCTCTCAATCAATTAAGAGAAACCCCACGATTGCATTTGGACCGCCGTTGGATTATGCTTCCAATTTCTGTCGTCTGATAACGTCCCGAGACACCCAAGGGCCATCCAGTCCAACCCCATTCCGCCATGCAGGAACTCCCAATCAAAGCATCCCTGACAGATGGCCATCCAGCCTCTGTTTAAAGACCTCCGAGGAGGGAGACTCCACCACACATCTCCCTAGCTGTGTATGAATGGGTTTTCCCCTCCTACTGTTGGATCCTTGCACTATTTGCCTGGATCCCTTTGTGACAGTCGAAGTATTATCTGCAGCCCTTGATGAACTCTTGGCTTGCAACGTCCTGACTCCCGCACCCGCATAACTCAGCGCGACAGTATTTTTGGATGCGAGTCTTCGACGTCTCTCCACTAACCGTTTCCACCCGGTGTCGTAACTCCTCTCGTGGAAAAGCTGTAATCCAGTTACCATAACCACGGGGGTGTCGCTGGCTTTTCTTTGGTTGGGAGCCACATCGTGAACGTCCTCCCATGTTCCACATCAACCTCCCACAGCTGGAAGTCACAGACAGACAGGGCAGCCCCTTCATCTAATTAAAACGTCTTTGGGCTTTGCAGGTTGAAATGCTTCTCGGTGAAACAGCAGCTGTTGATTACATAAAACTAAGCAAATGCTTTTGCAGTCGTGGCTGGAGTTAGTTAATCGCAGGGTTGGAGAGTTTCCTGCTGCGTTTTCCATTACCTTGTAATTTTCATCTTGTGCGCTGTTGCGGCAAAGCCCACTCGCTCCATTCTGCTTTGAATTCTCCCAGCGTCTCTTGCTCGTCTTCTCCCCCATTCGCGTTATATATTGTTGGGTGCTTTTTGCTCTGGGATTTATTAAACTCCGTTATGTAAGTTTGGCATCAAGAAAGCAGGCTTCTGGATCTGCAATTTATCTCCCAAATTTATATCCTCCCTTTGGAAAGCCTAAATGTAATTCAGAAACAATTTGTTTAGAGATGGCGTTTAAAAATTCATAATTTTCTTGTAAAATGTGTGTGTGTGTGTGTGTGTGTGTGTGGCAGGAAGGGAAGGGAGAGGAAAAACCCACAGTATTTGTGGCTCATTACCAGTAGATTTGCAAAACATCTGGCTTTTCTCTCTCTCTCTCTCTCTCCCTCTCTTTGATGGAATTGCAGATTGCCCAAAGTTTTGCATTCGTTTCACGCATTTCAATGAGGACGTACAATTGCTTTGCCAAGAACTCATTAAGTGTGCCTACAAGTCAAACGGTATAATCAGTCAAATGTGCTTGCGTAGAATTAAAATTTTCCTCCTCTCCACGACACCTTTCCAGACCATTTTTTTGTTTTGTTTTGTTTCTTGTATTGCCCAGACAAACGCAAATATAAGCGTTCACAAATTAGAGTCCTTCCCATTTATTTTTTAAGGGGTTGTCTTGCGGAAATGAATAGAAATTCTTGACTCAGTCACACAGTTTGTAAAAAAATAATAGCGCTCTAGGGTACCATGATGATTTGTTGGCCATCTATTCCAAGCTCCTGCTCTGTTCTAATTCATCACCAACAGATACTTTCATCACCAACAGATACAGTGGTACCCCGGGTTATGAATCCCCCGGGGTACAAAAACCCCGGGGTACGAAAGAGCCAGGGCCGCAAAAACGGCCCCGGCTTACAAAAAAAAACCCTGGTTACGAAGAAAAAAACCGTGCGGCCCCTTTAAATTTGCCGCGCGGTCCGGCAAACAAAGCGGTCCCCCGGGTTGCGAATATTTCCGGGTTACGAAAGGTAATCCGGAACGGATTACTTTCATAACCCGGGGGACCACTGTACTAAATCATCACTCACAGACACTAAATCAACACCAACAGATACTTTGATCACCAATAGATACTAAATCATCACCAGCAGATACTTTCATCACCAACAGATACTAAATCATCACCAACAGATACTAAATCATCGCCAATAGATACTAAATCATCACCAGCAGATACTTTCATCACTAATAGATACTAAATCATCACCAACAGATACTAAATCATCACCAATAGATACTAAATCATTACCAACAGATACTAAATCATCACCAACAGATACTAAATCATCACCAACAGATACTAAATCATCACCAACAGATACTCAATTATCACCAACAGATACTAAATCATCACTAACAGATACTTGTCCACTTTCTGGTAGAAGATATCTAAAATTCATTGACTCTTAAGCTACTATTACTGTCGAAAACATGGCAGGGGGTTGGACTGAATGGCCCTTGTGGTCTTCCAGCTCTATGGTTCTATGAAAAGGCTTTTCCTAATGAGTGTCTAAAATCAACATTCGTGTAACTAGAATAAATATTTAATCTTTTCTCCTACTGATACATCTTTTGCTTTCTGGCCCCGTTCGTTCAGCTTTTCCACAAAGGATTTGGTTCCAACGTCATTGACGCTATCAGGAGTAACAATGAACCATTCCAAGCATCTCCTCTGAATGCTTCCAGAAGAAGGTGAAAAGGAGAGGAAACGTTCTGGAAACCATGTCCCATGAAAAGAAATAGCTGGTTTGGAAGCATTGTACAAAAATGTACAAAAATGTCTGGTGCGGAGGAAAATCCTCTCCCTGGCGATAAGGTACTCTGAAGCCCAGGGCCCTCCTTGAGCTGCAGCTACTTCTTCCATTAGATCTGGAGAATGCTGAGACTTAGGATGTCTCATCCGATGGAATTTGAGGGTATAATGCAATGGCAATCCGAACGCAATCATGGGGTCTCACGTTATTGCGTCTGAGAGTATCTCACGCAATTTCGGGCAATGGGAAGTCATCCCGAACGCAATCGTGGAGTTTCACGTAATTGTGTATTAGAGTATCTCACGCAATTTCGGGCAACGGGGAGTCACTTTCGGGAAATGAGAAGCCATTCTGAACGCATTCCAAACACAATTAGATTTCACATAAATTCGCCAAACTAGCGGGTTCATGTGAATTCGAATCGGCTCCATTCGAAATTGGGAGAAATTCCTCCCGGGTGATAAACTCCTTATTCTGCGATGTAGAATGCTGATTTGTTTTCCCAAATATAGAGTTTATTTGATAGAAAAATCACACAAGGAGAATGACGGATGCACAGAAGGAGCAGGAGACTTAGTACGCTCCTTCGCCTTTTGTGTTTATTTTCCCTTTATTCATAACGCACGAATACAGCTATGCTCACCTTTAGATCTGTTCCCAATGCCTTTGTGCCACGTAAGAAAGAAGCTTATTAGCCGATAAAACTGATAATATTGTTCCTAATTAGTCCGATGCAAATGCCAATGGAACATTGGCGGACTTGCGCTATTCACACTGGAGGGGAAAGCAGCTTTTGAAGAAAAACGGTCCGATTAAGTCTAGCTTTGCCAGTTCTCCTTTGCCAAAGAATCCCCGGTCTAATTAAATGCACTGGACAATTGATTTAACTAGTAATCAGCAATTGTAATTAAAGGTTGCTGTAAAACGAGATGCTTTTTGTGCATCTTCCAAACTTCTTTAAACTCTCCCTGCTTCCTCTAAGCAGCTTACAATTATATACTTCAAAGCTACTGTCCTTCATTCGGTGTGATAGGAACATGTTCATTTTTTTGCTGCGTATCCGTATCATGATACAGCATGATCCAGGTTTTCAAACATTCTCCATTTTAGGTGAATCTTGTCACAAGAGTGTGTTTGCTTGGACATTTCTGCACGCAATGCCAATGATCCCTATGGCGAAGCGTTCTGCGTTAAACAAGAGTATGCTCGCAAAGAACTCTAAGTATCACATGAAACTACAACTCCTAGTTTTCCATAGGAAAGAGCCATGAAAAAATGGGATACCTTTAATGTAGTGCAGGAGTATGAAATTCACCAGGTGTTGCTCGCCATACGAGGTTCATTCAGTGACCATTTCCTTTTCTACACAATCATTCAAACCCTACAAATATATATTTATTTATCACGGCAATTCAAACCCTACATCTAGAGGTAAAGCAGCCCTCGTTGTATTTTTGTGGCCATGTTCTGGAAGAGTTTATTCCTGATGTTTTGCCAGCATCTGTGGCTGGCATCTTCAGAGAATGCTGGCATGGAAAAGATATATATATATACAACTATCTTCCGCCACTGCTTTCCGAGGGAGAGTGTTCCACTGTCGAACAGCCCTTACCGTCAAGAAGTTCCTCCCAATGTTAAGGTGGAATCTCTTTTCCTGCAGTTTGCATCCGTTGTTCCAGATCCTGTTCTCTGGAGCAGCAGAAAAGAAGCTTGCTCCCTCCTCAATATGACATACCTTTAAATATTTAAACAGGGCTATCATATCACCTCTTAACCTTCTCTTCTCCAGGCTAAACATACCCAGCTCCCTAAGTTTTTCTTCATAAGACATGGTTTCCAGACCCTTCACTCCTTTGGGCACGCTTGTTTCTCCACATCCTTTTTATTATTATTATTATTATTATTAACCTTTATTTATATAGCGCTGTAAATTTACACAGTGCTGTACATACAATCATAAATTAGACGGATCCCTGCCCTCAGGCTTACAGTCTAAAAGAGACAACACAAAAGGAAGAGGGGAAGGTGATGGGAAAGGGGGTGAGGTCCAGTGGTTCTTCTCTCCCTCTGGGGCCAGGACCAAGGCAGATGGACAGGAGGGAGGGCATGGCTTTTTGAATTGTTTCACCCAGAACTGGACACATTATTCCAGGTGGGGCCTGATTGACCAAAGCAGAACAGAGTGCCACTATCACTTCCCTTGATCTAGACACTATACCTCTATTGATGCAAGCTAAAATCGCATTGGCCTTTTTGGCTGCCGCATCACACTGTTGCTTCATGTTCAACTTGTGGTCTACTAGGACTCCTAGATCTCTTTCACGCTTAGTCTCCTTAATCCAGGTGTCCCCCGTCCTATATCTGTGCATTTCATTTTTCCACCATAAGTGCAGAACCTTACACTATCCTTCTATTAATCTTTGACCTTTCAGAGAACCAGTTCTCGGAGCCCCTCGAGGAGCATCGTCCGCAGCTCCCCAATTGCATCCAGATTAATATTTCGCCACAGCGCACCTCTGAGCTGGCGTTCTGGCAAGCAAACGGACTGCTTGGCACTTGGGAAATTTAAAGGCTGCTGTGGATTGTTATTTTACAAGCCCTTATGCAGCATTTGTTTTACATTATGCGCGCTTTGATTTACTGCTGCCCGCAGAAAACTGTGTGCAGCCAAGTACGCTGGCCAGTCTTTTTTTTTTTTTTTTTGCTTCGCAGTGGAAAGCACAGCTCCGAGGGGAATTTCCAAAGGCAAGCAATAGCTAGGATTCCGGCATTTCCGGAAAGGTTAATTTGTGCGGCCAAAGTGATAACGCAGACGGTCGCAGGTCCAGATAGTTTTTTTAAAAAACCCTATATTAACACAGAATGAATGGATAATCCAGACAAACGGGGAAAGCGGGACTCGGACGTATTCTATAGAATTACACCTATAAAGCTGGCAATCACATCTACCCATCTAGACCCATCTTCATAAGGCTGGGCACAGAAAGGATTAAGTCCCCAACTTTAGCATCTAAGCTGACATACAGCAGCCTCCCGCTTTGTTGCAACGGCTAGACTTTCCCTTGGTCTGCTGAGCCAGTCTCCTTCTATAAGACCTCGAAATTGGCTTGTTATTGTAATCTGACACTACCTGCCCTGCTTGGCTGGTTCGCTAATAGGGATCAGATGCTTTGTCTCAAAACAAGGCAAGCTGCAAAGGGATCGGCAAAAGCTACTTAAGGGTACAAGAGGATTTGGAGAGCGGTCCCTTCGGTTTCTCTGGTGACCCATCTGCCATTGCTAATGCCAGCCAAATACACTTTGGGATCTGTCTTCCATCGCAGCACAGGTGACAATTCCCCTGCGTGGGAAGTCGAAGGCTTTCGTGGCCGGCATCCATAGCTTTTTGTGGGTTTTTCGGGCTAGTGGCCATGTTCGAGAAGAGTTTCTTTCTGACGTTTCGCCAGCATCTGTGGCTGGCATCTTCAGAGAATGTTGGCATGGAAGAGAGTTGGGTATATATTTATATATATACTGTGCAACACTGAGTACTAATCCTCTTTGCATATCCTCCCATCCTGAGGCCTTGCCATCAACGACAGAACAATACACAGATTAACACGCAAATCACTCCTCCTAACCTAGAGTAACACAATATGTGTGTGTGTGTGTGTGTGTGTGTGTGTACCCAACTTTCATCCGTGCCAGCCTTCTCTGAAGATGCCAGCCACAGAGGCTGGCGAAACATCAGGAACAAACTCTCCTAGAACATGGCCACATAGCCCGAAAAACCCACCAAAAAACCCTAAAGTTCCCCTGAAATCTGTGCAAAATATCTGTCACTTTGGATGGCCTCTTGTGACATTTATCTCCTGTCTTTGCAGAGATGGTGAAATGAATAAAGAAATATTTAAAAGGGATCGCAGACCTGCCCTGCACTATTTAACATAGTTTAAAAATTCATCTTGCAAAATCAGAAGTGAACACCACAAGAAAGAAGGGACATTTGGGGCGCTCGGTGATAGACTCAGTCCTTCTGCAGTTGCTTCCTCAACCTCAGCTCTCCAGCATTTTCCTCCTGACTCTTTCTCCTGATATGATTTCTGGATCTCACCTGATGCCTCAGGTTCCACTTTGGTTCCATCGAGCCAAATGCAGAGGAAGAGTTGTGTTTGTCACTACTGTGGGCCCTGGTTATCCACTGGGGTTTGGTTCCAGGACCCTCCGTGGATAACAAAATCTGTGGATGCTCAAGTCCCATTCAATATAATGGCACAACAAAATGTCAAGGTTTGCTATTTGGAAAATCAAGGTTTGCTATTTGGAATTTATACTTTTGGGGAATATTTTCAAGCCGTGTATGCTCAACCCTGTGGATAAAACATCCGTATATAAGGAGGGCCAACTGTACACAGTTGTCCCACTGCAGAAACAACACATTGCTTATACATTGTAAACCGCTCAGGGAAAGCTTGAGTGCATTGATAAGTGGTATAGAAATGTACTTGCTATTGATATTGCTGTGTACACACATTTCCATGTATGGCCCTAGTGCTAAGCCACATAAACTAGAGAATTGGCATAGCTCTTTTTTATTTGAAAACAAGCTGAAGCAAACCGAACCAAGTGAGGTGAGTACGTCCCTATCATCCCCGACTTAATTCCACGTATCTTGTTCCCCGGAGAGCAAATGTAATGATAACAGAAATAAATCAATGCTTTTGAGACGCTGACACCCAAAGAGACATTTCATGCAGATAGTTCCATAACCGGCTCCTTTCCGGAACAGGAGATCTAATCTCGGCATCTTCTGATCCTTTTCCATAGTTCATTACTTTCTAATCACTTATAGCCCTTATCGAAAAGGAGCGCTGAGCCTCTCTGACTGGAACAAATCCATAAATCAAAACCGAGAGCTCTAGCAGAATGCCTTTTCTTCCAGATTTCACTTGCCTCAACAGTGAGAAGAACTGCAGTGTGTGGATATATGGATATCACTTCCAGAAATAGAGCTTCGCTGAGCATTCTTCCATTCATATTTGTTGGCATCCATTGTTCCGGGTCCTGTTCTTTGGAGCAGCAGAAAACAAGCTTGCACCATCCTCAGTATGACACCCCTTCAAATATTTAAACAAGGCATTCTTATCATCTCTTAACCGTCTCTTCTCAAGGCTAAACATACCCAGCTCCCTAAGTCTCTCATCATAAGGCATGTTAGTTTGAGTCATTAGCCACGATAGTTGTTAAATTAAAGGAAGGTTCTATTTATGTGTGCATCAAACATCTTCCTCCCCAGGCTCTTTCACCTGCCATTTTCCTCACGAGATCCCTTCCCCAGCTTGGCAATCACAAGGGAGCATCCATGTCGGTTTCCATTAGGCTAATCCATCAGAATAATTATTTGAGGACGGAGTTTGGCCTTGAAAAGAAGCTGATTCAGCAGCGGCCCTCCGAGTCCACATCGTACGAGAGTTGAATTTTCAAGTAGTATTCTGATGTGCTTCCCTTGTAATGGGCCCTTTTGGAATATTGGTGCTCTTGTGCATTTGCGTATAGTTGCTCTGAGTAGAACCGCAGAGAGATGATCAAAGACAAATGAGTTTATCACATGGGAGGGATTTCTCTCAATTGCAGATGGAGCCAATTCGCAATTACGTGAATTCGCTAGTTTAGCAAATTTATATGAATTCTAATTGAGTTTGGATTGTGTTCAGAATGACTTCCCATTTCCCAAAAATGACTCCCCGTTGCCCGAAATTGGGTGAGATGCTCTAATACGCAATTACGTGAAACCCCATGATTGCGTTTGGAATGACTTCCCATTGCCCGAAATTGCGTGAGATACACTCATTCGCAATAATGTGAAACCCCATGATTGCGTTCGGATTGCCATTGCATTATACCCCCAAATTCCATCGTATGATAAACTCCAAAATGACGTGATAACAGCAGGTATAGAGCATAGAATAGCTTTCTGACTGTTCTGCTGCAGATCTCATAGAAGTAAAGGTAAACGGTAAAGGTTTTTCCTTGCCATGAATGTCTAGTCGTAACAGATTGTAGGGGGGTGCTCCTCTCCGTTACTAAGGCGTTTATCACACGATGGGAATTGGAAGTATAATCCAATGGCAATCTGAATGCAATCATGGGGTTTCATGTTATTGCGTGAAAGCTGATCACACGCATTTTCGGGCAATGGGAAGTCCTTCTGAACACAATTGTGGGGTTTCATGTTATTGCATGAGAAACAATCACATTCAATTTTGGGCACTGGGAGGCCATTTCAAGCAGTTCCGAATGTGATGCGGCGTCAATACGCAATCACGTAAATTCGCTGAACTAGCAAATTTACTCAATTCCGAACTGGCCCCACTTTCATTTCTTTCGAAATTGAGAGAAATTCCTCCCGTGCGATAACGTCCTAAACCAAAGAGCCAGCACTGTCTCCTGGGACCAACATGACTGCACTGAATGCTGTTACCTGCCCATCGACATGGCATCTATTTATCCGCTTGCGTTTGCAGTCGGGGCAAATGTAGTGGAAGAAAATGCAATCGGGGCAAATGTAGCAGGAACCCCATTGTGCTGGTGAATCGATCCATTGATTCGGATTGCGCACCGATTTATGTGTAAGTGGGAATGGGACCCCAGTGGCTACCAAAAAGGTCACATCTTAATATTCACCAAGGTGATCCTCCCTGCCTCCTTCGACCTTTCCGTTGATCACGTCGCAAGACGAATGTCGATACGTCTGCTTTCCTGGACTATAACTCCTATAATTCCTCCGATCACATTCTGAGAATTGTAGTTCAGAAAAGCTACTCCTAAACTCTCAAATCATGCCAAGAAAACCCCAGGAGATGTTTACTTTATGGTAAATAGGATGCAACTTGAAAGCACACAACAGAAACAACAACAGGTTCATGGTGTTCGCTTTCATGGAGACAACATCCCAGCTGTAAACAATTCTAAATATTGGGAGAAGAAACTGACCACAGTGAAGGAAAAAATGACCTAAGAATAGCAATCTACATATAAAAGGAATGGTTAAGACACATCTCCAAACCCACTTAGCTATTCGTCATTCCTTTTACTGGTCACTTATTACATGCATTGGTTCCGTTTTTCATGTTTCTGATGCATGCCCCATCTATGCAATGTCAAATATTTTGCAACAACTTGAGTGAATAGATTCATTTTGGCATTGTGAATAGCATACACCTCTTGCTGGCAAAAAGCAAGGGAGCCTGCTTACATAGCTACTTAATTCAATTTGACTATTAATGTGTCATTTGGCAATGAAGTAATGAGCCTGGATTGGAGAGGGACTTTCTGTCTCTCTCTCTCTCATTCTCTTGATTTATGTGTTTGTTTATTTACTTGTAAGCCTAAATGTTCCCTGTTGCATTTCACACATAATCCAGAAAAATCAAACGGATTTATTTCTGTTCCCCCGTGCAATTGATTAGAAAAGTCAATGTTTTACACAAAGGATTAAAAAGAGACAGATCTCCTTATAAAAAGCTATTATCTGCGGCACATTCTCGGGCGCGCGAAAATGTGCGTTTTGCCAAGCGAAGGGAAATGAATGGAAGAACAAGTCGGCGCAGTTTTTTCACGCAAGGTCACCGGGGAGTTTGTTTGATTTTATTTTGGAGAAATTATATCCCACCTTTGAATGAGACGGTTGTTACGATCGTCACTGTTACTAAAAAAAAAAAAATCGCGTAAATATTTTCTTCTAATTTTTCTACTCTTTCTGGAATGTACTTTTAAGGAGAAAGCCTTTTCTAGCAGAACCCCATTAGGGACAACTGTTATTTTCAATTGGCTGCACTCCTTTCCTTGGCGGAAAATCTGGAGTTCCCCTCCGTTTAAGACAAAATCAGCCCTTGAAGTTAATCCACCTTGAAGTTAATCCACAAATGGTACTTCACCCCTATCCAAAATGCAAGCATCACTAACAGCACATTTGCAAGAGCAAGGGGCACATACTTGCACATGCAGATGGCATGTGCCATAGGACTCTTTCAGACGTTGGAAATTGGAAGTATAATCTAGGGTCAATCCGAACGCAATCATAGGGTTTGATGTTATTGCAAATTAAAGCTTCGCACGCAATTTCAGGCAAAGGGGGGTCATTTTCGGGAAATGGAATTAGTCAGACAATTCTGTTTGGAAGAAAGGAAGGTAGCAGCTTGGAACTTGGGTTGGGAAATCCTGCTTGAGAAGGTTAAAGAAAATACAGAATACAAGGAAGCCAATAATAAAATTAAATCCATACCCCACATATTGAGTGTAAGTTACTAATTGTTAATATTGTATTGATTCTAAAGTCGATCAAGCCGTGCAGGAGGTGGGAAGGGGGCTTACATAACACTGTTTGTATATATGTTAAAATAATATTGATATTGTCGAAGTCTGCAGATTGCGGGGAGTATCGTAAAGTAATGATTATCACCCGGAAGTTATTATGGCATATTGATGAAATTTTGTCAGGGTCATCCTTGGTCCCTAAGTGGACGTTGCTGAGAAAATCAGCTCATTGCGTCCTTTATTTTTGTGCCAGAAGTGACTAAAGCATAAAATCCTTAAAAGGTGCAATCTGCAGACTTGTACAATATTAGGTATTCGGAGGGTCAAGATACGCTGGGAAAAATGTATAAATCTAGATAGTGTTTCCCCACCCATGACATATTGCCCAATTTGTTTTCACCATGAAAAAAACCAAGTACGGCCTTATTTAGTGTTGTGACAAACCAATTTTTTCTTCTTCTTGTCCATCAAGAACTAGATGCGAATTTTTTTTAAAAAAACAATCTTTTCAAAAGTCCCACTTTCTAAAAGTTGTTTTTCTCTCCCTGTTGAGAAGTATTTTTCACAGATTTCTCGAATGAAAATAAAAGACAAGGGAGGCAAACATTTACACTATTTCAAACTGAATTAAAAGGCCAAAAGGAAGTTCGGCAGAGGTTTAAAGAACATTCCTCTCCTGGAAAAACCCAATATGAATGGTAGCTTTGCTTATGCAAAATACTCAAATCCTGGCCATGGAATTAAAAACCAAAATTCTTACTCGTTGATTGAGAAAGTGCTCGTAATTTCTTCTCTTTAAAAAGCTTTCAAAATTTTCGAATAACAGATATTTCTTCTGTTTATCGACTTTTGACGAATATTCTTTACATCACTAGCCTTATTTTTCCTTCCCCGGTTTTGTTATATATCTCTCTCCCTCTCCCTCTGGTTTCGAAAACACTCGCCTCCCTTTGACCAAAGTGCTCCAGATTTCAATAAGGCATGAATCTTTTATTTTTTTGAACCTAATTAGAAGACGGTAATTAGTTGTGGGAAGAGGGGATTTTGATCGTTGAGAGACAATCAAAGGAAAGATATTCTATTTGTAGCTCCTCCCTTTTATCAGCACGCTTAAGACAAAGAGGGAGCATTTCTTGACATTTCTCTGGAGTATGCTTGACAAAGGCAGCGGTTTTATTTTTGCAAAGAGGGGCAGATCTTCTTGGTCCCGTTTACAGCATCACTGCTGTGTGACTTCAGTGAAACCAGGAAGCTGTCCAGCAGAAGCAGAAAGCGAATCTATGGAAATATCGCTGAAGCATCCAGAGGAGCTGAACAGAACGATGGAGCCAGGAAAAGAGAATGCACGCACAAGCAAAATCTAAGGAGCAACTGAACTCCTTCTAGAGAGCTACTCGTCAACTCTTGCTTAAACTGCTGATTCTTTTTTTAAATTGCACAAGTCAACAGTGCGATGCGGCAGCTAAAAAGGCCAATGCGATTTTAGGCTGCATCAATAGAAGTATAGTCATAGGGAAGTCATAGTGCCACTCTATTCTGCTTTGGTCAGGCCCCAGCTGGTATACTGTGTCCAGTTCTGGGCACCACAATTCAAAAAGGATGTGATAAATTTCTCCGCTGTGATAAACAGCTCAGTGTTGGAAGCCATGTAAGGTTGGGGCCATGTCCATCGGGAGCTTGTTTTTATTTTTAAGGGTCAGCTTTTTAAGGGTCACGACCCTCCTACGGGTTCTGGGTCTTGCGGTTCTAGGGGTTCCTTGCAAAGAAATGGCGGGATGGGGCTTTCCCCTCCAGTCGGTGGAGCAGCCTCCTTTGTAACTAGAATCTCTACTTCCAAAGCATGGACTTGGTTCAGAAGAGAGTCTGCTCTCGATGGGATGATGGTGGTGGAGACAATCCTCGTCGCGCTCCCTTGACATGTACAGCTCCGGCGAAAAGAACAAGCAGATTGTTTTGTGGGTATTACTGGAGGAACGCAGTATAAATCAAAGGAGAAAGGAACGGCTGTGATATTAGACAGAATATTTATACCCACTTGTCATGCCGTTTCAAGAGGAAATAATTGGTCTTGAGAGGAGGTTGTGCGGCGCATACGAAATGGCATAAAAGCCCCCAGAAAGGCACGGGAAGGGAAAGTGCTCTCCTCTGGATTAGGAAATTTCGGTAATGACAAAAAGGCCATGTACACACATTTGTTCTGCAATCTTTCAGGATTTTTTGTCAATTGGGATGCAGTCCTTTGCACACTAATGAGGGAACGAGACGCAGCAAATGCAGCCAGCCCTCCGTATCCACAGATCCCTTAAACAGGGATTCAACCATCCCTAAGAATATTCCAAAAAGTCATAAACTCCAAAAGGCAAAGCTTGATTTTGCTATTTTATATAAGTAACACCACTTCACTATGCCATTGTATTTAATTGTAGCATCCATGGGTTTTGGTATCCATAGGGATTCCTGGAACTAAACCCCAGCAGATACCAAGGTACCGTATAATGGTTTAATTCTCATTCTCTTCCTGTCCATCTTCTACCTATATTATTATAATATTAAAATGAGTTGAATTAAAATCGATTTAACTCGCTGAACTGACACCTGAACACGTTTCCAACATCCACATCGTCTCCATTCTGCAAATCTGGCCGCAGGTAACGCTACCCACCGAAACTGGCCTGATTCATAGATATTTTGTTTGTTTGCTTCTTCCTCCCCTACATTTCAACTCTTCTAGTTATTTTTCAGCTCTTCTAGTTACTTAGTAATTTTTGTGTGGGGTTTTTTGGGGGGCTATGTGGGCATGTTCTAGAAGAGTTTATTCCCGACGTTTCGCCAGCATCTGTGGCTGGCATTTTCAGAGAACGCTGGCACGGAAAAGGTATATATATCCAACTCTCTTCCATGCCAGCGTTCTCTGAAGATCCCGGCCACAGATGCTGGCAAAACGTCAGGAATAAACTCTTCCAGAACATGGCCACGTTGCCTGAGAAACCCACAAAAAACTATGGATGCTGGCCATGAAAGCCTTCGACTTCATACTTAGTAATCGTTTATTAATTCTTCGACTTAGTAATCGCTTATTAATTGCTGTCACTGAATGGTGCTTTTTTCACTTTCCTTGTTTTAATTCAGGGATGCTTTCCAGCTAGTGGCCGGAACATACCCTTTAGCTTAACTAATGAAATATATAATTAATCTATATTAACGGCTGTTTAACGGCGCCACAAACTCAATTGGCCGAAACCTTTTAATAGCTTCTTTTCGAACAGAAATGTCCAGCACTGTCTCAAGCGATAAGTGGCAAACAGAGGAAAAAAATCTGTAGGTTTCTCCTTAAGGAGTGTGTGGGCCATCTAGTGGATCTTGCTTGGAGTATTGGATAAAATGGCTCCCTCAAGAGAACATGCCTTCCTGGCTTTGGTGCATACATATTTCCATATCCACAGGTTCTGTACCCACAAGTTCAACCACCAACAGCTTGTAAATGATGATGATGATAATGATTCCCTGGAAAAGTATGTTTAGCCTGGAAAAGAGATGGTTAAGAGGTGATATGTTAGCCCCGTAAAAGTATTTAAAGGAGTGTCATATTGAGGATGGAGCAAGCTTGTTTTCTGCTGCTCCAGAGAACAGGACGTGGAGCAAGGGATGCAAACTACAGGAAAAAAGATTCCACCTAAACGTTAGGAGGAACTTCCTGACAGTAAGAGCTGTTCGACAGTGGAAAGCAGTGGAATCTCCTTCTTTGGAGGTCTTTAAGCAGAGGCTGGATGGCCATCTGTCGGGGATGCTTTGATGGAGAGTTCCTGCATGGCAAGGGTTTGGACTGGGTGGCCCTTGGGGTCTCTTCCAACTCTGTGATTCCATGATTCTTGGTTATGGACACAGCTCTAGAAATGAATATCCTCTTTTTAAAAGAAGGAGATTCCACTGCTTTCCAAGGGAGCATTGTTCCATGTTCTCGTCTCCGGAGCAGCAGAAAACAAGCTTGCTCCATCCTCAATGTGACACCCTTTCAAATACTTAAACAGGGCTATCGTATCGTCCTCTTAACCATCTCCTCTCCGAGCTAAACCTACCCAGCTCCCTCAGTCTTTCCTCATAAGGCATGGTTTCCATACCCGTCACCATTTTGGTGGCCCTCCTCTGGAAACACTCCACATTATCAAAAAGGTGCAGAGTGGGATGAAGAGGCCATAAGATAAAACATCACATACCCCACTCACTTCCATGCCACCGTTCTCTGAAGATGCCAGCCACAGATGCTGTCGAAACGTCAGGAATAAACTCTTCTAGAACACGGCCACATTGCCCGAGAAACCCACAAAAAAGTAGGGATGCCGGCCACGAAAGCCTTCACCTTCACAGTTAATTTTGTACTCAGGACGCCACTGGTATCCGCTGGTTTGATAGGAATAGCCAACTCAACAAAAGCAACTGAGTAACTGTGCTTTTTAGGCCACGTAACTAGATTGAAATTCCATTTGAAAGGGATGAGCAGCTGGGAGAAAGGAATGGACATTTTATTGTCAAAAATTCTTTATCTCATTAAATTGACTTCTGTTGTCTACATGCGACAATAGACCATTAAGGTTTCTTTAAAATAAAATAACGGTGTACTCTGAATTTGTGTTGCCTGCCCAATTTTTATGGTTGCTCCCCAACCCACCCGTTGTTGTTTTTTTCTTTCATTCCTGCCATATTTTTATTTGCTCTGTTTCCAGATTTACAAATCCCAGACAACCTTCTGTTGCATCGATTCAAATTTGAAAGCTAGATCACACCTCTCCTTTATTTTTAATTTATTTTTTTACCAGCATTTGTCTTTTCTTTTTTCGATTGGAAGAGCTGCTTTTATGGGCTTGAATCTGTCTGTGCTATTCTGTTGGTTGGTCGGTTTTACTGCTTCATAGCACTGCTATTTTTTAAATGTAATCTGGAAAAGAAAAACTGTTGGAAAAGCTAGCTAACAGCAAGGAGGAAGAAAACAGATGAGTTTATTTAGATGTTGGACTTCAGCCCCAGCTAATGGCTTGAGATCAGGGCCGGCGGGTATTTTAGTGCAACCGCATGGAAGGGAACAGATTGCCCACAACTGGTTTAAAACCAGAACTCTTACATGTTCGCTTTATCGTGGAAAGCAAGGTTTTCCAGCATTGGCCTAGCCACAAAAATGATGGCTAATATTATTATATAGTTTAGTCAATAACTGATAGCGGACTTAGGCCTGAAGCAGACCGGCGGCAAGGTACCATGTTAAATATTCCAATATGCTGATCTCTATCACTCATCAGTTTAGCATCTATAAAACTCGGACTAAATTCCAGAGTAGATGTATCGCCGTACTGACGTCGGCCCTTAGCAGACGAGGGTTTTTTGCAGCCCCAATCCAGAGTCGCTCTGCATCCGTCCGAGTGAATTCACATGAATGCGCATTGAATTATCGCACATGAATGTTGTTACTATGAAGCCATTCCAAAGCCAATCCAAAGTCACCCCAGAATTCAGTGAATGTGCATTGAATTATCACACGTGAATACTGTTACTATGGAGTTTATTAGACAGGAGGAGTTTCTCTTTATTGCGAATGGAGCCAATTGGAGCCAATTCGAATTCACATGAATTCACTAGTTTAGTGAACTTAAGTGAATTTCAATTGCGTTCGGAATGCATTCAGAATGACTTCCCATTACCCGAAAATGACCACCCCTTGCCCGAAATTGCGTGAGATGCTTTAATTCGCAATAACGTAAAACCCCATGATTGCGTTCGGAATGACTTCCCTTTTGCCCAAAATTGCGTGAGATACTTTAATTCGCAATAACGTGAAACCTCATGATTGCGTTCGGATGGCCATTAGATTATACTTCCAATTTCTGAGGTCTGATAAGGTCCATAGAAGCCATTTCAAACTCAATCCAAAGTCACCCCAGAATTCAATGAATGCGCATTAAATTATCACACGTGAATGCTGTTACTATGAAGCCATTCCAAAGCCAATCCAAAATCACCCCAGAATTCAGTGAATTCAGCAACAACCGAATTCGCAGAAATCAGTTCCAAGGTCACTTCAGATTCAATCCGAATGGGTCTGGTGCGATAAGGTCCATAAAAGCCATTGGCTCCCACTGGTTGTCAAAGAAGTTACCCCACCGTTATGTGCCAACTCCAAATTCACGGAAGAGCATGATCTGGGAAAGCAAAAATCCATGTGCCGAGGTGTTGCGTGCATCTTCATCCTCCATCTCGGTCCTGTAATACAAGGGACAACGTCTCCTCTGGCAAGATAGAAGGGAAAAAGCCATGCCCCGTAGGCAATTTTCTTTCATTGCTCTTTTATTACAGGAAGTAAGCCCTCGGTGATCTGAAAATGAAAGCCAGTTAAGCTAATTTTCTCTCCAATAAAACCTGTAATGTTTTTCCGCCATCATCATAAAAGTGGCGGTGGTTGCATTGCTGTCTCGGTTGCTTCGGTGTGCTTTTTCCTGACACTCTTTATATTCCTTTGTTTTGTGGGGTGGTGATCAGAAAGGATGCCTCTTCGTTTTCCTGGTTCAAGGTTATAAAACCGGGATTTTTCTCCACCTATAAATTAAGTCACCGTTCCATATAATGCATAACTCTTTGTATTAATTCCATAGAGTGTTGTTTGTTTCGAAGATTTATATCGTGCCTTTCAACAGAAAAGGATGCATACAAATCATGATGCATAATTATGCCGCTCTAAGTCCCAGTCCTGGGAAAAGAGCAGGATGCAAATAAATATAATAAATAAATAAATAAATAAATAAATGATGATGATGACCATGATGATCATATAAATAGAAAAGGATGATCATATAAATAGAAAAGGACGACGATGATGACCATGAAGATACATACAAATGATGATGATGACCACGATGATCAAAGAAAGAGAAAAGGATACATAGAGATGATGATGATGATGATGACCATGATGATACATAACAAATGATGATGATTATCTAGGCCATGATGATCATTTAAACAAAAGGATACATACAAATGATGATGATGATCATGGCCATGATGATCATATAAACAGAAAAGGATACATACAAATGATGATGAT
Source organism: Urosaurus nigricauda (assembly GCA_034509955.1). NCBI lineage: Eukaryota > Metazoa > Chordata > Lepidosauria > Squamata > Phrynosomatidae > Urosaurus > Urosaurus nigricauda. Next base: position 23,028,295 of record JAOEGL010000010.1, read on the forward strand.
GACGACGACGATGATGATGACCATGAAGATACATACAAATGATGATGATGACCATGATGATCAAAGAAACAGAAAAGAATGCATGATGATGATGATGATGATGATGATGACGACCATGATGATACATAACAAATGATGATGATATCTAGGCCATGATGAACATTTAAATAAAAGGATACATACAAATGATGATGATGATTACCGTGATGATCATATAAAACAGAAAAGGATACATACAAATGATGATTATGATGATGACAGGTGGTTTCTATATCCACAGAGCAGTGAATCCACATTGGGTTTGAGGCTGAGATGCCCAAGAAATTGAATCTATTTGTGGTTCAGGGTTGAGCACCTTGTGAAACCTGACAGAAGCTTGTGCCGGATTCAATACGGACCGATATGGATGTCATCAAGCAAACCATTTCCTGCTATCTGGTCTTTTTAAAATGAGATTTCCCCATCAATTGAACCTGCAACCGTCTGAGATTATAGACCTTGGGATCTCCTGGACTGACGAATTACTTGTGTTTTAAATGATGTATCTGCTCCATTTATCACTCCTTTGAACACTTAATTCGCCCGTATTGCAAGGCCATTAGGTGCCAAATTAGGATAAATTAAACTCGCTGGCTTTCTGGGACATGTAGAAGCCAATCCCAAATAGCTGAAAAATCAAAAGCGAAAAAAAGATATAGTTGTGGAGGCGGCGGGGGACAATGATTTGGAAACCTCTTAAAAGGTCTGATCATGCTAGCTGTTTAAAGATCTATGGATGGATGGATCCAATTGTAAGTATTTAACACATTGGAAGGGGCTTCTGCATCCATGGAGTAGTAAATGTGATCTAAAGTTGAATCCGAACTGTAAAAGAGCTTTCCAAAGTACTGAAGTCTATCCCACAATCTCTCTGAAGATGCCAGCCACAGATGCTGGCGAAATGTCAGAAAGGAACTCTTCTAGAACATGGCCACAGAGCCCGAAAGCTCCACAAAAAACTATGGATGCCGGCCATGAAAGCCTTCGACTCCACACTTTGCAATAAATCTGGCATCTTGGGAAACGGTAGAAAACAAGTCCAGTTCCTCGCACCAGATTAACTCTCCCTGCCTGTGTCTTTTTTCTCTTTTTGGGGACGGGGAGGCATGATGATTATTAATCTCCCTCTTGTCCCTTTTTACATCCTGTCATTTTTTAAATTGCCGTGCCTGGCGTTGCCACTTTGCAGACTTGGGGGCGATTGCAAAGCGTACAAATTGCCACTCTGCGGAAAGCTCGGCGCTTTGGGGGGATGACAAGCATTGATTTCCAATCTCTTTCCGAAACGACTCTATCATTTGGAAGAGTCAAGTCAAACAATTTCCTTCCCTTTTTTACACTTCAGGCCTGAGATCACCCTGACAGGTAGATTGAAGCTCTTCAGCAGGAGATTAATTAGAAAAAGCAAAAGCAAAGGGCAGTTGTAACTCAACATCGACTTAGCATGGCCGTGCCATGGATAGCGCTGCCATGCTGGCATCATTCATGCTCCCATATGCCCACGTTGCGACCCTGCCGTCTGTCTTCCAAATCCCGTCTCACAATAACATTCTTATTTTTATTGACGATGATGATTTGGGGTTAGGAACAAATGGGGTATCATCATGTGAAAAAGATCTGAGATGCTTTGTGCAACTTTCCTTCAGTCCTAAAAACATCGCTACACCGTTAACTACTTCAGCTTTCCAAATTAAGTTCTTCTGGGACATGCTTAGGCTTACACTAAGGGAGAAGCAATCCATATACTTGAATTGCTCTGGGTCAAACCAAGGGCTCATTCACACTGTGAAATAATCCAGTTTGGAAACCAGGTTATTTCTCAGTCATTCAGACTTGCACTTGGTTGTACTTGGTGCAGTTTGCAGAGGGGCCACCGAAAAGCCCATTTAAGCCAGTGCATATGGTACCAGATCCCTTAGCGGTTCTTTTTTGAAGAACCACAGCGATCCGCATCTCTTATAGTGTGAATGCGCTATCGGATCAGTTCGGATCGCACAGCCACGGTTCAGAAAATGATGGTCTGGATCATGATTGGATCTGAAACAGTGGTGAATGGGAACTTCAAAGCAGATTTCACTGCCTTGGAGAGATTTGCTGCCTTAACACCTTGGCCTGATTTCCACTACCTTTTAAACCGGATTGCAAATTGGTTCCCACTTGAATCGACTCACTGAAGCAATTCGGAGAGAGGGGCCATGCGCTAGACCCATTTAACCTGCGACTTTTTGACACTGATGTTTTCCATGTCTTTTGGATAAATCAATTCTGCGAAAGTGTGAACCAGATGCGGATCAGAATCGATTTAAATTTGCCCTTTGTCCATCTGGAATCGAATCATTTTGAATTGATTCATTCATCAGTGTGAACCACAAGTGGGTTATTTTACAAGGAAGAAATGCAATTGGGGCAAATATCGTGGGAACCACTCTCTGCTGTCGAATCGATCCGTCAATTCGGATCACAAACCGATTTATTTGTAAGCAGGAATGAGGCTGAAGTGGGAAATGGTTAATTGATTTCAAATCAATTCACAGATACGAATCTCTCTGTGTAAAAAAACGTAAGTGTGACTGACCCCTATCTGTTGTGATTGTCATATTTTTAGAAGAGATACTCCCTCAAATGATGATAGACATCTCTCTTAGCTCATGCTTGCACTCCCCTGTGTAATTTACTTTGGGGCAAATGTAGTGGGAACCACTCTCTGCTGTCGAATCGATCCATCGATTCGGATCGCAAACCGGTTTATTTGTAAGCGGGAATGAGGCCGCAGTGGGAAACGGTTAATTGATTTTGAAAACATGCTGCGTTTTGTGTTTTGCTATTGGCCATCGGAAGATAAGCAGAATCTTAATTTCCCAGCCCGGTTGCTGATGGGCATATTTCTGAATAAATTTCGTAGTGAGATGGCAACATGGATTAATCTTAGGAAATACAGTACGCAGTCTCCTTTGCATCTGTTTTGATGCTGTGCTTTTCGTAGGAGGAGAAAAAGCTCTGCGCTTCCACCTTGCTTTCTCCATTCGTAAATTCAGCCGGTATCATCTATCATCCTAACTATAGCACTGCGGCGGTCCATATGCGCACAGCCCTTAGCCAAGGAGCACCAGAAGGATCGCAAAAAGACAGATGGGACCCTTCAGAAGTCGTATCAAGGCGCACAGTGGGACCCCCCCCCCAGCCAAAGCAGCGCAGTACGCAAATAAATCATCTTTATGCTGAAACATTAGTGGTCTTTCCAAAAGCAAAACAAAAACCACCGCGAAGTGACTAAATATTTTTTTTATAATACAGACCTCGCTTGACTTAGCAAATTTCATTTCATTTATTTCTTTTAAAGGCCTAGACTGCAGGATATGCTGCTATTAACAATATTAACTCCTGCGTGATAGTGGAAATAACACTGGCATTTTTCTGGGGTGTGGAAATCCACACTACATTTATTTGTTTGATTTATTAAAATATTTCCAACTGGCCAATGAAATCTGGAGGGGTTTTTTCCCCCTTTCTTTCTTTCTGGACCGGCTGATAGTTGGAGAGACGAAAATGTTGGATAATCCGAAGGGTCCAAGAAAAGCCTTGAAATCACTATGAATTGCAAATGTATTGAGGTTTTTATTGCAGTAAAAGTAAATGTAAAGAAATCACTGATCAACATTGCGATGTAGTCCTCTGAAAATTTAAAGAAATCACAGAAAATTTAAAGAAATCACAGAAAATTTAAAGAAATCACAGCAGCCGCGATGTTGGATAATCCAGAATGTCGGATAACCGAAGGACGGATAATCGAGACTCTATTATATATCTTTATGGTTGAATTTTGGTATTTAGTGATATATGTATTATGTATTTATAAACAGTTATAAAGCCAGTATTATGACATAAATATTTATAAAGTAATGAATAATTAATCGGTTTAGTCCTTGGGCGGTTTCAAAGATTCACACACCCCAACGTATAGCTTCAAAGATTTTAGTGCTTTCCATGGTTTTGCTGAAGTTAAAGTGTGTTTTCCTGAAAAATGGAAGGGGTAAACAAGAACAGAAGGTACTCCCCATCCATAATTGATTTTCAGGCTGCACGGATGATAACGCATTGATCTTTTCTCTAAAGCAGGAATGAGAGGTTAATACAAAGTGAGGGAATGGAAATTAATATTTTCCGTCACAAGCCCATTTACTGGCTGCAAGTGCCAACAGGATGGTTTTGTTTTGTTTTAGATGAGAGACAGATCTGAAGTGAAACGGCTGAAAAGATAACAGTTTCTTCAACTTTACCATTCATAATAGATAAGTAGAAGTAGAGGAAATGTTTGGGAGGAAATGCAAAAGGACTGGTCTCCGATTATTTTGTACCTGGAAAAAAAAAGGGGGGGGGGGAATATTGAAAGTATGAAATACAAATCATTATTAAAATCTCAGCTTGTGATTTGAAACATAGATCGTCGGTTGGGGTAAAATACACCGGGAAGCATCGATGGGGGCAAAAGGGAGTATGAACTTCTTTCCGGAGAGATTCGGTAATGCCACGCACGATCTCATCCGGATCTAACCAGGGCAAATGGGCTAGTATGAATGGAGCCTAAAGAAAGAAAGAAGTTGGCAGCATGACCTTTCGTAGATTTAAGTCTGCTTCCTCAGATGCGTTCCTCGGGTGCTCATGCCGCCAACGTCTTTCTTTCGTTGGTCTCCAAAGTGCTACAAGATCTCTCCACGTACTGATCCTACAGACTAACACGGCTGTATTTTCAAATAATTCCATCAAAGTTTTCTTTGTGGTGTGTTCTACCAACACAACCAACATAACCGACAAAGGATTTCAGGGGCAATAACAATCACGATCAAATCACATCATGGTCCACATCAACCCTGTTTTTTCTGCAGGGGTTTACGAGTGTGCATTTGTGCCAAAATAGTGGTACAAATGAACATAAGGAACAATAACACAGCAAGTGGTCCATGCTTCAATTTTAAAATTCAGTTTAGAAATGATTTTAGATCCTTATATAGACCCAAGTTTAAAGTTCCGCACAATTTTCGAACAGAGCTGACTTGGGTCCATGCCCTCATTGAAGAAAAGTGAGATAATAAATGAAATATAAATGATCGGAGACTGGTATTGCAAAATTGGAAAAGTGAAGAAGTTATGTTCCAATCCACATGCTATTATAATTTTTATTTTATTTTATGATCGCCCGCCTTTCTCCCGATATAGGGACTCAGGGCGGTGAACAACATGCACAAAACAATACAATTTCAAAACAGTACAACAATATTAAAATATATACTTACAAGATTTAACATACGACTCCACTCTAACAATGGGGTTAGGTTGCTTAAAAATACATGCCAAACCAGCGTCTTCCAGCATTCCTAATGCGTTGTTTGGGAAATCTAGAGCTACCATGCACAGGCCACATGGAAGACATTTGGCGCATCGCTTAGCATGTTGCTTCTGTTGTCGCTAATTCAAACCCCGACGGTAGGCACTCGGGGACCAAAGATTTACCATGCCAGCAGACCTGAACAAATACGAAAAAATGCAATAATATAATTTGTGCTGACAAGTTTAGAGAGAGGTATTCCCAACAGACAGACATCCGGCTTCCAGTCACATAATGCTTACACTTTGTCAATAAACCGGCGAAGGAAGGTGCAAATGAATCTTATTTCATCGGACAAGCAGCTTGGAATACAGATAAGGCAATGGTCGCATATAAACCTTTAATAAATGCCTTGGAAGGAGAGGATTGCCATTGATTCCAATCTTTTCTGGCAGAAAATCAGTTCCTCTTATGCTCTCCGGGCAACAGGCTCTAACTTGCGTCTGTTCCTAATGGTTTTAAAAAATGTAGGTTCGGCCAAATAAATATGTTGTCCTTGGTGATTTAATGGTGCCAGTGAATGTGCCACTATATTACGGTTTAATTGAATTATTATACTGGATACTGGGTACCCGATGAAAAGTACATCCTTCTTGGGACGTAGACCATCCAAGGCTGGTCTTTAATGACTGTGCTCCTCAGCCTTTCTTAAACTGATGCAGGTTTCAATGGTGGCCAAAAGTGGCAACTGGTGGCCTGCATGTCATATTTTATTTTATTTAAAGACCTCTAAGGAAGGAGACTCCATTGCCCTCCAAGGGAGTGTGTTCCACTGTCCAACAGCCCTTAAATTTAAGGAAGTTCCTCCTAATGTTGAGGTCGAATCTCTTTTCCCGCAGTTTGCGTCCATTGTTCTAGTCTCTGGAGCAGCAGAAAACAAGCTTGCTCCCTCCTCCATATGATGGAATCGATATGACAAGCGAACGCATATTCACACAGCCTCGCCACAGCTGTACAAGGCACCTGCTCTCGCCTCTGTTACAGATTCAACACCGAGAACATACATCCCTACCTTTAGCCGTTGCCTTCCTGCTCGTCTTGATGAATAGCTCCCATCTAACACCGAAGAAGTTTCCTGCACAAAGTGCCAAGAGAAGTGAATGCAGCAGTTTTTTAATATTCTTGTGACGGTGAGAAGCTCATTCCGTGTTGTCAGCTCCGACGGCAGGATTCTGATTATGAAATACGATGTGTGTGGAATTTAAAGCCTTTCCGGTGTTTTTACTTCTCCTTCCCAATGCCATTTTTCATTGCCTCTCTCTCTCCTTTTCTCTCTTTCTGTGTGTGTGAGTATGTGGGTTTCTGGAAGAATATAAAAAGGATCCAATTGTACCACTGAGCCCTCTGGTGGCACAGCGGTTAAATATCAGTACAGGGTTGTGAGTTCGATCCCAAGGCTCCGAGGTTGACTCAGCCTTCCATCCTTTCATAAGTCGGTCCCCAGCTTGTTGGGGGCAATTGGCTTACAGATTTTAAACTGTTTAGGGAGATCTAGTTCACTGAGAAGCGGTATAGAATTGTGCATGCTCTTGTTATTGCCATATATCTCGGAGGGAACAGCCGTCATAGTTTTATAAACAACCTCTTTGTCTGCAAAAATATTCTTGATATTTTCATAATTATCTTTATAGTCCTGCCATACTTTATCTGGTTTTTCGAAAACGAGGCATACATTTAAAAGCACGATCCAATCTTGCTTTGATTGAGGCTGCATTGTGCTCAGGGTAATTACTATTCATTTGGCTTTGGAGGCTGCCGAACGAATTTTCCACATGAGATTCCTTAATTTGTACACATTTTATTACTTGGAAATACACACATTGGCAGGCTGCCTGAACTGCAGAGGAGCCCTCTATAAATCCGGCCCCCCTCGGTTGGATAAAAGCAAATGAAGTGTGACCTCAGAGGCTTAAGGGATTATGTCCCCTGGAAAACATTTTCCTTGCTCTCCTCTGTATCATCCTGACATGGGATTAATCAGGAAACAGGTGAGATTACAGTCTCTCCATTCTGCCTGACAGCATTACACTTCTCAGAACTTCCATAGAATCGTAGAATCATAGAGTTGGAAGAGACATAAGAGCCATCCAGTCCAACCCCATTCTGCCATGCAGGAATTCTCATTCAAAGCATCCCCATTGACATATGGCCATCCAGCCTCTGTTTCAAGACCTCCAAGGAGGGAGACTCCACCACACTCCAAGTGAAAGTCTTCTGCTGTCAAACAGCCCTTACTGTCTGGAAGTTCTTCCTAATGTTAAGGTGGAATCTCTTTTCCTGGAGTTTGCATCCATTGCTCTGTGTCCTGTTCTCTGGAGCAGCAGAAAACAAGCTCGCTCCAACTTCAGTATGACATTCTTTCAAATATTTAAACACGGCTCTCACTCTCATATTACCTTTTAACCTTCTCTTCTAAACATCCCCAGCTCCCTAAGTCATTCCTCATAAGGCATGGTTTCCATTTTGGTCGCCCTTCTTTAGACACATTCCAGCTTCTCAATTTCCACCTTCTCAATTCATGGATTTTTTATGCATGGATTTGAGCATAGACAGCTTGAAAATATTCCCAAAAAGTATAAATTCCAAATAGCAAACCTTGATTTTGCCATTTTATATATGGGACACCATTTTGTTGTGCCATTATATTGAATGGGACTTGAGCTTCCATGGATTTTGTTATCCACGGAAAGTCCTGGAACCAAACCCCAGCGGATAACAAGGGACCACTGTATTCTTAATGCGTGATTACATACCAAACCTCCACATACCATTATTATATGATATTGTATTGATATTGTATTTTATTGGTTTATTATAATGTGAGCTGCTTCGATCGTTCGGAGGAGTGGGATATTATTATTATTATTATTATTATTATTATTATTATTATTCCAACCAGGCCATACCAGACTTCCCCATTATCTCAAATAGACCTTCGTTCATTAAAAATAGCAGGAGAAGAAAAAAAAATCTCCTTTTATAATATACTCAAAAGCGACAGGTCGAGATGTTTTCAAGGCCTTCAGCATTTGCAAGTATAATCCAGAACATCTTTTTTGAAAACACAACCTGAATTCTTCTTGATGCATATTTTCTTACTGCTCAAGTCTTGGACAGGAATAAAAATACTCCTGGCCTAAGCCAATATCTGTCAGATGTATGGTCCATCAGTGAATGCTAAGAACATTATTTTTAATATGTACAACACTGGTGTAAATTTACAGTGCTAAATAAATTATTATTATTATTATTATTATTATTATTATGTTCCATGGGTTTGTATCAATGCACCCAGTATTACCAACAGCCACACTGCCTGCATGTCAATGGTGCAATACCACCCCCGTGTGCAGTAAATCTGTCTAGCAGCAACAACGCAAACAAAAGGCATATTTCTTCTTTCACTTCCGCTCACTGCATAAAGCAAGAACTGCAAATAAATGCATGACTTATTAAAGAGCCATCAGGTCCAGAACGGATGCTAAAAACGGATGAACCCCTAAGAAGCTGACAAAGATGTTCAGGTTGGAGGGAACCGGTCTGTGTGCATTTGGGAGGCAGGAGGCATGTTGGATGCTTGGGCCTCGTCCCCATTTACAAATAAATCGGCGTGTGATCTGAATCGATGGATTCATTTTGGTTTCTGCTATGTCAAGTGCTGTGCAGTGCTATATAAACAAATGTTAATCATAATAATCATAATAATGTCTGCTCCGAAGCCAATCTCATACTTTTCAGTGGGAAGCAGGATTGCAACCTAAGATATACATCTAGTGATAAATAAATACAAAATTGTGTGTGTGTTGTTGTTGCTTCTGCTGTGATTCTTCAGCTTGTTAACTTATGTGGTAGAATTCAAAGATTAGGGACTTTATCAGACGGGAGGAATTTCTCTCCATTTCGAATGGAGCCAGTTCTCAATTACGTGAATTCACTAGTTTAGCGAATTTATGTGAATTTTAATTGCATTCAGAATGCGTTCAGAATGACTTCCCATTGCTTGAAATTGCTTGAGATACTCTCATACGCAATAACGTGAAACCCCATGATCGTGTTCGGAATGACCTCCCATTGCCTGAAATTGCGTGAGATACTTTCATACGCAATAACGTGAAACCCCATGATTGCGTTCGGATTGCCATTGGATTATACTTCCAATTTCCATCATCTGATAACGTCCATAGTTGTGTTAGTCTGTAGAATCAGTATCTAGAGAAGTGGTTCTCAACCTTTGTTCCTCCAGATGTTTTGGACTTCAACTCCCAGAAGTCCAAAAGAGCACAGCTAATGGGTAGGGATTCTGGAAGATAAAGTCCAAAACATCTGGAAAATCAAAGGTTGATCAAGAGAGATCGTGTAGCACTGAAGTCTTGGAAAGCTCATGCTGCCAACTTCTTTCTTTCCGTTCGACTCAAAGGTACTAGAAGATCTCAGATACATACAGATTATTACAACGTGTTGCTTGTCGGCCGACTCAAAATCCGTTGCTTGAAAGAGGGGAGTACATTCTCCAACCCCGGATCTTTGCACATGTTTACTCAGCAGTCAGTCCCACTGGGTTCAATGTGGCTTGCTCTCTAGTGAATGTTTTAGGACCGTCGTTTACATAAATGCACAACTAACCACATTTCGGCGTCCCTCAAAAGGCCTAAGAGGTAAATAAATGGAGACGTCATTTGTCGGGGAGAGGGATTAAGAAATCAGAGTTGTCCGTGGCTGACGGGGACGGGAGAAGAATATGCCCTCCAGAAATAGCCGGAGTTCAGGAAGGCAGTAAGAAAGAGTAAAGAGGAGACAACTGTATGCAATAATTTCCAGTCAAGCGGCAGGTTTGGGTTCCCCTCTCCAGACAAAAGCCAGGTTTCCAAAGCCATCTGCTTTCCGAACTTACCTTCCTCGCTGTTTACCGCAGGCTGTCTATCCGTTTTAACAACCTCCAGAGGGATTTTGCACACCTTCATTATGCAAAATTGCTACTTACGCATTCACTCCGGCGCTCGTCGAAAGTAATCTGCACGCACGACGCCTTCCGTCAAAGATGCAACATCCTTCTTCAGAGGCGGCCGATTAAAAAAAAGAAACACGCAAGGATAAAGGCAGCTATGTCATAGCAAGACAAAACAACGCCTCTTGTGTATTGCTGTTGTGATACAGGACTGATCTGAAACACTGCTTGGTGTTATCTCTTTAAAGAAAAATAAGACACCTTTCTCCCTGTGCTGCGTACACAAGAGACATATAACAACATTCATTCCATTTTAAATCTTTCTTTCTTTCTTTCCATGACTTCATTCCCATTACCTTTTAAACCGGATTGCAATTCGGTTTGAATCGGTTCAAACAACCCTGGTTCCCACTTAAACCGATTCACTGAAATGGTTCGGCGAGGGGAGCAAATGCACCAGATCCATTTAACCCGCGTCTTTTTAACGTTGACGTTTTCCGCATCTTTTTGGATAAATCGATTCTGCCCAAGTGTGAACCAGATGCGGATCGGAACCGATTTCAATTTGCCCTTCGGCCTGCTGGAGCAGGTCCGTTTTGAAGCAATTCATCCGTGAATGTGAACCACAAGCGGGTTATTTTACAGGGGAAAAATGTGATCGGGGCAAATGTAGTAGGAACCATGGTCCGCTGTTGAATCAATCCATCGATTCGGGTCGCAAACTGCTTTATTTGTAAGCGAGAATGAGGCCTTTCTTTCTTTTTTTCTTTTCCTTCCTCCTTCCTTCCGTCCCCAAAAAATGGTGTTGAAGCATTTCTTATAGGAGTCTGGACTGGAAAGAAAAGACGGAGGAGAGAGAGCAAAAGAAATAAGAAGGCTAGCACTTTTTAAATTTGATGTCAGGAACTAAGAGAAATCTTGCAGCACCTTTGAGACTAACTGAAAGCAAGAAATTGACAGCATGATCTTTCATAGAGTTCAGTCTACTTACTCATATTATTATTATTATTAAAAGATATAGACATGTTTGTCTGTAAAATCAGTACGTAGAGAGATTTGTAGCACCTGTGAGATTATTGAAAGAAAGAAGTTGGCAGCAGAAGCTTTCCTAGACTTCAATCTACTTCCCCAGTATGAAAGCTCATGCTGCCAACTTCTTTCTTTCTATGAGTCTCAAAGGTGCTACACAATCTCTCTCTGTACTGATTCTACAGACTAACACGGCTATATCTTCGAATCCAGGAACCGAGAGTTTGTATTACGCCAGAAGTTACAAATTTTCTCTCTAAAAATAGAACGTTTTACAAAAGCCACCAGCTGGAGATCCAGAGGCGTATATCGGTAATTTATATGTATACACGCGCATTGTAAAATATGTTCAACTTCTCCATACGTCTTATGGTCAACGCTGCTAATCCCTGCATTTGTATGCCATATGTTGATCTCAGCCTCATTCTTTCCACTCTTTCTGGTCGCCTTAGTTTTTGGTGACACACAAATGTGGCCAAAGCCATTTCCCCATCTAGTCCGTGACTAATAAACACCACACAATTCACGTCATGTTTTGATTACCTCTTATAAAAAAAACCAGCGCTTTTGCTGTGCTTTCCCAATTACCGCCTCTCTGACGTCCAATTATCTCCCCTGTATTAACAATCGGCATTAAAGACATTAAATAATGTTTCCATAGCAATGCCAGCCTGCTCTAATGTGGCTTTCGTTAGGGCTGTAAGAAGAGGAAATCCCATTTTGGTTTTGATCTGAAACGGAAGAGAGAAGCTTCAGAAAGGCCACAACCCTTTCGCTGCTGGTTGGAAACCAAGAGACAGATTGCAATGTACCACCTTGCCTTTAAAATGCAAAATGCTTTCAAGAAACGGTCAGAAAACAAGCTTGCTCCATCCTCAATATGGCATTCCTTCAAATACTTAAACAGGGCTACCATATCGCCTGTTAACCATCTCTTCTCCAAGGTAAACAAATCTAGATTCCCTACTTTATTATCAAACACCGTTTTGCGCCCAATCCAGGCATGGGCTTAAACGAGTGAAAATGGATCTTATCGCACGCCTCCTTGCCCAATTCAGCTGCATCGCCTATCCGATCTTTACTTCTAATGAACTTTTCGAATGAATGATACTTTCCCATGCTTTGAAAAGTATGTCAGGAGTCTGGATCAGGTACAAATTGCAGCTGAGCTGTGCAAGGAGGCATGCGATAAGGTTTGTTTAAGCCCGTGCCCAGCCTGTGCCTGTGATAATGGCATGTGATAATGTCCTATGATTCTATCATACTTCTCAGAATGTTTTGATGGGATCTGCAATAACCCGAACCTTGTGGTCCCTTCCAAGTACAGTTCTACATTCTCCACTCAGAATCCACTGCCTTCTGCCAAAAGGCATAGAATCATAGAGTTGGAAGAGACCCCAAGGGCCACCCAGTCCAGCCCCATTCTGCCATGCAGGAACTCTACATCAAAGCATCCCCAACTGATGGCCATCCAGCCTCGGCTTAAAGACCTCCAAAGAGGGAGACTCCACCACACTCCGAAAGAGTTTGTTCCACTGTCAAACAACTCTTACTGTCAGGAAGTTCCTCCTAATGTTGAGGTGGAATCTCTTTTTCTGTGGCTTGCATCAATTGTTCCGGGTCCTGGTCTCTGGAGCAGCAGAAAACAAGCTTGCTCCCTCCTCAATACGACATCCCTTCAAATATTTAAACAAAGCTATCATATCACCTCTTAACCTTCTTTTCTCCAGGCTAAACATCCCCAGGTCCCTAAGTCGTTCCTCATAAGACACAGTTTCCAGACCCTTAATGGGACTGGGTGGGGAAGAAACACTACCTTTTAAAGTGGATTGCAAACCAGTTTGAACCGATTCAAACGACCCTGGTTCCCACTTAATCCAAATCGCTGAAGTGACTCCAAGAGGGGGGCCATGCTCTAGACCCATTTAACCCGCGTCTTTTTTATGCTGATATTTTTCTGCTCCCTTTTCAATAACTCGATTCCGCACAAGCGTGAACCACATGCGGATCAGAATCGATTTAAATCTGCCCTTCAGCCGGCTGGAGGGGGTCCATTTTGAATTGATTCAGGCATGAATGTGAACCACAAGTGGATCATTTTGGAGGGGGAAAAAAGTGATCAGGGCAAATGTAGTGGGAACCACACTCCGCTGTACGATCGATCCATTAATTTGGATCGCACACCGATTTACCTGTAAGTGGGAATGGGGCCAAAATCCACAGGAGAGAAAAGACATGACATATATGGTGGTTTTCACATTGTTATCTTAATGAACACAACATGTCTTGGCTTATGGATACTTTGAAGCCTTTTTCAAAGGACCAGTAAAGGACAAAACTGGAGCAATGTCCGAACGAGGGACTCCGGCACCATCCACAAGCTCAAATGCGACCGGCTTTTCAGCTGGTTTCTTGCATCTTGAGATGGCTCTCCTTCTCCGTTGAAAACAAGTTTAGTAGCCAAGAAAGGGAAACAGAAAAGCATCAGGACATTTAGTTTCTTACAAACAGCTGGCCAGTTGCTGGGGGAAATTATCATTCTCCAAAACAGCCCTGTCTTCCACAGCTGTTTCCAGCCAAAGGCTTAGCGATGAGAGCCTGGCAGCGTCTCATCTTCTCGACGTTCAATATTCATTTGTTCCATCGGCCCTCGGAATACCTTGGGTTCTCGATAAACCCATTAAATTTTAAAGAGATTCTTCTTAACTAATCACATCAAGCGGCATTGGCGTAACGCAAATATTTGCTTTGTTCCTTTGGCGCGCTTCCAATTACGTTGGCAGTTTTCTGAGAAATCAAATTACGGCAGGTTTAATATTAAAAAGGAGGTGGGATGGGACAAAATGTGAGGGGTGGGAGCCTGTAAACGTCAAAAGGGGAAATCAGTTCTGATTTGGTTTGCATACTCCAAATGAACTGGGTATTCCCTCGCCGGTTATGCGGGTTTCAAAAATGAAAATTACAGGTAATAAGACAAGCTCTCTTTAAGTTAGGGGGGAAATGATCGCTTTTCTTCATTGTCTGTTTTCTGCAGGAGTAAATGACACGCGATTAGATCTCCCTTTAATCAAATTAAACTCCATCTGTCCATCAAAACACAACTGACAGTTTGTGGCAAGAAAGGCAACCGTTTTCTTTTCTTCCCGGGCTGCCGACGGATCCAGGCGAAACGCTTGTTGTGCGGACCTCAACTTCAGTTATTGGCAGGTGACGTCCAACAGAAACGTTGTGAAATGCAGCCGGGAATATTCATAGGCCCGCAGAGCTCAGCTAGGCGTAATAAAGAGATTATATATTGCTAGTCAAGAATACGGATGACTTGGAACATGGAAGGGGGTGATTAAAGCATTCACCGGACAAAATAATCCGGTTCTGAATGTGCAGAGTAACAACAAATCCCTCATTTGGCACTGAGATGTATCACCTGAGAGCTTTTAGTGAGTGAAGAGTAATGCTAGTACATAGTTATCAAATTTGCAGATGACACCAAATTAGGAGGAGTAGCTAATACCCCAGAGGACAGGACTGAAATTCAAAATGACCTGAATAGACTAGAAAGCTGGGCCAAGGCTAACAAGATGAAATTCAACACGGAGAAATGTAAGGTACTGCACTTAGGGTGGAAAAATGAAATGCACAGATATAGGATGGGGGACACCTGGCTGAATGAAACTACATGCAAAAGAGATCTAGGAGTCCAAGTAGACCATAAATTGAACATGAGTCAATAGTGCCATGCGGCAGCTAAAAAGGCCAGTGCGATTTTAGGCTGAATCAATAGAAGTATAGTGTCTAGATCAAGGGAAGTAATAGTGCCACTCTATTCTGCTTGGGTCAGGCCCCACCTGGAATACTGTGTCCAGTTCTGGGCACCACAATTCAAAAAAGATGTGGAGAAACAAGCGTGTCCAAAGGAGTGAAGGGTCTGGAAACCATGTCTTAGGGAGCTGGGTATGTTTAGCCTGGAGAAGAGAAAGTTAAGAGGTGATATGATAAGCCTGTTTAAATATTTAAAGGTATGTCATATTGAGGAGGGAGCAAACTTGTTTTCTGCTGCTCCAGAGAACAGGATCCGGAACAATGGATGCAAACTCCAGGAAAAAAAGATTCCAGCTCAACATTAGGAGGAACTTCTTGACAGTAAGAGCTGTTTGACTTGGAGAGTAGTGGAGTCTCCTTCCTTGGAGGTCTTTAAGCAGTGGTTGGATGGCCATCTGTCAATGGGGATGCTTTGATGGAGAGTTCCTGCATGGCAGAATGGGGTTGGACTGGGTGGCTCTTGTGGTCTCTTCCAACTCTATGATTCTATGATTCTAATTGCATTAAATGCAACATCTTTCTTGACATACAAGAGGCCAGGAATTTCAAAATCATCACTTTTGCGGGTTTGATTACTTGCGGTTTTCGTTAACGCGTCCTCTCGAGGAATCTCTTAAATCCTCCAGCGCAATTCTGCGAGAGGTTGGCCATAGAGTTGGGCCGGAGCGGCGCTCATTCGGCTGCCAGGTTGTCAACCAAACCCTCCATGCATCTCCCTGACATCAAATCCAAAGCAGTGCTGTTTATAGGTTTTAATTCAGGCCTGTCTTGTTCCATCTCAATTAGCAAGTGAGGAGTGCAATTAGAGAGCTGACAGCAACTATTTGGGGAATTAATGATCACTGATTTATGAATATTGAGTGGCGTCCCAGTAACCCAAGCCGAGCGGTCGTTCATAGATGGCTATTGCTCTCCCTACCATTTATCGTCTCTTGTCGTCACTCAAAGACAGTTAAATGGTCTTGATTTATGACCTTAACCTACGGAGGCCGGTACGTTTGCTTGATCCGTGTGTAAATTCCTCTGATGCAATCCCCTGCCCTTTCCAAAAGAGCCCCTTTAAAGGCAACGTTATGCATGAGCTGAGCATCTTGGAATTCTCAGAACTCTTTCTTCCTCTCATTAAATTTGCACCAAACAATGTTGCAATTAAAATTTCATATTGATTTCCTACTTACGATTGGCATTTGGCCTTGGTTTTAAAAAAAATCACTCAGATTTGGTTCCCTAGGAGAGCTTAAAATAGGCTCGATTGATCTCGGTGTTGTTTTGGCACGTGGCAATGAGAGAGGGCTAATGTTGCAATGGACCTTATCAGAGGAATTTCTCTATTGCGAATGGAGCCAATTCGAATTCATGTGAATTCCTATTGCGTTCGGAATGCGTTCAGAATGACTTCCCATTACCCGAAAATGACCCCCCCCCCGTTGCCCAAAATTGCGTGAGATGCTTTAATACGCAATAACGTAAAACCCCATGATTGCGTTCGGAATGACTTCCCTTTTGGCCGAAATTGCGTGAGATACTTTAATTCGCAATAACGTGAAACCCCATGATTGCGTTCGGATTGCCATTGGATTATGCGTCCAATTTCCAACGTCTGGTAATGTCCAATGAGTATTTGTGACCCGTTAGTGGCAGTGAGAAGGACACGACGGCACGCTTCCCTATAAAAACTAGGAGATGAACATGAATTCATTTGTCGAATCGGTGTGCCAAGGATTAACCGCACCAATTCACACCTCAGAATGGAACGGAGAAATCAGTTAGGAGGGAAGACCTTTCTGGCATCTTTCGTCATGCTAACCCAGAAGGAACCTGACCCTGATACAGAAGGAGATCCCCCAAAATAAAGCACCTGTCGTCTGTAAAAGAGCATCTACCGCTGTATTCTGCTTTGGTCAGGCCCCACCTGGAATAATACTGTGTCCAGTTCTGGGCACCACAATTCAAAAAGGATGTTGAGAAATAGCCACGACGTTGGATAATCCGGAATGTCGGATAAGCAAAGGACGGATAACCAAGACTCTACTGTAGTTGCATCTCAATACAAGATCTCCGTTCCTGTAATTCCCATTGACAAATACTTCAAACTGAGTGGGATGCCAGGAGCAGATGAAGTGGCAGGAGGAGCGTGGCAATGAGAAACTTTTATAGCAAAAGATCTCTTGCAATATCTTATTTTATTTTGTATATGTAGGCCTGTCACGGTGATCTATAGCTCTCAGCCAGCATTGCAATATAAGCCAAATTGCCCGAGTCAGAAGCGACGATAGAGCCATTCCGCAGGAAACTGGAAATCAATTCCTGTCATCGGTGTTCATTAACTTCTTTATCAGTTCCAGGATACCAGCAGAACACAAGGGAGAGACGCGGCGCGCCGGCAAATCACGACAGCGCTAATTCACGCATGAGCAAAAATGCGACACAAAAAATCCACAGAAGAGACATCCAGCGTTGCTATGAGGAAACCATTTAAAAGAAAGGCCTAGAAAGCCCAAACAGAGTCATCGGCTTCCCTTTAAAATGCTTTAAGAGATGGTGGGAGTGGGGTGAAGTTCGATGGGAAAAGAAAGGAGAGGTCCCAGAATTTTTAAAATTAAATTTTCAAATTTCAAAATTAATCATTTCTGGATTTTTTTTAATTTTAAAAAAATAATTCTTTTCTTTAAAAAGTTCCCACAAGTAAAGAGCTGTCGGTTTTGTCCTTTAAAGTCCGGAGTAAAACCTGGAGTATATTCACTACCCTGCACACCTGGAACCAACAGCCACCCTATTATTATTATTATTATTATTATTATTATTATTATTTATATCCTGCCCCATCTGCACTCAGGCAATCGGGGCAGCTTACAGCATTAAAAATTATACATATCATAGCCCCCAACCCTCCCTCCCTTCAAACAGAATTAAACACTTTACAATTAAAGCATGTTTAAAAGATCGATAACAATTTATTCAATAAAACAACACCAACAACCATGGACAAGCAAATAGCAAACAGGATCAGTCCATTTCTTTCTCTCTTTGGTGACCAGGCGTCTATTCAGGAAAGGCCTGCCAGAAGTGATCCGTCTTAACAGCTTTTTTTAAAGCTCTCTAAGGTGGTTATATGACGGATCTCATCCGGCTGGCCATCCCATAGTCTGAGAGCAATAGCCAAAAAGGTCCACTGGGTGTTAGTAAATAACCTGGTTTTTATTGGTTGCACCAGATTTCTGGACCTAAGTGTGCGGGGTGGATTGTACGGAAGGAGGGAGTCCCGGAGATATCTTGGACCCAAGCCATTTAAGGCTGTAAAGGGACCTTATCGCACTCACTTTTGTCTCCATTATGGGGATGGGAATGGGACTCTCGGGGGCACGTGCAAACGGATTTTATCGCACACCCAAGCGTCAACAAAAAGGTCCTGTTCCAGCACCCGTACCCAAACCGTCCCCATTTTGGGTACGTTGGTTCCATTTTGACAGGAGGGAAGTTTTCCGACCAGAACATTTAACACTCCTTGGGACTGAACAGAGACGGCTTGGGTACCGGTGCCGGAACGGGACCTTTTTGTGGACGCTTGGGTGTGCGATAAAATCTGTTTGCGTGTGCCCATAACAGATACAAAAGTGAATGCAATAAAGTCCAAAGTAATAACCAACACCTTGTACTGGGACGGGAAACTGATGGGCAGCCAGTGAAGAGATCTTAAAAGTGATGTGATATGTACCCAAGACCAGTCTGGCTGCCATATTCTGTACCAGTTGAAGTTTCCGGACCAGGCACAAGGGTAGCCCCATATAGAGTGCATTACAGAAATCCAGACGTGAGGTTACCAGCACATGTACTACAGTTTCAAGATTCCCGACTTCCAGGAAAGGGCACAGCTGGCATATCTGCCGGAGCTTATAACAGGCAGTCCTGGCTGTGGCACAGGTTGCCCTGGTTTCTCCTTCTGGAGAGTATTTGGATGACCATCTAGCAGGAATGCTGTGAGTGCATCCTCCATCGCGGATCCTTCACGGGGACGGAGGCTAGACTTGATGACCAACAGCACCCATTTCCAAACAACCTTTCTTTCTAGCTGAAAGTTGAGCCTCAGCAACAACAGAGGTGGGTTGTGTGCCAGAGCAAAAAAACCTATGAGGATTTGTGTAAGGCAAGAGTGCCATCACCTGGAGGAAAACAGGTAAGCGCTGTAATGGGAGGGTGCCACAGATAAGGCTGGAGTGTTGGTACTGGTGGTTTTTGTGTGTGTGTGTTGGTATTTTGCATTGTGATATTTCCATAGAAGCATTGCTTACAAGGCACTAGCCAGGAGGGCCAGTAGGTCAGATTCGATAACCAGGAATTGAAACTATAGGTTTCATCGTTTTTCACAACTCTACGGGTCTTTTTCTGGCATGACGCGACGTACAACGATAGTGCTGCAAACACAAGCATACACACACAAACACACAAGCAGCATTAGTTAAAATAGAATAAGGAGGCATGCCAAATCCAGGCCTGATCTGGAGAACATTTATTCCAAACAGAACAGCATGCTGCTGCATCAATACACTATAAATCCCATTACTTCGTTTTCTTACGGCATCTCGACTCCTAAAGTCCAGGCTGTTTGAAAAGGAAGACCTGACCTTCTTCAGAGAACTTGATATAGATGTTGAAACCTGTAGCAGCAGATTTTCCGTGTTGGATATTTGAAGTTCCTACCGAGGTTTTACGGGTTAGATCAAGACAGCCGTATTTAGAGCCCAGCCATTTAAAATTGGTGAAATTTGAACTAATTGTGATTAATCGAGTCTGACTGTACTTTCAGTGGCTCTACTCTAAATACAATCATTTCTGTACTCTAAGTACAGTTGTGTAGTTCCTAGCAAGGTTTTACGGGTTGGATCAAGACCGCCAGATTTAGAGGTGAGCCGTTTAATTGGAATAAATTGAAATTTGAATAAATTGTGATTAATCAAGTTTCACTGTATTTTCATTGGTTCTACTCTAAGTACAATTTTATCTGTACTCTAAATACAATTAGGATGTCCCTACCAAGGTTTTACGGGTTGGATCAAGACCGCCGTATTTAGAGCCCACCCATTTACAATTGGTGAAATTTGAATTAATTGTGATTAATCGAGTCTCCCTGTACTTTCCGTGGCTCTGCTCTAAATACAGTCATGTCTGGATTTAATTCCAAGATGCCAAAGACTTGCCAGGAGAAAATATACTTGGCACAGCTGCAGGACTTAATGAACTCCTGGCACCTCCGCAGAATATGTACAATCCCTTTCCTCCAGACATCTGCTGCCACGCCATCTGGCAAAATATGAATAAAGGTTATGCTCCATGGTTTCCATATCTTGGGTTTATTAAACCCCTTGCTGCAATATGTAGGCCAAGACCTACGCTGCTGGGGTCCTCAAACCTTCATGTACATAGTTTAATATATATCCCGTCATCTGCTTTTAGAGGTACTTAAAGTTTAGCGATCCCAAGGCTGCGGCTGTTTCACTGCCTTCATTTTACGTGTGCTCGGTTAATACAAATTTAAACAGGTAGTTCAGAGATCAATACCGCCTGACAGTTTGGGGATTGAACTAAATCATAGATCAGGCTGGGAGGAAGCCCTACCCGCCCACCGAGCGAACTGTAGTCCCCAAAGAACTCTGGATTTATGCACCGTGACATTTCCGACTGTAATTCTCAGAAGCGCTTGTGCCTCTCTTACGGCCCAGGGTTCATAAAGAGAGAGAGAAAGAAAGAAAGAGCAATGACAAATTGACATAATAACACAAGACCAATTAGTCATTGTGACACACACACACACACACACACACACCCTACTTGCTGTTTGGAGCTTTGCTGCGAAATCTAAAGTCATCTGGGATGCTTGCATGACAAATGTGCAACCGGGAAGAATATGACATCTCTTGGTAGGCTGCAGAAATAAAATAGTCCGGCCGTGAAATAATTCTCTCTCCTGTATAGGACGGACGAAGGGCAGACAAGCTGAAACTATTTCCTCAATGGCTTACAAGCATCAGGAGGACTGGCTAACTTTGGATTTCAAAACAGGACCCGTTCCAGCCTATGTGGCGCGGTGGTCTGAGCGCTGGACTAAAAATCTGGGAGACCAGGGTTCGAATCGCCAATCTGGCCAAGAAAGCCCTGCGATAGCTTCACCTTACGGTCACCGTAAAGTTGCAAACAACTTGAAGGCACACAACGACAGCAACAGCTGCTGCTGCTGCCCACAACGTGCGCCATTGAAAACAGCGGAGGCTGCTCCTCCGCGGATATTCGAGGTCATGGATCTGTACTTTTATTAATAAAGGAACCAGCCACCGGTGAAAGGCATGAGTGTAATCTGTCCTGGAAAAACTGACCCCATCCACCGAATAATTAATAATACTGTAATAATATTTATTTACTGACTAACTTACTTAAATTTTCCTAGACTTTTCTAGACTTTTGGGTGACCATAAAGTCACCCGAAAGCATGCCTGCTGGAATTTCGTAAGCTCTTTGGCATTATATTCCTTTGCACCCTTTTACATCCTTTGCACCCTTTACATTTACGAGATTTTACTCTCGAGTTACCCACAGGTCATATCAAAAATCTGTAATTTTGATCCCCAAACTCGTCCTCGACTTATACATGAGGCTGACTTATAGTCGAGTATTACAGTAGCATCAGCTCTAACAGTTTAGCGCAGATATATTCTAAGGAGTTTTATCACAAGGGAGGGATTTCTCTCAATTTCGAAAGAAATGAAAGTGGGGCCAGTTCGGAAATGAATGAATTTGCTCGTTCGGTGAATTTACATGATTGCGTACTGACACCGCGTCACGTTCGGAATAACTTCCCATTGCCCGAAATTGCGTCCCATTGCCCGAAATTGCATGTGATTGTTTCTCACGCAATAACGTGAAACCCCACGATTGCGTTCAGGACTTCCCGTTGCCCGAAAATGCATGCGGTAGTCTCTCACGCAATGACGTGAAACCCCACGATGGCGTTCGGACTGCCATTGGATTATGCTTCCGATTTCTGTCGTCTGATAAATTCCTAAGTGAGCAGACGGAGATGCAACCAAAGCCTGGACACCAACACGACGTGTCTCGTCCTGTTACTTCTGGTGCCGCTTTCTTAAACTTCAGAGGCAAAGCTGAAAAGAGAAGAGAAGAGAAGGAAAGTATGTTTTTTCCCCCCCGAGAAGATTCAATGATCTGACTAATTCTTACTGCGGACTTGCGAGCTGCACCAAAACCGCCGGACCGACTTTCCAGGAGACCTTTCCGGCTTTTTCCTTGCTCGGAGGCATGTTATGACCAGATCAATGGGCACAAGCTGAGATCATTATGTATGACTTACCTTGCCTGATTCTTCCCTGCTTCTGCCTTGGACCGGGAATGCCGTTGAATATCCTGGGAGCGCCTTCCATTCTTGCTGTCATATCCGTCAGGCAATCCTATAAATAAAGGCCGGCACAAGTCATTATTGGGGTCAGCAAAAGAGCTGTGTTCACGACAGGCTAAAAAACCCTCCGGTCTTGGTGAGGATATCCATTTTCATCTCCCACCAGTCTCCTGACTGTTTAAAACCTTTAAAAACTCTTATATGGGATCTAACTTGGATATTCCAGAGGAGAAACTCTGCAAGAAACAGCAACCAGCATCGACAAATGCAACTTCCTTATAAATGCAAGAATATTCTTTGCATTTATAGGTCTTGTTTTCAAGTATTTAGCAATTCAACAAATCCTCTCCTAGGTCTTATTTTATGGGGATGTCTTATTCTCACACATACGTACTTCGGGTATGTATATATGCATATATACTTCTGAGAGATATATACACACGTGCATACCTACTTCTGGTATGTGTGTATATATATACACACACACACACTGAGATAGATAGATAGATATATTATACACACACTGAGATATATATATATATATATATATATATACTATATACACACACACTGAGATATATATATACTATACACACACACACACACTGAGATATATATATATATATATATACACACACACACACCCCGAGATATATATATATATATATACACACACACACACACACCATATATATATATATATATACACACACTGAGAGAGAGATATACTGTATATATACACACACACATATATATATATATATACTCACACATATATATATACTATATATATATATATATACACACACACTGAGATATATACATACATACATACTTCTACTGTGTGTGTGTGTTTATGTATACACACACACATATATACACAAAAATACATATTTGCTGTGCATATAGATGATGGGTAGATACTTCTGATATATATATATATATGTATGTATATATATATATATATATACACACACACACACACACACACATGCATACTTCTGGTGTGTGTGTATATATATATATATATACTTCATAGATATAGATATACACACAAATGCATCCATACTTCTGATAATGTGTGTATGTGTATATACAGTGGTGTCAGAAATGAATGATCGATAGCTCGGGATCGGCAGGCCGAGACTGGTGGCCAGCCATGCTCCCTTCCCGCCACCAGAGGGCGCTCCAGGACCAAGGTACAATGGCTTTTTTCACCAAAAATATATACAGTATACAACTGTGTGTGTATGTGTGTTGGTATACTGTATATATGTGTGTGTGTTTGTGTGTGTTCATGAGTGTGTGCATACACTCCGCCGATGGAATTTTAGGAATTTTCCCTGATGTATAGTCCAGTGTAGCCCGGGAAACCTGCCCATGGAATTTAGGGAATTTTCCCTGATGTATAGTCCAGTGTAGCCCGGGAAACCCGCCGATGGAATTTTTGGAATTTTCCCTGATGTATAGTCCAGTGTAGCCCGGGAAACCCGCCGATGGAATTTTGGGAATTTTCCCTGATGTATAGTCCAGTGTAGCCCGGGAAACCCGCCGATGGAATTTTGGGAATTTTCCCTGATGTATAGTCCAGTGTACCCCTGGAAACCCGCCGATGGAATTTTGGGAATTTTCCCTGATGTATAGTCCAGTGTAGCCCGGGAAACCCGCCGATGGAATTTTGGGAATTTTCCCTGATGTATAGTCCAGTGTAGCCCGGGAAACCCTCCGATGGAATTTTCTGAATTTTCCCTGATGTATAGTCCAGTGTAGCCCTGGAAACCCGCCGGTGGAATTTTGGGAATTTCCCCTCATGTATAGTCCAGTGTAGCCCGGGAAACCCGCCGACGGAATTTTGGGAATTTTCCCTGGTGTATAGTCCAGTGTAGCCCTGGAAACCCGCCGGTGGAATTTTGGGAATTTTCCCTCATGTATAGTCCATTGTAGCCCTGGAAACCCGTTGATGGAATTTTGGGAATTTTCCCTGATGTATAGTCCTGTGTAGCCCGGGAAACCCGCCGATGGAATTTTGGGAATTTTCCTTGATGTATAGCCCCGTGTAGCCCGGGAAACCCGCCGATGGAATTTTGGGAATTTTCCCTGATGTATAGTTCAGTGTAGCCCGGGAAACCCGCCGATGGAATTTTCGGAATTTTACCTGATGTATAGTCCAGGGTAGCCCGGGAAACGCGCCGTTGGAATTTAGGGAATTTTCCCTGATGTATAGTCCAGTGTAGCCCAGGAAACCCGCCGATGGAATTTTGGGAATTTTCCCTGATGTATAGTCCAGTGTAGCCCGGGAAACGCGCCGTTGGAATTTAGGGAATTTTCCCTGATGTATAGTCCAGTATTGCCCGGGAAACCCGCCGATGGAATTTTTGGAATTTTCCCTGATGTATAGGCCAGTGTAGCCCGGGAAACCCGCCAATGGAATTTTGGGAATTTTCCCTGATGTATAGTCCAGTGTAGCCCGGGAAACCCGCCGATGGAATTTTGGGAATTTTCCCTGATGTATAGTCCAGTGTAGCCCTGGAAACCCGCCGATGGAATTTTGGGAATTTTCCCTCATGTATAGTCCAGTGTAGGCCGGGAAACCCGCCGACGGAATTTTGGGAATTTTCCCTGGTGTATAGTCCAGTGTAGCCCGGGAAACCTGCCGACGGTCTTTTTGGAATTTTCCCTGATGTATAGTCCATTGTAGCCCTGGAAACCCGTTGATGGAATTTTGGGAATTTTCCCTGATGTATAGTCCTGTGTAGCCCGGGAAACCCGCCGATGGAATTTTGGGAATTTTCCTTGATGTATAGTCCCGTGTAGCCCGGGAAACCCGCCGATGGAATTTTGGGAATTTTCCCTGATGTATAGTTCAGTGTAGCCCGGGAAACCCACCGATGGAATTTTCGGAATTTTCCCTGATGTATAGTCCAGGGTAGCCCGGGAAACGCGCCGTTGGAATTTAGGGAATTTTCCCTGATGTATAGTCCAGTGTAGCCCAGGAAACCCGCCGATGGAATTTTCTGAATTTTCCCTGATGTATAGTCCAGTGTAGCCCTGGAAACCCGCCAGAGGAATTTTGGGAATTTTCCCTCATGTATAGTCCAGTGTAGCCCGGGAAACCCGCCGACGGAATTTTGGGAATTTTCCCTGGTGTATA
Organism: Urosaurus nigricauda; assembly: GCA_034509955.1. Lineage (NCBI taxonomy): Eukaryota > Metazoa > Chordata > Lepidosauria > Squamata > Phrynosomatidae > Urosaurus > Urosaurus nigricauda. Next base: position 23,054,063 of record JAOEGL010000010.1, read on the forward strand.
GTCCAGTGTAGCCCGGGAAACCTGCCGACGGTCTTTTTGGAATTTTCCCTGATGTGTAGTCCATTGTAGCCCTGGAAACCCGTTGATGGAATTTTGGGAATTTTCCCTGATGTATAGTCCTGTGTAGCCCGGGAAACCCGCCGATGGAATTTTGGGAATTTTCCTTGATGTATAGTCCCGTGTAGCCCGGGAAACCCGCCGATGGAATTTTGGGAATTTTCCCTGATGTATAGTTCAGTGTAGCCCGGGAAACCCACCGATGGAATTTTCGGAATTTTCCCTGATGTATAGTCCACGGTAGCCCGGGAAACGCGCCGTTGGAATTTAGGGAATTTTCCCTGATGTATAGTCCAGTGTAGCCCAGGAAACCCGCCGATGGAATTTTGGGAATTTCCCCTGATGTATAGTCCAGTGTAGCCCGGGAAACGCGCCGTTGGAATTTAGGGAATTTTCCCTGATGTATAGTCCAGTGTAACCCTGGAAACCCGCCGATGGAATTTTGGGAATTTTCCCTGATGTATAGTCCAGTGTAGCCCGGGAAACCCGCCGATGGAATTTTGGGAATTTTCCCTGATGTATAGTCCAGTGTAGTCCGGGAAACCCGCCGATGGAATTTTGGGAATTTTCCCTAATTTATAGTCCAGTGTAGCCCTGGAAACCCGCCGAGGGAATTTTGGGAATTTTCCCTGATGTATAGTCCAGGGTAGCCCGGGAAACCCGCCGATGGAATTTTGGGAATTTTCCCTGATGTATAGTCCAGTGTAGCCCAGGAAACCCGCCGATGGAATTTAGGGAATTTTCCCTGATGTATAGTCCAGTGTAGCCCTGGAAACCGGCCGATGGAATTTTGGGAATTTTCCCTGATGTATAGTTCAGTGTAGCCCAGGAAAGCGGCCGATGGAATTTTGGGAATTTTCCCTGATGTATAGTCCAGTGTAGCCCGGGAAACCCGCCGATGGAATTTTGGGAATTTTCCCTGATGTATAGTCCAGTGTAGCCCGGGAAACCCGCCGATGGAATTTTGGGAATTTTCCCTGATGTATAGTCCAGTGTAGCCCGGGAAACCCGCCGATGGAATTTTGGGAATTTTCCCTGATGTATAGTCCAATGTAGCCCGGGAAACCCGCCGATGGAATTTTGGGAATTTTCCCTGATGTATAGTCCAGTGTAGCCCGGGAAACCCGCCGATGAAATTTTGGGAATTTTCCCTGATGTATAGTCCAGTGTAGCCCGGGAAACCCGCCGATGGAATTTTGGGAATTTTCCCTGATGTATAGTCCAGTGTACCCCTGGAAACCCGCCGATGGAATTTTGGGAATTTTCCCTGATGTATAGTCCAGTGTAGCCCGGGAAACCCGCCGATGGAATTTTGGGAATTTTCCCTGATGTATAGTCCAGTGTAGCCCGGGAAACCCGCCGATGGAATTTTGGGAATTTTCCCTGATGTATAGTCCAGTGTAGCCCGGGAAACCCTCCGATGGAATTTTCTGAATTTTCCCTGATGTATAGTCCAGTGTAGCCCTGGAAACCCGCTGGTGGAATTTTGGGAATTTTCCCTCATGTATAGTCCAGTGTAGCCCGGGAAACCCGCCGACGGAATTTTGGGAATTTTCCCTGGTGTATATTCCAGTGTAGCCCGGGAAACCTGCCGACGGTCTTTTTGGAATTTTCCCTGATGTATAGTCCATTGTAGCCCTCGAAACCCGTTCATGGAATTTTGGGAATTTTCCCTGATGTATAGTCCTGTGTAGCCCGGGAAACCCGCCGATGGAATTTTGGGAATTTTCCTTGATGTATAGTCCCGTGTAGCCCGGGAAACCCGCCGATGGAATTTTGGGAATTTTCCCTGATGTATAGTTCAGTGTAGCCCGGGAAACCCGCCGATGGAATTTTCGGAATTTTCCCTGATGTATAGTCCAGTGTAGCCCGGGAAACGCGCCGTTGGAATTTAGGGAATTTTCCCTGATGTATAGTCCAGTGTAGCCCTGGAAACCCGCCGATGGAATTTTGGGAATTTTCCCTGATGTATAGTCCAGTGTAGCCCGGGAAACCCGCCGATGGAATTTTGGGAATTTTCCCTGATGTATAGTCCAGTGTAGCCCGGGAAACCCGCCGATGGAATTTTGGGAATTTTCCCTGATGTATAGTCCAGTGTAGCCCTGGAAACCCGCCGATGGAATTTCGGGAATTTTCCCTGATGTATAGTCCAGTGTAGCCCGGGAAACCCTCCGATGGAATTTTCTGAATTTTCCCTGATGTATAGTCCAGTGTAGCCCTGGAAACCCGCCGATGGAATTTTGGGAATTTTCCCTGATGTATAGTCCAGTGTAGCCCGGGAAACCCGCCGATGGAATTTTGGGAATTTTCCCTGATGTATAGTCCAGTGTAGCCCGGGAAACCCGCCGATGAAATTTTGGGAATTTTCCCTGATGTATAGTCCAGTGTAGCCCAGGAAACCCGCCGATGGAATTTTGGGAATTTTCCCTGATGTATAGTCCAGTGTAGCCCTGGAAACCGGCCGATGGAATTTTGGGAATTTTCCCTGATGTATAGTCCAGTGTAGCCCTGGAAACCGGCCGATGGAATTTTGGGAATTTTCCCTGATGTATAGTCCAGTGTAGCCCGGGAAACCCTCCGATGGAATTTTCTGAATTTTCCCTGATGTATAGTCCAGTGTAGCCCTGGAAACCCGCCAGTGGAATATTGGGAATTTTCCCTCATGTATAGTCCAGTGTAGCCCGGGAAACCCGCCGACGGAATTTTGGGAATTTTCCCTGGTGTATAGTCCAGTGTAGCCCGGGAAACCTGCCGACGGTCTTTTTGGAATTTTCCCTGATGTATAGTCCATTGTAGCCCTGGAAACCCGTTGATGGAATTTTGGGAATTTTCCCTGATGTATAGTCCCGTGTAGCCCGGGAAACCCGCCGATGGAATTTTGGGAATTTTCTTTGATGTATAGTCCCGTGTAGCCCGGGAAACCCGCCGATGGAATTTTGGGAATTTTCCCTGATGTATAGTTGAGTGTAGCCAGGGAAACCCGCCGATGGAATTTTCGGAATTTTCCCTGATGTATAGTCCAGTGTAGCCCTGGAAATCCGCCGATGGAATTTTCTGAATTTTCCCTGATGTATAGTCCAGTGTAGCCCGGGAAACCCTCCGATGGAATTTTCTGAATTTTCCCTGATGTATAGTCCAGTGTAACCCTGGAAACCCTCCGATGGAATTTTCTGAATTTTCCCTGATGTATAGTCCAGTGTAACCCTGGAAACCCGCCGATGGAATTTTGGGAATTTTCGCTCATGTATAGTCCAGTGTAGCCCGGGAAACCCTTCGACGGAATTTTGGGAATTTTCCCTGATGTATAGTCCAGTGTAGCCCGGGAAACCTGCCGACGGTATTTTCGGAATTTTCCCTGATGTATAGTCCATTGTAGCCCTGGAAACCCGTAGATGGAATTTTGGGAATTTTCCCTGATGTATAGTCCTGTGTAGCCCGCGAAACCCGCCGATGGAATTTTGGGAATTTCCCCTGATGTATTGTCCAGTGTAGCCCGGGAAACCCGCCGATGGAATTTTGGGAATTTTCCTTGATATATACTCCCGTGTAGCCCGGGAAACCCGCCGATGGAATTTTGGGAATTTTCCCTGATGTATAGTTCAGTGTAGCCCGGGAAACCCGCCGATGGAATTTTCGGAATTTTCCCTGATGTATAGTCCAGTGTAGCCCTGGAAACCCGCCGATGGAACTTTGGGAATTTTCCCTGATGTATAGTCCAGTGTAGCCCGGGAAACCCGCCGATGGAATTTTGGGAATTTTCCCTGATGTATAGTCCAGTGTAGCCCGGGAAACCCGCCGATGGAATTTTGGAAATTTTCCCTGATGTATAGTCCAGTGTAGCCCTGGAAACCGGCCGATGGAATTTTGGGAATTTTCCCTGATGTATAGTCCAGTGTAGCCCGGGAAACCCGCCGATGGAATTTTGGTAATTTTCCCTGATGTATAGTCCAGTGTAGCCCGGCAAACCAGCCGATGGAATTTTGGGAATTTTCCCTGATGTATAGTCCAATGTAGCCCGGGAAACCCTCCAATGGAATTTTCAGAATTTTCCCTGATGTATAGTCCAGTGTAGCCTGGGAAAACCGCCGACGGAATTTTGGGAATTTTCCCTCCTGTATAGTCCAGTGTAGCCCGGGAAACCCGCCGACGGAATTTTGGGAATTTTCCCTGGTGCATAGTCCAGTGTACTCCGGGAAACCTGCCGATGGAATTTTGGGAATTTTCCCTGATGTATAGTCCAGTGTACCCCTGGAAACCCGCCGATGGAATTTTGGGAATTTTCCCTGATGTATAGTCCAGTGTAGCCCGGGAAACCCGCCGATGGAATTTTGGGAATTTTCCCTGATGTATAGTCCAGTGTAGCCCGGGAAACCCTCCGATGGAATTTTCTGAATTTTCCCTGATGTATAGTCCAGTGTAGCCCTGGAAACCCGCTGGTGGAATTTTGGGAATTTTCCCTCATGTATAGTCCAGTGTAGCCCGGGAAACCCGCCGACGGAATTTTGGGAATTTTCCCTGGTGTATATTCCAGTGTAGCCCGGGAAACCTGCCGACGGTCTTTTTGGAATTTTCCCTGATGTATAGTCCATTGTAGCCCTCGAAACCCGTTCATGGAATTTTGGGAATTTTCCCTGATGTATAGTCCTGTGTAGCCCGGGAAACCCGCCGATGGAATTTTGGGAATTTTCCTTGATGTATAGTCCCGTGTAGCCCGGGAAACCCGCCGATGGAATTTTGGGAATTTTCCCTGATGTATAGTTCAGTGTAGCCCGGGAAACCCGCCGATGGAATTTTCGGAATTTTCCCTGATGTATAGTCCAGGGTAGCCCGGGAAACGCGCCGTTGGAATTTAGGGAATTTTCCCTGATGTATAGTCCAGTGTAGCCCGGGAAACCCGCCGATGGAATTTTGGGAATTTTCCCTGATGTATAGTCCAGTGTAGCCCGGGAAACGCGCCGTTGGAATTTAGGGAATTTTCCCTGATGTATAGTCCAGTGTAGCCCTGGAAACCCGCCGATGGAATTTTGGGAATTTTCCCTGATGTATAGTCCAGTGTAGCCCGGGAAACCCGCCGATGGAATTTTGGGAATTTTCCCTGATGTATAGTCCAGTGTAGCCCGGGAAACCCGCCGATGGAATTTTGGGAATTTTCCCTGATGTATAGTCCAGTGTAGCCGTGGAAACCCGCCGATGGAATTTCGGGAATTTTCCCTGATGTATAGTCCAGTGTAGCCCGGGAAACCCTCCGATGGAATTTTCTGAATTTTCCCTGATGTATAGTCCAGTGTAGCCCTGGAAACCCGCCGATGGAATTTCGGGAATTTTCCCTGATGTATAGTCCAGTGTAGCCCGGGAAACCCGCCGATGGAATTTTGGGAATTTTCCCTGATGTATAGTCCAGTGTAGCCCGGGAAACCCGCCGATGAAATTTTGGGAATTTTCCCTGATGTATAGTCCAGTGTAGCCCGGGAAACCCGCCGATGGAATTTTGGGAATTTTCCCTGATGTATAGTCCAGTGTAGCCCTGGAAACCGGCCGATGGAATTTTGGGAATTTTCCCTGATGTATAGTCCAGTGTAGCCCTGGAAACCGGCCGATGGAATTTTGGGAATTTTCCCTGATGTATAGTCCAGTGTAGCCCGGGAAACCCTCCGATGGAATTTTCTGAATTTTCCCTGATGTATAGTCCAGTGTAGCCCTGGAAACCCGCCAGTGGAATATTGGGAATTTTCCCTCATGTATAGTCCAGTGTAGCCCGGGAAACCCGCCGACGGAATTTTGGGAATTTTCCCTGGTGTATAGTCCAGTGTAGCCCGGGAAACCTGCCGACGGTCTTTTTGGAATTTTCCCTGATGTATAGTCCATTGTAGCCCTGGAAACCCGTTGATGGAATTTTGGGAATTTTCCCTGATGTATAGTCCCGTGTAGCCCGGGAAACCCGCCGATGGAATTTTGGGAATTTTCTTTGATGTATAGTCCCGTGTAGCCCGGGAAACCCGCCGATGGAATTTTGGGAATTTTCCCTGATGTATAGTTGAGTGTAGCCAGGGAAACCCGCCGATGGAATTTTCGGAATTTTCCCTGATGTATAGTCCAGTGTAGCCCTGGAAACCCGCCGATGGAATTTTCTGAATTTTCCCTGATGTATAGTCTAGTGTAGCCCGGGAAACCCTCCGATGGAATTTTCTGAATTTTCCCTGATGTATAGTCCAGTGTAACCCTGGAAACCCTCCGATGGAATTTTCTGAATTTTCCCTGATGTATAGTCCAGTGTAACCCTGGAAACCCGCCGATGGAATTTTGGGAATTTTCGCTCATGTATAGTCCAGTGTAGCCCGGGAAACCCTTCGACGGAATTTTGGGAATTTTCCCTGATGTATAGTCCAGTGTAGCCCGGGAAACCTGCCGACGGTATTTTCGGAATTTTCCCTGATGTATAGTCCATTGTAGCCCTGGAAACCCGTTGATGGAATTTTGGGAATTTTCCCTGATGTATAGTCCTGTGTAGCCCGCGAAACCCGCCGATGGAATTTTGGGAATTTCCCCTGATGTATTGTCCAGTGTAGCCCGGGAAACCCGCCGATGGAATTTTGGGAATTTTCCTTGATATATACTCCCGTGTAGCCCGGGAAACCCGCCGATGGAATTTTGGGAATTTTCCCTGATGTATAGTTCAGTGTAGCCCGGGAAACCCGCCGATGGAATTTTCGGAATTTTCCCTGATGTATAGTCCAGTGTAGCCCTGGAAACCCGCCGATGGAACTTTGGGAATTTTCCCTGATGTATAGTCCAGTGTAGCCCGGGAAACCCGCCGATGGAATTTTGGGAATTTTCCCTGATGTATAGTCCAGTGTAGCCCGGGAAACCCGCCGATGGAATTTTGGAAATTTTCCCTGATGTATAGTCCAGTGTAGCCCTGGAAACCGGCCGATGGAATTTTGGGAATTTTCCCTGATGTATAGTCCAGTGTAGCCCGGGAAACCCGCCGATGGAATTTTGGTAATTTTCCCTGATGTATAGTCCAGTGTAGCCCGGCAAACCAGCCGATGGAATTTTGGGAATTTTCCCTGATGTATAGTCCAATGTAGCCCGGGAAACCCTCCAATGGAATTTTCAGAATTTTCCCTGATGTATAGTCCAGTGTAGCCTGGGAAAACCGCCGACGGAATTTTGGGAATTTTCCCTCCTGTATAGTCCAGTGTAGCCCGGGAAACCCGCCGACGGAATTTTGGGAATTTTCCCTGGTGCATAGTCCAGTGTACTCCGGGAAACCTGCCGATGGAATTTTGGGAATTTTCCCTGATGTATAGTCCAGTGTAGCCCGGGAAACCCGCCGATAGAATTTTGGGAATTATCCCTGATGTATAGTCCAGTGTAGCCGGGGAAAAACGCCGATGGAATTTCGGGAATTTTCCCTGATGTATATTCCAGTGTAGCCCGGGAAACCGGCCGATGGAATTTCGGGAATTTTCCCTGATTTATAGTCCAGTGTAGCCCTGGAAACCCGCCGATGGAATTTTTGGAATTTTCCCTGATGTATAGTCCAGTGTAGCCCGGGAAACCCGCCGATGGAATTTTGGGAATTTTCCCTGATGTATAGTCCAGTGTAGCCCGGGAAACCCGCCGATGGAATTTCGGGAATTTTCCCTGATGTATAGTCCAGTGTTGCCCGGGAAACCCGCCGATGGAATTTCGGGAATTTTCCCTGATGTATAGTCCAGTGTAGCCCGGGAAACCCGCCGATGGAATTTTGGGAATTTTCCCTGATGTATAGTCCAGTGTAGCCCGGGAAACCCGCCGATGGAATTTTGGGAATTTTCCCTGATGTATAGTCCAGTGTAGCCCGGGAAACCCGCCGATGGAATTTTAGGAATTTCCCCTGATGTATAGTCCAGTGTAGCCCTGGAAACCCGCCGATGGAATTTTGGGAATTTTCCCTGATGTATAGTCCAGTGTAGCCCGGGAAACCCGCCGATGGAATTTTGGGAATTTTCCCTGATGTATAGTCCAGTGTAGCCCGGGAAACCCGCCGATGAAATTTTGGGAATTTTCCCTGATGTATAGTCCAGTGTAGCCCGGGAAACCCGCCGATGGAATTTTGGGAATTTTCCCTGATGTATAGTCCAGTGTAGCCCTGGAAACCCGCCGATGGAATTTTGGGAATTTTCCCTGATGTATAGTCCAGTGTAGCCCGGGAATCCCGCCGATGGAAATTTGGGAATTTTCCCTGATGTATACTCCAGTGTAGCCTGGGAAACCCGCCGATGGAATATTGGGAATTTTCCCTGATGTATAGTCCAGTGTAGCCCGGGAAACCCGCCGATGGAATTTTGGGAATTTTCCCTGATGTATAGTCCAGTGTAGCCCGGGAAACCCTCCGATGGAATTTTCTGAATTTTCCCTGATGTATAGTCCAGTGTAGCCCTGGAAACCCGCCGGTGGAATTTTGGGAATTTTCCCTCATGTATAGTCCAGTGTAGCCCGGGAAACCCGCCGATGGAATTTTGGGAATTTTCCCTGGTGTATAGTCCAGTGTAGCCCGGGAAACCCTCCGATGTAATTTTCTGAATTTTCCCTGATGTATAGTCCAGTGTAGCCCTGGAAACCCGCCGGTGGAATATTGGGAATTTTCCCTCATGTATAGTCCAGTGTAGCCCGGGAAACCCGCCGATGGAATTTTGGGAATTTTCCCTGGTGTATAGTCCAGTGTAGCCCGGGAAACCCTCCGATGTAATTTTCTGAATTTTCCCTGATGTATAGTCCAGTGTAGCCCTGGAAACCCGCCGGTGGAATATTGGCAATTTTCCCTGATGTATAGTCCCGTGTAGCCCGGGAAACCCGCCGATGGAATTTTGGGAATTTTCTTTGATGTATAGTCCCGTGTAGCCCGGGAAACCCGCCGATGGAATTTTGGGAATTTTCCCTGAATGTATAGTTGAGTGTAGCCAGGGAAACCCGCCGATGGAATTTTCGGAATTTTCCCTGATGTATAGTCCAGTGTAGCCCTGGAAACCCGCCGATGGAATTTTCTGAATTTTCCCTGATGTATAGTCCAGTGTAGCCCGGGAAACCCTCCGATGGAATTTTCTGAATTTTCCCTGATGTATAGTCCAGTGTAACCCTGGAAACCCTCCGATGGAATTTTCTGAATTTTCCCTGATGTATAGTCCAGTGTAACCCTGGAAACCCGCCGATGGAATTTTGGGAATTTTCGCTCATGTATAGTCCAGTGTAGCCCGGGAAACCCTTCGACGGAATTTTGGGAATTTTCCCTGATGTATAGTCCAGTGTAGCCCGGGAAACCTGCCGACGGTATTTTCGGAATTTTCCCTGATGTATAGTCCATTGTAGCCCTGGAAACCCGTTGATGGAATTTTGGGAATTTTCCCTGATGTATAGTCCTGTGTAGCCCGGGAAACCCGCCGATGGAATTTTGGGAATTTCCCCTGATATATTGTCCAGTGTAGCCCGGGAAACCCGCCGATGGAATTTTGGGAATTTTCCTTGATATATACTCCCGTGTAGCCCGGGAAACCCGCCGATGGAATTTTGGGAATTTTCCCTGATGTATAGTCCAGTGTAGCCCGGGAAACCCGCCGATGGAATTTTGGAAATTTTCCCTGATGTATAGTCCAGTGTAGCCCTGGAAACCGGCCGATGGAATTTTGGGAATTTTCCCTGATGTATAGTCCAGTGTAGCCCGGCAAACCAGCCGATGGAATTTTGGGAATTTTCCCTGATGTATAGTCCAATGTAGCCCGGGAAACCCTCCAATGGAATTTTCAGAATTTTCCCTGATGTATAGTCCAGTGTAGCCTGGGAAAACCGCCGACGGAATTTTGGGAATTTTCCCTCCTGTATAGTCCAGTGTAGCCCGGGAAACCCGCCGACGGAATTTTGGGAATTTTCCCTGGTGTATAGTCCAGTGTACTCCGGGAAACCCGCCGATGGAATTTTGGGAATTTTCCCTGATGTATAGTCCAGTGTAGCCCGGGAAACCCGCCGATAGAATTTTGGGAATTATCCCTGATGTATAGTCCAGTGTAGCCGGGGAAAAACGCCGATGGAATTTCGGGAATTTTCCCTGATGTATATTCCAGTGTAGCCCGGGAAACCGGCCGATGGAATTTCGGGAATTTTCCCTGATGTATAGTCCAGTGTAGCCCTGGAAACCCGCCGATGGAATTTTTGGAATTTTCCCTGATGTATAGTCCAGTGTAGCCCGGGAAACCCGCCGATGGAATTTCGGGAATTTTCCCTGATGTATAGTCCAGTGTAGCCCGGGAAACCCGCCGATGGAATTTCGGGAATTTTCCCTGATGTATAGTCCAGTGTTGCCCGGGAAACCCGCCGATGGAATTTCGGGAATTTTCCCTGATGTATAGTCCAGTGTAGCCCGGGAAACCCGCCGATGGAATTTTGGGAATTTTCCCTGATGTATAGTCCAGTGTAGCCCGGGAAACCCGCCGATGGAATTTTGGGAATTTTCCCTGATGTATAGTCCAGTGTAGCCCGGGAAACCCGCCGATGGAATTTTAGGAATTTCCCCTGATGTATAGTCCAGTGTAGCCTGGAAAACCCGCCGATGGAATTTTGGGAATTTTCCCTGATGTATAGTCCAGTGTAGCCTGGGAAACCCGCCGATGGAATTTTGGGAATTTTCCCTGATGTATAGTCCAGTGTAGCCCGGGAAACCCGCCGATGAAATTTTGGGAATTTTCCCTGATGTCTAGTCCAGTGTAGCCCGGGAAACCCGCCGATGGAATTTTGGGAATTTTCCCTGATGTATATTCCAGTGTAGCCCTGGAAACCCGCCGATGGAATTTTGGGAATTTTCCCTGATGTATAGTCCAGTGTAGCCCGGGAAACCCGCCGATGGAATTTTGGGAATTTTCCCTGATGTATACTCCAGTGTAGCCCGGGAAACCCGCCGATGGAATATTGGGAATTTTCCCTGATGTATAGTCCAGTGTAGCCCGGGAAACCCGCCGATGGAATTTCGGGAATTTTCCCTGATGTATAGTCCAGTGTAGCCCGGGAAACCCTCCGATGGAATTTTCTGAATTTTCCCTGATGTATAGTCCAGTGTAGCCCTGGAAACCCGCCGGTGGAATTTTGGGAATTTTCCCTCATGTATAGTCCAGTGTAGCCCAGGAAACCCGCCGATGGAATTTTGGGAATTTTCCCTGGTGTATAGTCCAGTGTAGCCCGGGAAACCTGCCGACGGTCTTTTCGGATTTTCCCTGATGTATAGTCCATTGTAGCCCTGGAAACCCGTTGATGGAATTTTGGGAATTTTCCCTGATGTATAGTCCAGTGTAGCCCTGGAAACCGGCCGATGGAATTTTGGGAATTTTCCCTGATGTATAGTCCAGTGTAGCCCGGGAAACCCGCCGATGGAATTTTGGGAATTTTCCCTGATGTATAGTCCAGTGTAGCCCGGGAAACCCGCCGATGGAATTTTGGGAATTTTCCCTGATGTATAGTCCAGTGTAGCCCGGGAAACCCTCCGATGGAATTTTCTGAATTTTCCCTGATGTATAGTCCAGTGTAGCCCTGGAAACCCGCCGGTGGAATATTGGGAATTTTCCCTCATGTATAGTCCAGTGTAGCCCAGGAAACCCGCCGACGGAATTTTGGGAATTTTCCCTGGTGTATAGTCCAGTGTAGCCCGGGAAACCTGCCGACGGTCTTTTTGGAATTTTCCCTGATGTATAGTCCATTGTAGCCCTGGAAACCCGTTGATGGAATTTTGGCAATTTTCCCTGATGTAAAGTCCTGTGTAGCCCGGGAAACCCGCCGATGGAATTTTGGGAATTTTCCTTGATGTATAGTCCCGTGTAGCCGGGGAAACCCGCCGATGGAATTTTAGGAATTTTCCCTCATGTATAGTTGAGTGTAGCCAGGGAAACCCTCCGATGGAATTTTCTGAATTTTCCCTGATGTATAGTCCAGTGTAACCCTGGAAACCCGCCGATGGAATTTTGGGAATTTTCGCTCATGTATAGTCCAGTGTAGCCCGGGAAACCCTTCGACGGAATTTTGGGAATTTTCCCTGATGTATAGTCCAGTGTAGCCCGGGAAACCTGCCGACGGTATTTTCGGAATTTTCCCTGATGTATATTCCGTTGTAGCCCTGGAAACCCGTTGATGGAATTTTGGGAATTTTCCCTGATGTATAGTCCTGTGTAGCCCGGGAAACCCGCCGATGGAATTTTGGGAATTTTCCCTGATGTATAGTCCAGTGTAGCCCGGGAAACCCGCCAATGGAATTTTGGGAATTTTCCTTGATATATACTCCCGTGTAGCCCGGGATTCCCGCCGATGGAATTTTGGGAATTTTCCCTGATGTATAGTTCAGTGTAGCCCGGGAAACCCGCCGATGGAATTTTCGGAATTTTCCCTGATTTATAGTCCAGTGTAGCCCTGGAAACCCGCCGATGGAACTTTGGGAATTTTCCCTGATGTATAGTCCAGTGTAGCCCGGGAAACCCGCCGATGGAATTTTGGGAATTTTCCCTGATGTATAGTCCAGTGTAGCCCGGGAAAGCCGCCGATGGAATTTTGGGAATTTTCCCTGATGTATAGTCCAGTGTAGCCCGGGAAACCCGCCGAGGGAATATTGGGAATTTTCCATGATGTATAGTCCAGTGTAGCCCGGGAAACCCGCCCACGGAATTTTCAGAATTTTCCCTGATGTATAGTCCAGTGTAGCCTGGGAAACCCGCCGACGGAATTTTGGGAATTTTCCCTCCTGTATAGTCCAGTGTAGCCCGGGAAACCCGCCGTTGGAATTTAGGGAATTTTCCCTGATGTATAGTCCAGTGTAGCCCGGGAAACCCGCCGATGGAATTTTGGGAATTTTCCCTGATGTATAGTCCAGTGTAGCCCGGGAAACCCGCCGATGGAATTTTAGGAATTTCCCCTGATGTATAGTCCAGTGTAGCCCTGGAAACCCGCCGATGGAATTTTGGGAATTTTCCCTGATGTATAGTCCAGTGTAGCCCGGGAAACCCGCCGATGGAATTTTGGGAATTTTCCCTGATGTATAGTCCAGTGTAGCCCGGGAAACCCGCCGATGAAATTTTGGGAATTTTCCCTGATGTATAGTCCAGTGTAGCCCGGGAAACCCGCCGATGGAATTTTGGGAATTTTCCCTGATGTATAGTCCAGTGTAGCCCTGGAAACCCGCCGATGGAATTTTGGGAATTTTCCCTGATGTATAGTCCAGTGTAGCCCGGGAATCACGCCGATGGAATTTTGGGAATTTTCCCTGATGTATACTCCAGTGTAGCCTGGGAAACCCGCCGATGGAATATTGGGAATTTTCCCTGATGTATAGTCCAGTGTAGCCCGGGAAACCCGCCGATGGAATTTTGGGAATTTTCCCTGATGTATAGTCCAGTGTAGCCCGGGAAACCCTCCGATGGAATTTTCTGAATTTTCCCTGATGTATAGTCCAGTGTAGCCCTGGAAACCCGCCGGTGGAATTTTGGGAATTTTCCCTCATGTATAGTCCAGTGTAGCCCGGGAAACCCGCTGGTGGAATTTTGGGAATTTTCCCTGGTGTATAGTCCAGTGTAGCCCGGGAAACCCTCCGATGTAATTTTCTGAATTTTCCCTGATGTATAGTCCAGTGTAGCCCTGGAAACCCGCCGGTGGAATATTGGGAATTTTCCCTCATGTATAGTCCAGTGTAGCCCGGGAAACCCGCCGATGGAATTTTGGGAATTTTCCCTGGTGTATAGTCCAGTGTAGCCCGGGAAACCCTCCGATGTAATTTTCTGAATTTTCCCTGATGTATAGTCCAGTGTAGCCCTGGAAACCCGCCGGTGCAATATTGGGAATTTTCCCTGATGTATAGTCCCGTGTAGCCCGGGAAACCCGCCGATGGAATTTTGGGAATTTTCTTTGATGTATAGTCCCGTGTAGCCCGGGAAACCCGCCGATGGAATTTTGGGAATTTTCCCTGAATGTATAGTTGAGTGTAGCCAGGGAAACCCGCCGATGGAATTTTCGGAATTTTCCCTGATGTATAGTCCAGTGTAGCCCTGGAAACCCGCCGATGGAATTTTCTGAATTTTCCCTGATGTATAGTCCAGTGTAGCCCGGGAAACCCTCCGATGGAATTTTCTGAATTTTCCCTGATGTATAGTCCAGTGTAACCCTGGAAACCCGCCGATGGAATTTTAGGAATTTTCGCTCATGTATAGTCCAGTGTAGCCCGGGAAACCCTTCGACGGAATTTTGGGAATTTTCCCTGATGTATAGTCCAGTGTAGCCCGGGAAACCTGCCGACGGTATTTTCGGAATTTTCCCTGATGTATAGTCCATTGTAGCCCTGGAAACCCGTTGATGGAATTTTGGGAATTTTCCCTGATGTATAGTCCTGTGTAGCCCGGGAAACCCGCCGATGGAATTTTGGGAATTTCCCCTGATGTATTGTCCAGTGTAGCCCGGGAAACCCGCCGATGGAATTTTGGGAATTTTCCTTGATATATACTCCCGTGTAGCCCGGGAAACCCGCCGATGGAATTTTGGGAATTTTCCCTGATGTATAGTCCAGTGTAGCCCGGGAAACCCGCCGATGGAATTTTGGAAATTTTCCCTGATGTATAGTCCAGTGTAGCCCTGGAAACCGGCCGATGGAATTTTGGGAATTTTCCCTGATGTATAGTCCAGTGTAGCCCGGCAAACCAGCCGATGGAATTTTGGGAATTTTCCCTGATGTATAGTCCAATGTAGCCCGGGAAACCCTCCAATGGAATTTTCAGAATTTTCCCTGATGTATAGTCCAGTGTAGCCTGGGAAAACCGCCGACGGAATTTTGGGAATTTTCCCTCCTGTATAGTCCAGTGTAGCCCGGGAAACCCGCCGACGGAATTTTGGGAATTTTCCCTGGTGTATAGTCCAGTGTACTCTGGGAAACCCGCCGATGGAATTTTGGGAATTTTCCCTGATGTATAGTCCAGTGTAGCCCGGGAAACCCGCCGATAGAATTTTGGGAATTATCCCTGATGTATAGTCCAGTGTAGCCGGGGAAAAACGCCGATGGAATTTCGGGAATTTTCCCTGATGTATATTCCAGTGTAGCCCGGGAAACCGGCCGATGGAATTTCGGGAATTTTCCCTGATGTATAGTCCAGTGTAGCCCTGGAAACCCGCCGATGGAATTTTTGGAATTTTCCCTGATGTATAGTCCAGTGTAGCCCGGGAAACCCGCCGATGGAATTTCGGGAATTTTCCCTGATGTATAGTCCAGTGTAGCCCGGGAAACCCGCCGATGGAATTTCGGGAATTTTCCCTGATGTATAGTCCAGTGTTGCCCGGGAAACCCGCCGATGGAATTTCGGGAATTTTCCCTGATGTATAGTCCAGTGTAGCCCGGGAAACCCGCCGATGGAATTTTGGGAATTTTCCCTGATGTATAGTCCAGTGTAGTCCGGGAAACCCGCCGATGGAATTTTGGGAATTTTCCCTGATGTATAGTCCAGTGTAGCCCGGGAAACCCGCCGATGGAATTTTGGGAATTTCCCCTGATGTATAGTCCAGTGTAGCCCGGAAAACCCGCTGATGGAATTTTGGGAATTTTCCCTGATGTATAGTCCAGTGTAGCCCGGGAAACCCGCCGATGGAATTTTGCGAATTTTCCCTGATGTATAGTCCAGTGTAGCCCGGGAAACCCGCCGATGAAATTTTGGGAATTTTCCCTGATGTATAGTCCAGTGTAGCCCGGGAAACCCGCCGATGGAATTTTGGGAATTTTCCCTGATGTATATTCCAGTGTAGCCCTGGAAACCCGCCGATGGAATTTTGGGAATTTTCCCTGATGTATAGTCCAGTGTAGCCCGGGAAACCCGCCGATGGAATTTTGGGAATTTTCCCTGATGTATACTCCAGTGTAGCCCGGGAAACCCGCCGATGGAATATTGGGAATTTTCCCTGATGTATAGTCCAGTGTAGCCCGGGAAACCCGCCGATGGAATTTCGGGAATTTTCCCTGATGTATAGTCCAGTGTAGCCCGGGAAACCCTCCGATGGAATTTTCTGAATTTTCCCTGATGTATAGTCCAGTGTAGCCCTGGAAACCCGCCGGTGGAATTTTGGGAATTTTCCCTCATGTATAGTCCAGTGTAGCCCAGGAAACCCGCCGATGTAATTTTGGGAATTTTCCCTGGTGTATAGTCCAGTGTAGCCCGGGAAACCTGCCGACGGTCTTTTCGGATTTTCCCTGATGTATAGTCCATTGTAGCCCTGGAAACCCGTTGATGGAATTTTGGGAATTTTCCCTGATGTATAGTCCTGTGTAGCCCGGGAAACCCGCCGATGGAATTTTGGGAATTTTCCTTGATGTATAGTCCCGTGTAGCCCGGGAAACCCGCCGATGGAATTTTGGGAATTTTCCCTGATGTATATAGTTCAGTGTAGCCCGGGAAACCCGCCGATGGAATTTTCGGAATTTTCCCTGATGTATAGTCCAGGGTAGCTAGGGAAACGCGCCGTTGGAATTTAGGGAATTTTCCCTGATGTATAGTCCAGTGTAGCCCAGGAAACCCGCCGATGGAATTTTGGGAATTTTCCCTGATGTATAGTCCAGTGTAGCCCGGGAAACCCGCCGATGGAATTTTGGGAATTTTCCCTGATGTATAGTCCAGTGTAGCCCTGGAAACCGGCCGATGGAATTTTGGGAATTTTCCCTGATGTATAGTCCAGTGTAGCCCGGGAAACCCCGCCGATGGAATTTTGGGAATTTTCCCTGATGTATAGTCCAGTGTAGCCCGGGAAACCCAACGATGGAATTTTGGGAATTTTCCCTGATGTATAGTCCAGTGTAGCCCCGGGAAACCCTCCGATGGAATTTTCTGAATTTTCCCTGATGTATAGTCCAGTGTAGCCCTGGAAACCCGCCGGTGGAATATTGGGAATTTTCCCTCATGTATAGTCCAGTGTAGCCCGGGAAACCCGCCGACGGAATTTTGGGAATTTTCCCTGGTGTATAGTCCAGTGTAGCCCGGGAAACCTGCCGACGGTCTTTTTGGAATTTTCCCTGATGTATAGTCCATTGTAGCCCTGGAAACCCGTTGATGGAATTTTGGCAATTTTCCCTGATGTAAAGTCCTGTGTAGCCCGGGAAACCCGCCGATGGAATTTTGGGAATTTTCCTTGATGTATAGTCCCGTGTAGCCGGGGAAACCCGCCGATGGAATTTTGGGAATTTTCCCTGATGTATAGTCCAGTGTAGCCCGGAAAACCCGCTGATGGAATTTTGGGAATTTTCCCTGATGTATAGTCCAGTGTAGTCCGGGAAACCCGCCGATGGAATTTTGGGAATTTTCCCTGATGTATAGTCCAGTGTAGCCCGGGAAACCCGCCGATGGAATTTTGGGAATTTCCCCTGATGTATAGTCCAGTGTAGCCCGGAAAACCCGCAGATGGAATTTTGGGAATTTTCCCTGATGTATAGTCCAGTGTAGCCCGGGAAACCCGCCGATGGAATTTTGGGAATTTTCCCTGATGTATAGTCCAGTGTAGCCCGGGAAACCCGCCGATGAAATTTTGGGAATTTTCCCTGATGTATAGTCCAGTGTAGCCCGGGAAACCCGCCGATGGAATTTTGGGAATTTTCCCTGATGTATATTCCAGTGTAGCCCTGGAAACCCGCCGATGGAATTTTGGGAATTTTCCCTGATGTATAGTCCAGTGTAGCCCGGGAAACCCGCCGATGGAATTTTGGGAATTTTCCCTGATGTATACTCCAGTGTAGCCCGGGAAACCCGCCGATGGAATATTGGGAATTTTCCCTGATGTATAGTCCAGTGTAGCCCGGGAAACCCGCCGATGGAATTTCGGGAATTTTCCCTGATGTATAGTCCAGTGTAGCCCGGGAAACCCTCCGATGGAATTTTCTGAATTTTCCCTGATGTATAGTCCAGTGTAGCCCTGGAAACCCGCCGGTGGAATTTTGGGAATTTTCCCTCATGTATAGTCCAGTGTAGCCCAGGAAACCCGCCGATGTAATTTTGGGAATTTTCCCTGGTGTATAGTCCAGTGTAGCCCGGGAAACCTGCCGACGGTCTTTTCGGATTTTCCCTGATGTATAGTCCATTGTAGCCCTGGAAACCCGTTGATGGAATTTTGGGAATTTTCCCTGATGTATAGTCCTGTGTAGCCCGGGAAACCCGCCGATGGAATTTTGGGAATTTTCCTTGATGTATAGTCCCGTGTAGCCCGGGAAACCCGCCGATGGAATTTTGGGAATTTTCCCTGATGTATATAGTTCAGTGTAGCCCGGGAAACCCGCCGATGGAATTTTCGGAATTTTCCCTGATGTATAGTCCAGGGTAGCTAGGGAAACGCGCCGTTGGAATTTAGGGAATTTTCCCTGATGTATAGTCCAGTGTAGCCCGGGAAAGCCGCCGATGGAATTTTGGGAATTTTCCCTGATGTATAGTCCAGTGTAGCCCGGGAAACCCGCCGAGGGAATATTGGGAATTTTCCATGATGTATAGTCCAGTGTAGCCCGGGAAACCCGCCCACGGAATTTTCAGAATTTTCCCTGATGTATAGTCCAGTGTAGCCTGGGAAACCCGCCGACGGAATTTTGGGAATTTTCCCTCCTGTATAGTCCAGTGTAGCCCGGGAAACCCGCCGTTGGAATTTAGGGAATTTTCCCTGATGTATAGTCCAGTGTAGCCCGGGAAACCCGCCGATGGAATTTTGGGAATTTTCCCTGATGTATAGTCCAGTGTAGCCCGGGAAACCCGCCGATGGAATTTTAGGAATTTCCCCTGATGTATAGTCCAGTGTAGCCCTGGAAACCCGCCGATGGAATTTTGGGAATTTTCCCTGATGTATAGTCCAGTGTAGCCCGGGAAACCCGCCGATGAAATTTTGGGAATTTTCCCTGATGTATAGTCCAGTGTAGCCCGGGAAACCCGCCGATGGAATTTTGGGAATTTTCCCTGATGTATAGTCCAGTGTAGCCCTGGAAACCCGCCGATGGAATTTTGGGAATTTTCCCTGATGTATAGTCCAGTGTAGCCCGGGAATCACGCCGATGGAATTTTGGGAATTTTCCCTGATGTATACTCCAGTGTAGCCTGGGAAACCCGCCGATGGAATATTGGGAATTTTCCCTGATGTATAGTCCAGTGTAGCCCGGGAAACCCGCCGATGGAATTTTGGGAATTTTCCCTGATGTATAGTCCAGTGTAGCCCGGGAAACCCTCCGATGGAATTTTCTGAATTTTCCCTGATGTATAGTCCAGTGTAGCCCTGGAAACCCGCCGGTGGAATTTTGGGAATTTTCCCTCATGTATAGTCCAGTGTAGCCCGGGAAACCCGCTGGTGGAATTTTGGGAATTTTCCCTGGTGTATAGTCCAGTGTAGCCCGGGAAACCCTCCGATGTAATTTTCTGAATTTTCCCTGATGTATAGTCCAGTGTAGCCCTGGAAACCCGCCGGTGGAATATTGGGAATTTTCCCTCATGTATAGTCCAGTGTAGCCCGGGAAACCCGCCGATGGAATTTTGGGAATTTTCCCTGGTGTATAGTCCAGTGTAGCCCGGGAAACCCTCCGATGTAATTTTCTGAATTTTCCCTGATGTATAGTCCAGTGTAGCCCTGGAAACCCGCCGGTGCAATATTGGGAATTTTCCCTGATGTATAGTCCCGTGTAGCCCGGGAAACCCGCCGATGGAATTTTGGGAATTTTCTTTGATGTATAGTCCCGTGTAGCCCGGGAAACCCGCCGATGGAATTTTGGGAATTTTCCCTGAATGTATAGTTGAGTGTAGCCAGGGAAACCCGCCGATGGAATTTTCGGAATTTTCCCTGATGTATAGTCCAGTGTAGCCCTGGAAACCCGCCGATGGAATTTTCTGAATTTTCCCTGATGTATAGTCCAGTGTAGCCCGGGAAACCCTCCGATGGAATTTTCTGAATTTTCCCTGATGTATAGTCCAGTGTAACCCTGGAAACCCGCCGATGGAATTTTAGGAATTTTCGCTCATGTATAGTCCAGTGTAGCCCGGGAAACCCTTCGACGGAATTTTGGGAATTTTCCCTGATGTATAGTCCAGTGTAGCCCGGGAAACCTGCCGACGGTATTTTCGGAATTTTCCCTGATGTATAGTCCATTGTAGCCCTGGAAACCCGTTGATGGAATTTTGGGAATTTTCCCTGATGTATAGTCCTGTGTAGCCCGGGAAACCCGCCGATGGAATTTTGGGAATTTCCCCTGATGTATTGTCCAGTGTAGCCCGGGAAACCCGCCGATGGAATTTTGGGAATTTTCCTTGATATATACTCCCGTGTAGCCCGGGAAACCCGCCGATGGAATTTTGGGAATTTTCCCTGATGTATAGTCCAGTGTAGCCCGGGAAACCCGCCGATGGAATTTTGGAAATTTTCCCTGATGTATAGTCCAGTGTAGCCCTGGAAACCGGCCGATGGAATTTTGGGAATTTTCCCTGATGTATAGTCCAGTGTAGCCCGGCAAACCAGCCGATGGAATTTTGGGAATTTTCCCTGATGTATAGTCCAATGTAGCCCGGGAAACCCTCCAATGGAATTTTCAGAATTTTCCCTGATGTATAGTCCAGTGTAGCCTGGGAAAACCGCCGACGGAATTTTGGGAATTTTCCCTCCTGTATAGTCCAGTGTAGAACGGGAAACCCGCCGACGGAATTTTGGGAATTTTCCCTGGTGTATAGTCCAGTGTACTCTGGGAAACCCGCCGATGGAATTTTGGGAATTTTCCCTGATGTATAGTCCAGTGTAGCCCGGGAAACCCGCCGATAGAATTTTGGGAATTATCCCTGATGTATAGTCCAGTGTAGCCGGGGAAAAACGCCGATGGAATTTCGGGAATTTTCCCTGATGTATATTCCAGTGTAGCCCGGGAAACCGGCCGATGGAATTTCGGGAATTTTCCCTGATGTATAGTCCAGTGTAGCCCTGGAAACCCGCCGATGGAATTTTTGGAATTTTCCCTGATGTATAGTCCAGTGTAGCCCGGGAAACCCGCCGATGGAATTTCGGGAATTTTCCCTGATGTATAGTCCAGTGTAGCCCGGGAAACCCGCCGATGGAATTTCGGGAATTTTCCCTGATGTATAGTCCAGTGTTGCCCGGGAAACCCGCCGATGGAATTTCGGGAATTTTCCCTGATGTATAGTCCAGTGTAGCCCGGGAAACCCGCCGATGGAATTTTGGGAATTTTCCCTGATGTATAGTCCAGTGTAGTCCGGGAAACCCGCCGATGGAATTTTGGGAATTTTCCCTGATGTATAGTCCAGTGTAGCCCGGGAAACCCGCCGATGGAATTTTGGGAATTTCCCCTGATGTATAGTCCAGTGTAGCCCGGAAAACCCGCTGATGGAATTTTGGGAATTTTCCCTGATGTATAGTCCAGTGTAGCCCGGGAAACCCGCCGATGGAATTTTGCGAATTTTCCCTGATGTATAGTCCAGTGTAGCCCGGGAAACCCGCCGATGAAATTTTGGGAATTTTCCCTGATGTATAGTCCAGTGTAGCCCGGGAAACCCGCCGATGGAATTTTGGGAATTTTCCCTGATGTATATTCCAGTATAGCCCTGGAAACCCGCCGATGGAATTTTGGGAATTTTCCCTGATGTATAGTCCAGTGTAGCCCGGGAAACCCGCCGATGGAATTTTGGGAATTTTCCCTGATGTATACTCCAGTGTAGCCCGGGAAACCCGCCGATGGAATATTGGGAATTTTCCCTGATGTATAGTCCAGTGTAGCCCGGGAAACCCGCCGATGGAATTTCGGGAATTTTCCCTGATGTATAGTCCAGTGTAGCCCGGGAAACCCTCCGATGGAATTTTCTGAATTTTCCCTGATGTATAGTCCAGTGTAGCCCTGGAAACCCGCCGGTGGAATTTTGGGAATTTTCCCTCATGTATAGTCCAGTGTAGCCCAGGAAACCCGCCGATGTAATTTTGGGAATTTTCCCTGGTGTATAGTCCAGTGTAGCCCGGGAAACCTGCCGACGGTCTTTTCGGATTTTCCCTGATGTATAGTCCATTGTAGCCCTGGAAACCCGTTGATGGAATTTTGGGAATTTTCCCTGATGTATAGTCCTGTGTAGCCCGGGAAACCCGCCGATGGAATTTTGGGAATTTTCCTTGATGTATAGTCCCGTGTAGCCCGGGAAACCCGCCGATGGAATTTTGGGAATTTTCCCTGATGTATATAGTTCAGTGTAGCCCGGGAAACCCGCCGATGGAATTTTCGGAATTTTCCCTGATGTATAGTCCAGGGTAGCTAGGGAAACGCGCCGTTGGAATTTAGGGAATTTTCCCTGATGTATAGTCCAGTGTAGCCCAGGAAACCCGCCGATGGAATTTTGGGAATTTTCCCTGATGTATAGTCCAGTGTAGCCCGGGAAACCCGCCGATGGAATTTTGGGAATTTTCCCTGATGTATAGTCCAGTGTAGCCCTGGAAACCGGCCGATGGAATTTTGGGAATTTTCCCTGATGTATAGTCCAGTGTAGCCCGGGAAACCCGCCGATGGAATTTTGGGAATTTTCCCTGATGTATAGTCCAGTGTAGCCCGGGAAACCCAACGATGGAATTTTGGGAATTTTCCCTGATGTATAGTCCAGTGTAGCCCGGGAAACCCTCCGATGGAATTTTCTGAATTTTCCCTGATGTATAGTCCAGTGTAGCCCTGGAAACCCGCCGGTGGAATATTGGGAATTTTCCCTCATGTATAGTCCAGTGTAGCCCGGGAAACCCGCCGACGGAATTTTGGGAATTTTCCCTGGTGTATAGTCCAGTGTAGCCCGGGAAACCTGCCGACGGTCTTTTTGGAATTTTCCCTGATGTATAGTCCATTGTAGCCCTGGAAACCCGTTGATGGAATTTTGGCAATTTTCCCTGATGTAAAGTCCTGTGTAGCCCGGGAAACCCGCCGATGGAATTTTGGGAATTTTCCTTGATGTATAGTCCCGTGTAGCCGGGGAAACCCGCCGATGGAATTTTGGGAATTTTCCCTGATGTATAGTTGAGTGTAGCCAGGGAAACCCTCCGATGGAATTTTCTGAATTTTCCCTGATGTATAGTCCAGTGTAACCCTGGAAACCCGCCGATGGAATTTTGGGAATTTTCGCTCATGTATAGTCCAGTGTAGCCCGGGAAACCCTTCGACGGAATTTTGGGAATTTTCCCTGATGTATAGTCCAGTGTAGCCCGGGAAACCTGCCGACGGTATTTTCGGAATTTTCCCTGATGTATATTCCGTTGTAGCCCTGGAAACCCGTTGATGGAATTTTGGGAATTTTCCCTGATGTATAGTCCTGTGTAGCCCGGGAAACCCGCCGATGGAATTTTGGGAATTTTCCCTAATGTATAGTCCAGTGTAGCCCGGGAAACCCGCCAATGGAATTTTGGGAATTTTCCTTGATATATACTCCCGTGTAGCCCGGGAATCCCGCCGATGGAATTTTGGGAATTTTCCCTGATGTATAGTTCAGTGTAGCCCGGGAAACCCGCCGATGGAATTTTCGGAATTTTCCCTGATTTATAGTCCAGTGTAGCCCTGGAAACCCGCCGATGGAACTTTGGGAATTTTCCCTGATGTATAGTCCAGTGTAGCCCGGGAAACCCGCCGATGGAATTTTGGGAATTTTCCCTGATGTATAGTCCAGTGTAGCCCGGGAAAGCCGCCGATGGAATTTTGGGAATTTTCCCTGATGTATAGTCCAGTGTAGCCCGGGAAACCCGCCGAGGGAATATTGGGAATTTTCCATGATGTATAGTCCAGTGTAGCCCGGGAAACCCGCCCACGGAATTTTCAGAATTTTCCCTGATGTATAGTCCAGTGTAGCCTGGGAAACCCGCCGACGGAATTTTGGGAATTTTCCCTCCTGTATAGTCCAGTGTAGACCGGGAAACCCGCCGTTGGAATTTAGGGAATTTTCCCTGATGTATAGTCCAGTGTAGCCCAGGAAACCCGCCGATGGAATTTTGGGAATTTTCCCTGATGTATAGTCCAGTGTAGCCCGGGAAACCCGCCGATGGAATTTTGGAAATTTTCCCTGATGTATAGTCCAGTGTAGCCCGGGAAACCCGCCGATGGAATTTTGGGAATTTTCCCTGATGTATAGTCCAGTGTAGCCCGGGAAACCCGCCGAGGGAATATTGGGAATTTTCCATGATGTATAGTCCAGTGTAGCCCGGGAAACCCGCCGACGGAATTTTCGGAATTTTCCCTGATGTACAGTCCAGTGTAACCCGGGCCACCCGCCGACGAAATTTTGCGAATTTTCCCTCCTGTATAGTCCAGTGTAGCCCGGGAAACCCGCCGACGGAATTTTGGGAATTTTCCCTGATGTATAGTCCAATGTAGCCCGGGAAACCCGCCGATGGAATTTTGGGAATTTTCCCTGATGTATAGTCCAGTGTAGCCCGGGAAACCCGCCGATCGAATTTCGGGAATTTTCCCTGATGTATAGTCCAGTGTGGCCCGGGAAACCCGCCGATGGAATTTTCGGAATTTTCCCTGATGTATAGTCCAGTGTAGTCCGGGAAACCCGCCGATGGAATTTCGGGAATTTTCCCTGATGTATAGTCCAGTATAGCCCGGGAAACCCGCCGCTGGAATTTTGGGGATTTTCCCTGATGTATAGTCCAGTGTAGCCCGGGAAACCCGCCCATGGAATTTTGGGAATTTTCCCTGATGTATAGTCCAGTGTAGCCCGGGAAACCCGCCGATGGAATTTTGGGAATTTTCCCTGATGTATAGTCCAGTGTAGCCCGAGAAACCCGCCCATGGAATTTTGGGAATTTTCCCTGATGTATAGTCCAGTGTAGCCCGGGAAACCCGCCGATGGAATTTTGGGAATTTTCCCTGATGTATAGTCCAGTGTAGCCCGGGAAACCATCCGATGGAATTTTCTGAATTTTCCCTGATGTATAGTCCAGTGTAGCCCTGGAAACCCGCCGATGGAATTTTGGGCATTTTCCCTCATATATAGTCCAGTGTAGCCCGGGAAACCCTCCGACGGAATTTTGGGAATTTTCCCTCATGTATAGTCCAGTGTAGCCCGGGAAACCTGCCGACGGTATTTTCGGAATTTTCCCTGATGTATAGTCCATTATAGCCCTGGAAACCTGTTGATGGAATTTTGGGAATTTTCCCTGATGTATAGTCCTGTGTAGCCCGGGAAACCCGCCGATGGAATTTTGGGAATTTTCCCTGATGTATAGTCCCGTGTAGCCCGGGAAACCCGAGGATGGAATTTTGGGAATTTTCCCTGATGTATAGTCCATTGTAGCCCGGGAAACCCGCCGATGGAATTTTGGGAATTTTCCCTGATGTATAGTTCAGTGTAGCCCGGGAAACCCGCCGATGGAATTTTCGGAATTTTCCCTGATGTATAGTCCAGTGTAGCCCGGCAAACCCGCCGATGGAATTTCGGGAATTTTCCCAGATGTATAGTCCAGTGTAGCCCGGGAAACCCGCCGACGGAATTTTGGGAATTTTCCCTCCTGTATAGTCCAGTGTAGCCCGGGAAACCCGCCGACGGAATTTTGGGAATTTTCCCTGATGTATAGTCCAGTGTAGCCCGGGAAACCCGCCGATGGAATTTTGGGAATTTTCCCTGATGTATAGTCCAGTGTAGCCCGGGAAACCCGCCGATGGAATTTCGGGAATTTTCCCTGATGTATAGTCCAGTGTGGCCCGGGAAACCCGCCGATGGAATTTTCGGAATTTTCCCTGATGTATAGTCCAGTGTAGCCCGGGAAACCCGCCGATGGAATTTCGGGAATTTTCCCTGATGTATAGTCGAGTATAGCCCGGGAAACCCGCCGCTGGAATTTTGGGGATTTTCCCTGATGTATAGTCCCGTGTAGCCCAGGAAACCCGCCGATGGAATTTTGGGAATTTTACCTGATGTATAGTCCAGTGTAACCCTGGAAACCCGCCGATGGAATTTTGGGAATTTTCGCTCATGTATAGTCCAGTGTAGCCCGGGAAACCCTTTGACGGAATTTTGGGAATTTTCCCTGATGGATAGTCCAGTGTAGCCCGGGAAACCTGCCGACGGTATTTTCGGAATTTCCCCTGATGTATAGTCCATTGTAGCCCTGGAAACCCGTTGTTGGAATTTTGGGAATTTTCCCTGATGTATAGTCCTGTGTAGCCCGGGAAACCCGCCAATGGAATTTTGGGAATTTTCCTTGATATATACTCCCGTGTAGCCCGGGAAACCCGCCGATGGAATTTTGGGAATTTTCCCTGATGTATAGTTCAGTGTAGCCCGGGAAACCCGCCGATGGAATTTTGGGAATTTTCCCTGATGTATAGTCCAGTGTAGCCCGGGAAACCCGCCCATGGAATTTTTGGAATTTTCCCTGATGTATAGTCCAGTGTAGCCGGGGAAACCCTCCGACGGAATTTTGGGAATTTTCCCTCATGTATACTCCAGTGTAGCCCGGGAAACCTGCCGACGGTATTTTCGGAATTTTCCCTGATGTATAGTCCATTGTAGCCCTGGAAACCTGTTGATGGAATTTTGGGAATTTTCCCTGATGTATAGTCCTGTGTAGCCCGGGAAACCCGCCGATGGAATTTTGGGAATTTTCCCTGATGTATAGTCCAGTGTAGCCCGGGAAACCCGCCGATGGAATTTCGGGAATTTTCCCACATGTATAGTCCAGTGTAGCCCGGGAAATCCGCCGATGGAATTTTGGGAATTTTCCCGGAAGTATAGTCCAGTGTAGCCCGGGAAACCCGCCGATGGAATTTTGGGAATTTTCCCTGATGTATAGTCCAGTGTAGCCCGGGAAACCCGCCGATTGAATTTTGGGTATTTTCCCGGATGTATAGTCCAGTGTAGCCCGGGAAACCCGCCGATGGAATTTTGGGAATTTTCCCTCATGTATAGTCCAGTGTAGCCCGGGAAACCCACCGACGGAATTTTGGGAATTTTCCCTGATTGTCTAGTGTAATCCGGGAAACCCGCTGATGGAATTTTGGAAATTTTCCCTGATATATAATCCAGTGTAGCCCGGGAAACCCGCCGATGGAATTTTGGGAATTTTCCCTGATGTATAGTCCAGTGCAGCCCGGGAAACCCGCCGATGGAATTTTGGGAATTTTCCCTCATGTATAGTCCAGTGTAGCCCGGGAAACCCGCCGATGGAATTTTGGGAATTTTCCGTGATGTATAGTCCTGTGTAGCCCGGGAAACCCGCCAAACCTGATGTATAGTCCAGTGTAGCCCGGGAAACCCGCCGATGGAATTTTGGGAATTTTCCCTGATGTATATTCAGTGTTGCCCGGGAAACCCGCTGCCCGGGCTACACTGCACTATACATCAGGGAAAATTCCCAAAATTCCATCGGCGGGTTTCCAGGGCTACACTGGACTATACATCAGGGAAAATTCCAAAAATTCCATAGGCGGGTTTCCCGGGCTACACTGGACTATACATCAGGGAAAATTCCCAAAATTTCATCGGTGGGTTTCCCGGGCTACACTGGACTATACATCAGGGAAAATTTCCAAAATTCCATCGGCGGGTTTCCCGGGCTACACTGGACTATACATCAGGGAAAATTCCCAAAATTCCATCGGCGGGTTTCCCGGGCTACCCTGGACTATACATTAGGGAAAATTGCCAAAATTCCATCAGCGGGTTTCCAGGGCTACAATGGACTATACATCAGGGAAAATTCCCAAAATTCTATCGGCGGGTTTCCCGGGTTATACTGGACTATACATCAGGGAAAATTCCCAAAATTCCATTGGCGGGTTTCCCGGGCTGCACTGGACTATACATCAGGGAAAATTCCAAAAATTCCATAGGCGGGTTTCCTGGGCTACACTGGACTATACATCAGGGGAAATTCCCAAAATTTCATCGGCGGGTTTCCCGGGATACACTGGACTATACATCAGGGAAAATTCCCAAAATTCCATCGGCAGGTTTCCCGGGCTACACTGGACTATACAACAGGGAAAATTCCAAAAATTCCATCGGCAGGTTTCCCGGGCTACACTTGACTACACATCAGGGAAAATTCCCAAAATTCCATCGGCAGGTTTCCCGGGCTACACTGGACTATACAACAGGGAAAATTCCAAAAATTCCATCGGCAGGTTTCCAGGGCTACACTGGACTATACATCAGGGAAAATTCCAAAAATTCCATCGGCAGGTTTTCCGGGCTACATTGGACAATACATCAGGGAAAATTCCAAAAATACCGTCGGCAGGTTTCCCGGGCTACACTGGACTATGCGTCAGGGAAAATTTTGAAAATACCGTCGGCAGGTTTGCCGGGCTACAGTGGACTACACATCAGGGGAAATTCCCAAAATTCCGTCGGCGGGTTTCCCGGGCTACACTCAACTATACATCAGGGAAAAATCCCAAAATTCCATCGGCGGGTTTCCAGGGCTACACTGGACTATACATCAGGGAAAATTCCAAAAATTCCATCGGCGGGTTTCCCGGGCTACACTGGACAATAAATCAGGGGAAATTCCCAAAATTTCATTGGCGGGTTTACCGGGCTACACTGGACTATACATCAGGGAAAATTCCCAAAATTCCATTGGCAGGTTTCCCGGGCTACACTGGACTATACAACAGGGAAAATTCCAAAAATTCCATCGGCAGGTTTCCCGGGCTACACTGGACTATACATCAGGGAAAATTCCAAAAATTCCATCGGCAGGTTTTCCGGGCTACATTGGACAATACATCAGGGAAAATTCCAAAAATACCGTCGGCAGGTTTCCCGGGCTACACTGGACTATGCGTCAGAGAAAATTCCGAAAATACCGTCGGCAGGTTTGCCGGGCTACACTGGACTATACATCAGGGAAAATTCCCAAAATTCCGTCGGCGGGTTTCCCGGGCTACACTCAACTATACATCAGGGAAAATTCCCAAAATTCCATCGGCGGGTTTCCAGGGCTACACTGGACTATACATCAGGGAAAATTCCAAAAATTCCATAGGCGGGTTTCCCGGGCTACACTGGACTATACATCAGGGGAAATTCCCAAAATTTCATCGGCGGGTTTCCCGGGCTACACTGGACTATACATCAGGGAAAATTCCCAAAATTCCATCGGCAGGTTTCCCGGGCTACACTGGACTATACAACAGGGAAAATTCCGAAAATTCCATCTGCAGGTTTCCCGGGCTACTCTGGACTATACATCAGGGAAAATTCCAAAAATTCCATCGGCAGGTTTTCCGGGCTACATTGGACAATACTTCAGGGAAAATTCCAAAAATACCGTCGGCAGGTTTCCCGGGCTACACTGGACTATGCGTCAGGGAAAATTCCGTAAATACCGTCGGCAGGTTTGCCGGGCTACACTGGACTATACATCAGGGAAAATTCCCAAAATTCCGTCGGCGGGTTTCCCGGGCTACACTCAACTATACATCAGGGAAAATTCCCAAAATTCCATCGGCGGGTTTCCCGGACTGCACTGGACTATACAACAGGGAAAATTCCCAAAATTCCATCGGCGGGTTTCCCAGGCTACACTGGACTATACATCAGGGAAAATTCCCAAAATTCCATCGGCGGGTTTCCCGGGCTACACTGGACTATACATCAGGGAAAATTCCCAAAATTCCTTCGGCGGGTTTCCCGGGCTACACTGGACTATACAACAGGGAAAATCCCCAAAATTCCATCGGTGGGTTTCCCGGGCTACACTGGACTATACATCAGGGAAAATTCCCAAAATTCCATCGGCGGGTTTCCCGGGCTACACTGGACTATACATCAGGGAAAATTCCCAAAATTCCGTCGTCGGGTTTCCCGGGCTACACTGGACTATACATGAGGGAAAATTCCCAAAATTCCATCGGCGGGTTTCCCGGGCTACCCTGGACTATACATTAGGGAAAATTGCCAAAATTCCATCAGCGGGTTTCCAGGGCTACAATGGACTATACATCAGGGAAAATTCCCAAAATTCTATCGGCGGGTTTCCCGGGTTATACTGGACTATACATCAGGGAAAATTCCCAAAATTCCATTGGCGGGTTTCCCGGGCTGCACTGGACTATACATCAGGGAAAATTCCAAAAATTCCATAGGCGGGTTTCCTGGGCTACACTGGACTATACATCAGGGGAAATTCCCAAAATTTCATCGGCGGGTTTCCCGGGATACACTGGACTATACATCAGGGAAAATTCCCAAAATTCCATCGGCAGGTTTCCCGGGCTACACTGGACTATACAACAGGGAAAATTCCAAAAATTCCATCGGCAGGTTTCCCGGGCTACACTTGACTACACATCAGGGAAAATTCCCAAAATTCCATCGGCAGGTTTCCCGGGCTACACTGGACTATACAACAGGGAAAATTCCAAAAATTCCATCGGCAGGTTTCCAGGGCTACACTGGACTATACATCAGGGAAAATTCCAAAAATTCCATCGGCAGGTTTTCCGGGCTACATTGGACAATACATCAGGGAAAATTCCAAAAATACCGTCGGCAGGTTTCCCGGGCTACACTGGACTATGCGTCAGGGAAAATTTTGAAAATACCGTCGGCAGGTTTGCCGGGCTACAGTGGACTACACATCAGGGGAAATTCCCAAAATTCCGTCGGCGGGTTTCCCGGGCTACACTCAACTATACATCAGGGAAAAATCCCAAAATTCCATCGGCGGGTTTCCAGGGCTACACTGGACTATACATCAGGGAAAATTCCAAAAATTCCATCGGCGGGTTTCCCGGGCTACACTGGACAATAAATCAGGGGAAATTCCCAAAATTTCATTGGCGGGTTTACCGGGCTACACTGGACTATACATCAGGGAAAATTCCCAAAATTCCATTGGCAGGTTTCCCGGGCTACACTGGACTATACAACAGGGAAAATTCCAAAAATTCCATCGGCAGGTTTCCCGGGCTACACTGGACTATACATCAGGGAAAATTCCAAAAATTCCATCGGCAGGTTTTCCGGGCTACATTGGACAATACATCAGGGAAAATTCCAAAAATACCGTCGGCAGGTTTCCCGGGCTACACTGGACTATGCGTCAGAGAAAATTCCGAAAATACCGTCGGCAGGTTTGCCGGGCTACACTGGACTATACATCAGGGAAAATTCCCAAAATTCCGTCGGCGGGTTTCCCGGGCTACACTCAACTATACATCAGGGAAAATTCCCAAAATTCCATCGGCGGGTTTCCAGGGCTACACTGGACTATACATCAGGGAAAATTCCAAAAATTCCATAGGCGGGTTTCCCGGGCTACACTGGACTATACATCAGGGGAAATTCCCAAAATTTCATCGGCGGGTTTCCCGGGCTACACTGGACTATACATCAGGGAAAATTCCCAAAATTCCATCGGCAGGTTTCCCGGGCTACACTGGACTATACAACAGGGAAAATTCCGAAAATTCCATCTGCAGGTTTCCCGGGCTACTCTGGACTATACATCAGGGAAAATTCCAAAAATTCCATCGGCAGGTTTTCCGGGCTACATTGGACAATACTTCAGGGAAAATTCCAAAAATACCGTCGGCAGGTTTCCCGGGCTACACTGGACTATGCGTCAGGGAAAATTCCGTAAATACCGTCGGCAGGTTTGCCGGGCTACACTGGACTATACATCAGGGAAAATTCCCAAAATTCCGTCGGCGGGTTTCCCGGGCTACACTCAACTATACATCAGGGAAAATTCCCAAAATTCCATCGGCGGGTTTCCCGGGCTGCACTGGACTATACAACAGGGAAAATTCCCAAAATTCCATCGGCGGGTTTCCCAGGCTACACTGGACTATACATCAGGGAAAATTCCCAAAATTCCATCGGCGGGTTTCCCGGGCTACACTGGACTATACATCAGGGAAAATTCCCAAAATTCCTTCGGCGGGTTTCCCGGGCTACACTGGACTATACAACAGGGAAAATCCCCAAAATTCCATCGGTGGGTTTCCCGGGCTACACTGGACTATACATCAGGGAAAATTCCCAAAATTCCATCGGCGGGTTTCCCGGGCTACACTGGACTATACATCAGGGAAAATTCCCAAAATTCCGTCGTCGGGTTTCCCGGGCTACACTGGACTATACATGAGGGAAAATTCCCAAAATTCCATCGGCGGGTTTCCCAGGCTACACTGGACTATACATCAGGGGAAATTCTGAAAATTCCATCGGCGGGTTTCCCGGGCTACACTGGACTATACATCAGGGAAAATTCCCAAAATGCCATCGGCAGGTTTCCGGGGATACACTGGACTATACATCAGGGAAAAATCCAAGAATTCAATCGGCAAGTTTCCCGGGCTACACTGGACTATACATTAGGGAAAATTCCAAAAATTCCATAGTCGGGTTTCCCAGGCTACACTGGACTATACATCCGGGAAAATACCCAAAATTCCATCGGCGGGTTTCCCGGGCTATACTGGACTATACATCAGGGAAAATTCCCAAAATTCCATCGGCGGGTTTCCCGGGCTACACTGGACTATACATCAGGGAAAATTCCCAAAAATACATTCGGAAGGTTTCCCGGCCTACACTGGACTATACATCATGGAAAATTCCAAAAATGCAATCGGCAGGTTTATCGCTCTACACTCGACTATACATCAGGAAAAATTCCCAAAATTCCATCGGCAGGTTTCCCGGGCTACACTGGACTATATATCAGGGAAATTTCCAAAAATACAATGGGCAGATTTCGCGGGCTACACTGGACTACACATGACGGAAAATTCCAAAAATACAATCGGCAGGTTTCCCGGGCTGCACTGGACTATACATCGGGTAAAATTCCAAGAATTCAATCGGCAGGTTTCCCAGGCTACACTGGACTATACAACAGGGAAAATTCCGAAAATACAATCAGCAGGTTTCCCAGGCTACACTGGACTATACATCAGGGAAAATTCCAAAAATTCAACCGGCAGGTTTCCTGGGCTACACTTGACCATACATCAGGGAAAATTCCAAAAATACAATAGGCAGGTTTCCCGGGCTACACTGGACTATACATCAGAGAAAATTCCAAAAATACATTCGGCAGGTTTCCCGGCCTACACTGGACTGTACATCAGGGAAAATTCCAAAAATACAATCGGCAGGTTTCCCGGGCTACACTTGACTATACATCAGGGAAATTTCCAAAAATACAATGGGCAGATTTCCCGGGCTACACTGGACTACACATCAGGGAAAATTCCCAAAATTCCATCGGCAGGTTTCCCGGGCTACACTGGACTATACAACAGGGAAAATTCCAAAAATTCCATCGGCGGGTTTCCAGGGCTACACTGGACTATACATCAGGGAAAATTCCAAAAATTCCATAGGCGGGTTTCCCGGGCTACACTGGACTATACATCAGGGAAAATTCCCAAAATTCCATCGGCGGGTTTCCCGGGCTACACTGGACTATACATCAGGGAAAATTCCCAAAATTCCATCGGCGGGTTTCCCGGGCTACACTGGACTATACATCAGGGAAAATTCCCAAAATTCCATCGGCGGGTTTCCCGGGCTACACTGGACTATACATCAGGGAAAATTCCCAAAATTCCATCGGCAGGTTTCCAGGGCTACAGTGGACTATACATCAGGGAAAATTCCCAAAATTCTATCGGCGGGTTTCCCGGGCTATACTGGACTATACATCAGGGAAAATTCCCGAAATTCCATCGGCGGGTTTCCAGGGCTACACTGGACTATACATCAGGGAAAATTCCCAAAATTCCATAGGCGGGTTTCCCGGGCTACACTGGACTATACATCAGGGGAAATTCCCAAAATTTCATTGGCGAGTTTACCGGGCTACACTGGACTATACATCAGGGAAAATTCCCAAAATTCCATCGGCAGGTTTCCCGGGCTACACTGGACTATACAACAGGGAAAATTCCCAAAATTCCATCGGCAGGTTTCCCGGGCTACACTGGACTATACATCAGGGAAAATTCCAAAAATTCCATCGGCAGGTTTTCCGGGCTACATTGGACAATACATCAGGGAAAATTCCAAAAATACCGTCGGCAGGTTTCCCGGGCTACACTGGACTATGCGTCAGGGAAAATTCCGAAAATACCGTCGGCAGGTTTGCCGGGCTACACTGGACTATACATCAGGGAAAATTCCCAAAATTCCGTCGGCGGGTTTCCCGGGCTATACTCAACTATACATCAGGGAAAATTCCCAAAATTCCATCGGCGGGTTTCCCGGGCTACACTGGACTATACAACAGGGAAAATTCCAAAAATTCCATCGGCGGGTTTCACAGGCTACACTGGACTATACATCAGGGAAAATTCCCAAAATTCCATCGGCGGGTTTCCCGGGCTACACTGGACTATACATCAGGGAAAATTCCCAAAATTCCATCGGCAGGTTTCCTGGGCTACACTGGACTATACAACAGGGAAAATTCCAAAAATTCCATCGGCAGGTTTCCCGGGCTACACTGGACTATACAACAGGGAAAATTCCAAAAATTCCATCGGCAGGTTTCCCGGGCTACACTGGACTATACATCAGGGAAAATTCCCAAAATTCCATCGGCAGGTTTTCCGGGCTACATTGGACAATACATCAGGGAAAATTCCAAAAATACCGTCGGCAGGTTTCCCGGGCTACACTGGACTATGCGTCAGGGAAAATTCCGAAAATACCGTCGGCAGGTTTGCCGGGCTACACTGGACTATATGTCAGGGAAAATTCCCAAAATTCCATCGGAGGGTTTCCCGGGCTACACTGGACTATACATCAGGGAAAATTCCCAAAATTCCGTCGGCGGGTTTCCCAGGCTACACTGGACTATACATGAGGAAAAATTCCCAAAATTCCATCGGCGGGTTTCCCAGGCTACACTGGACTATACATCAGGGGAAATTCTGAAAATTCCATTGGCGGGTTTCCCGGGCTACACTGGACTATACATCAGGGAAAATTCCCAAAATGCCATCGGCAGGTTTCCGGGGATACACTGGACTATACATCAGGGAAAAATCCAAGAATTCAATCGGCAAGTTTCCCGGGCTACACTGGACTATACATTAGGGAAAATTCCAAAAATACAATCGGCAAGTTTCCCGGGCTACACTGGACTATACATCAGGGAAAATTCCAAAAATTCCATAGGCGAGTTTCCCAGGCTACACTGGACTATACATCCGGGAAAATACCCAAAATTCCATCGGCGGGTTTCCCGGGCTATACTGGACTATACATCAGGGAAAATACCCAAAATTCCATCGGCGGGTTTCCCGGGCTACACTGGACTACACATCAGGGAAAATTCCCAAAATTCCTTCGGCGGGTTTCCCGGGCTACACTGGACTGTACATCAGGGAAAATTCCCAAAATTCCATCGGCGGGTTTCCCGGGCTACACTGGACTGTACATCAGGGAAAATTCCCAAAATTCCCTCGGCGGGTTTCCCGGGCTACACTGGACTATACATCAGGGAAAATTCCCAAAATTCCTTCGGCGGGTTTCCCGGGCTACACTGGACTATACAACAGGGAAAATCCCCAAAATTCCATCGGTGGGTTTCCCGGGCTACACTGGACTATACATCAGGGGAAATTCCCAAAATTCCGTCGGCGGGTTTCCCGGGCTACACTGGACTATACATGAGGGAAAATTCCCAAAATTTCATCGGCGGGTTTCCCAGGCTACACTGGACCATACATCAGGGGAAATTCTGAAAATTCCATCGGCGGGTTTCCCGGGCTACACTGGACTATACATCAGGGAAAATTCCCAAAATGCCATCGGCAGGTTTCCGGGGATACACTGGACTATACATCAGGGAAAAATCCAAAAATACAGTCGGAAGGTTTCCCGGGCTACACTGGACTATACATCAGGGAAAATTCCCAAAATTCCATCGGCAGGTTTCCTGGGCTACACTGGACTATACATCAGGGAAAATTCCAAAAATTCCATCGGCAGGTTTCCCGGGATACACTGGACTATACATCAGGGAAAATTCCCAAAATTCCGTCGGCAGGTTTCCCGGGCTACACTGGACTATACATCAGGGAAAATTCCAAATATACAATCCACAATTTTCCCTGGCTACACTGGACTGTACATCAGGGAAAATTCCAAAAATACAATTGGTAAGGTTCCCGGGCTACACTGGACTATACATCAGGGAACATTCCAAAAATACAATTGGCAAGGTTCCTGGGCTACACTGGACTATACATCAGGGAATATTTGAAAAATTCAATTGCCGAGGTTCCCGGGCTACACTGGCCTATACATTAGGGAACATTCAAAAAATACAATTGGCAGGGTTTCCGGGCTACACTGGACTTGCGAATTCTAATTTTTGAATTTTACTTGATCTATAATGGGGTTGGACTGGATGGCCCTTGGGGTCTCTTCCAACTCTTTGATACTTGATGTGCTTTAAGCTAAAAAAAAATGCAGGTGTTTCCTGTAAAAAATATTTGGTCCAAAATAAGCAGGAGACCGTGGCAGGGCTAGGGATTTATAGATTTAATGTTCAAAATGTGTAAGAAAACATGATCTTAAATATGGCCAGAAGT
Source organism: Urosaurus nigricauda (assembly GCA_034509955.1). Lineage (NCBI taxonomy): Eukaryota > Metazoa > Chordata > Lepidosauria > Squamata > Phrynosomatidae > Urosaurus > Urosaurus nigricauda. Next base: position 23,090,694 of record JAOEGL010000010.1, read on the forward strand.
TTTGTTAGTTGAGGTTTTGCTGAGTTGCTATATATAAGGCCTCCCCCAAAAAGTAAGACCTAGCAAAGTTTTTGTATAGAAAGATATATACAGTATGTAATAAATGTTCATTTTTGTGTGTGTTCAACAATAAATGTGAATATTCTTCTTCATGGAACAATAATACATCCCCAGAAAATAAGACCTAGCACATCTTTGAGGGCAAAAATTAATAGAAGACACTGTCTTATTTTGTGAGAAACACGATATATACACACGCGTACACACATATACGAGGGGGTATCCAAAAGTTTTAATGATCCCCTTTTTAAAAAATTGACAGAAAGTTTCTTTTGATTTGTCGTTGTTAACTTATCCCTGTGTAGCCACTATCTAGATTTATACGTTTTCCAGCGTATCTTGACCCTCCAAATACCTGATATTGTAGAAGTCTGCAGATTGCGGGGAGTAGCGTAAAGTAATAATTATCACCCGGAAATCATTATGGCATATTGATGAAATTTTGTCAGTGTCAGTATTGATCCCTAAATGCACAATATTGAGAAAATCAGCTCATTGTGTCCTTTATTTTTGTGCCAGAAGCGGTGAAAGCGTAAAATCGGCTATATCTTTGAATTCAGGACATTGAGGGAGAGGGCTTCAGAGAATATGTAGTGATTCCCTCCACTTTAGATTATTATATCCGATCTTGAAATCTTAGCGCTTGCTTGATTTTCTTGTTTGGGCTGCTTTTCTCCGGCAGGATTAAGCAGGAGTGGTATAATCGAATGTACGCGTTACACACCTTGGGGGATTCTCGGAGACGGAGCAAGCAGGTGCAAGACGTTACGCATTTGCTCTTGCGTTCTCAAGCATGCTCCTATGTGCGTTTAAAGCGCACGCTTCTATATGACGGCACGCCTTTTGTCGTTGCATTCAGGTGAGGGTCGCTAGACGCCCGGCCCCAAGTCTCCAGGTTCCACGGGTCATCAGGCGTGTGCAAGACTTTGAACGCTTGCGACATATAAATGTGCCGAGGAAGGTACCATTGTTCGGATGTTGTTGGGTTTGCTATATGGCCAACATAACTACCCCTAGATGCTACTCGGAGATGTTTTAGTCACCTGCAAGGCATGCGGAAGCACCGTTGGGTTGCAATGGCAGTGCGGTGTGAATTAACCATGCTGGAGATACTAACTCCCTGTAGTTAGAAGAACCTCCTGACTCAGGCTGATGCGTATTTGTTGCTACGTTGCTTGCTTTTAGACTCGGAGAGGGGGACCTTTCGTAAGAGCAAAGGCAGCCGTTCGACTGCTCTTTGGTAACTCCCGATAAGGCGAATCGTGTGTTTGCAGAGGAGCTAATGATGGAGCCTGGGATTTCAGCCTTAATCTTTTGTTTGCTCACCCGAACCCTTCCTTGAGCACTAGCACTAGGTTAGCCTCCGAAACCTTTATCTACGACAGCCGACGGTGGCACTGGATCTTCCTTGCGTGTCTACTCAAAGCTGCAGTATGCAAACATATTAACGGCTCGCCGGGAACAACAGTTCCTCGGCTCTTGTTCCGCCAAAAAATAAAAAAAAATCTTCTAGATGGGATGCAATTTTCGTTCTGCCAACGACGGCCCGATTCCCACTACCTTTCAAACCGGATCACAAGTCGGTTTTTGAACGGGTTCAAATGACCCTGGTTCCCACCGAAGCGATTCGGAGGGACCCAATTATTTGATATCCCAGAGTTGAACAAAAGGCACTCCGCTCCTAAATACTGGATTTATTTCAGGCAGTCTCTCTCTTCCTCTGTGCGTGTTTATTACATCTCCTCCTTCGGCTTAATAAACGTGATTACATGTTATTTGGCCGTTCGCCATTTTGGATTATTTGAAAGCATTTCCCTCAAACTGTGCCGAGCGTAATAGCTCTAAAGGCTCCCAGGACTTCATGCCGTGACTCAAAGGACAGAGGAAAACCAAAGTTCATTACAAAACAAATAACAGCCCTAGCTCGGGAAGAAAAGATACAAAACCGTGGAAGTCAATCTGAATTGCACTCGGGGCTCGTTTTAAAGGAGCGCACTGTCATATGTTGGTACAGAAAGCTCTTGAATATAAACAGAGGTTTCCCTACAATTTGTAAAAGAGGCAGAATGATTCAAATCCTTTGCTTGGTCTCTGGATGAGTTACAAGGAAACAGAAAAATGAACAAAATCCGCAAAAAAGTGATGCCATTGCTGGCCAAGTGAAATGTGCAATATACGTCATGCAGGCAGAATTCCATTTTAGTCTGTAGAATCAGTATGTAGATAGATCTTGTAGCGCCTTTGAGACGAAATGAAAGAAAGAAGTCAGCAGCATGAGTTTTACTTGACTTAAGTCTACTTCCTCAGGTGCATTTCGGAGGAGACTTGAGTCTACAAAAGCTCATGCTGCCAACTTCTTTCTTTCAGTGAGTCTCAAAGGTGCTACAAGATCTCTCTGCGTACGTCATGCAGGCTTTCAAAGCTCCACTGGCTTCTTCATCCGGCAAAAGATGTTTAAAAAATCATAACTGGAGAAGAAAGGTGCTGATGTTAGGAGTTTATCAGATGACGGAAATTGGAAGTATAATCCAACGGCAATCCGAACGCAATCATGGGGTTTCACGTTATTGCGTATTAGAGTATCTCACGCAATTTCGGGCAAAAGGGAAGTCATTCCGAACGCAATCATGGGTAAACACCGCCGTGATCCAAGTATATGCACCAACTACAGAGGCAGAGGAAAAAGAAGCAGGAGAGCAACTGATAGAGGCCAACGATCTATTAATTTCAAATACATTTTTCATGCAACCAGAGAAAGCTGTATACATGGACATCACTGGATGGTCAACAGAAAAAAAACAAATAGATTACATAATGGGGAGATGGAAAAGCTCCATTCTTGCAGCAAAAACGAGATCAGGCGCAGACTGCATCACAGACCATGAACTACTAATATCCAAAATGAGACTAGAGCTGAAGAAGAACGCCACATCAATAGCCATGCCAAAATATGATCTGGAAAGCATTCCAACAGAATGGAGTCAACTTAAGGACAGCTAACCACAACGAACCATGTCCTGTCTGATCTTGGAAGCTAAGGAGGGTAGCACTTGGATGGTAGACCACCAATGAAAACAAGTACGGGTAGCTGTAGGCTACTTTCAAAGGAAGGCACTGAGAAAAGCCCCTTGCCTAAGAAAACCCTGTGTAAAATTCATGGGGTCACCATAAGTCGACTGGGGAGTTGATAGCCTTTTGCCCCTGGTCCTCCCATGGCTAAGAAGAGTGGCCTCGGCCTGCTTTGAGATCTCTCCAGAACAACCGAACTACAATAGAAACACCATCTGATACAAGATATAGGCCTGTGACTCCAAGGAGTTTATCAGATGGGAGGAATTTCTCTCAATTTCCAATGGAGCCAGTTCGCAATTATGTGAATTCGCTAGTTTGGCGAATTTACATGAATTCTAATTGCATTTGGAATGCATTCAGAATGACTTCCCATTGTCCGAAAATGACTTCCAATTCTATGATCCACCCACAAGCATCCCCAAATACATTGAGATTTGAGGTTTGGATTTCTAAAGAGCAAAGGGTGTGCCTTCTTCCAAAACTCTGTTCAGAAATGAGGCCCTGGCCATTCCGTTCCCCTATCCCTCTCCGTTTCAGTAAAAGGACTTTTTTTACGTGAAGATTTTGCTGATTCTTTTCCACTGGCCAAGTACGGGACAAGCGCAACACTTTGTTCAAATACCAGGGACAACGAAGGCGGGGACGGGGAGGGACGGAGAGGAATATAGGGGAAACTTTTTTGGCTCTCGGCCACTGCCAGCCGCTCCGGCCCGCTCTGGAAATTTCAGCCGTGCTGAGCTCGGCACGTTCCTTGAATGCCTTGTGTTGCTCTTGATCCAGTCAACACACCACCACACACAGAGAAAAGTTCCTGGAACAGGAGAGATGGCGGTGGATCCATTTATTGCTGCTCCCTAGTAATGATCATCTGGGCCAAGCTTGGCAGCGTTGTATGTGTGCACAACCCATCTGCAGGCCACAGCCAGTTATTCAATAGCCGTATTGTGCAGAAAAGCAAAACCGTCCCATCATGGTTACGCATATTTAAAGTGAAGGAAGGGTAGGCAAATGCAGGAATGGTCGGAGTCTCCCATGTCAGAGGTGCAGCAAATCTACGCTTGAGTTTTATTCCACATTTAAAAATCACTGCAGCCCTGACATGGGAGCCGCTCTCGGCTACTGGGCAGACTCCGAATAAATAAGGTGCTAATACAGGGATACCTGCTTAATCTATATGAATTCGAGTCTCCAAATGGGAGACTCAACTAACGTTGGGCCCTTGTTATCCGCTGGGGTTTGGTTCCAGGATCCTCCGTGGATCCCAAAATCCATGGATGCTCATGTCCCATTAAATACAATGGCAGAGTCAACTGGTGTCCCTTAAATAAAAAATGGCAGAATCAAGGTTTGCTTATTGGAATTTATATATATATATTTGAATATTTTCAAGCCTTGAATCCGTGGATAAAAAAAAATCTGTAGATATTGGCAGATCGAGACCCAGAATTTAGTGAATTCAGTAACAACCGAATTCACAGAAATCAGTTCCAAGGTCACTTCAGACTGTGGATAGAATAAGAAAGGCGAAATACCTGGTTATCGTAATAAAGGGGATATAAAGAGAAAGTCAAAATATGAACACAGATACTTAGAATAAGGGATAGGAAGTATTTTTAGTATTTTGTGTATTAGGTTGTTACTTCTTTTTAGTGAGTTTGTATAGTAGATGTGTGTATACACACACACATATATAAATACATCTGCTAAACAAAATATATCCATATACATATAAACATATACAGTATGTGTGTATATATATATATATATATATATACACACATATATATAAATACATCTGCTAAAATATATCCATATACATATAAACATATATATGTAGACACACACATATAAATACATCTGCTAACCAAAATATATCCATATGTATATAAACATATATATATATATATATATGTGTGTGTGTGTGTGTGTGTGTATATACACATACACACACATATATATGTTTATATGCATATGAATATATTTTGGTTAGCAGATGTATTTATATGTATGTGTGTGTGGGTGTATGTGTGTGTGTGTGTTTTTCCCTAGATGCATGTATTGCTGTTATATATGTGTGTGTGTGTGTGTTGTTGTTGTTTTTGTGTGTTTTGGTATTTTTGTTGCAATTTTATTTGTTGTTGCCTTTGTTTTTTAATAATAAACTTTTAATATTAATTTTAAAAAAGAAAGAACTGGACACAGTATTATTCCAGGTGGGGCCTGACCAAAGCAGAATAGAGTGGCACTATTACTTCCCTTGATCGAGACTCTATACTTCTATTGACGCAACCTAGAATCGCATTAGCCTTTTTAGCTGCCACGTCACACTGTTGGCTCACGTTCAACTTGTGGTCTACTTGCACCTCTAGATCCCTTTCACGTGTATAAGTCTCATTTACTGCTTTATTATCACACTGGGGGGGGGGGGGACATGATTTAAACTAGAGTTAAACAGGAAATGCCCTACGTTTACCACAGGACAATTCCAGTTTAACTCTCGTTTAAATCCTGTTTAATCCCCCCTAGTGTGATAATAAAGCAGTTACTTGAGCATCTGTGGTTTTTAGCGTTCAGAGCCGACTGTATATTATCTTCTTAAATATGGAAATTTTGTTATTTTTTGGGGGGGGGGTTGGGATGGAACCCACATTTTGGGCCTTCTCAGTGTTTGGGCCAAATTGAGGCCTTGAAGAAGAGTTTTGGGGACTACATCTCCCAGAATCCTTAGCCTTGTGGGCCTATGGCCTGGGCTTTCTGGGAGCTGGAGTCCAAAAATATGGAAATTTGTTTTATTTTGTTGTGTTTGGGATGGAACCACATAAATAATAGTAATAATAATAGTAGTAATAATTATATTATATTATATTATTATTTTGGGCCTTCTCAGTGTTTTTGGCCTAACTGGGCCCTTCTTGAACAAGAGCTTTTTGGGGACTACATCTCCCAGAATCCTTAGCCTTGTGGGCCTATGGCCTGGGCTTCTGGGAGCTGGAGTCCATAAATCCCTTCAAGAGAAATTTGGCCCCCCTTGAAGAGCTTTTTGGGGACTACATCTCCCAGAATCCTTAGCCTTGTGGGCCTATGGCCTGGGCTTCTGGGAGCTGGAGTCCATAAATCCCTTCAAGAGAAATTTGGCCCCCCTTGAAGAGCTTTTTGGGGACTACATCTCCCAGAATCCTCAGCCTTGTGGGCCTATGGCCTGGGCTTCTGGGAGCTGGAGTCCAAAAATCCCTTCAAGAGAAATTTGGCCCCCTTTGAAGAGCTTTTTGGGGACTACATCTCCCAGAATCCTTAGCCTTGTGGGCCTATGGCTTGGGCTTCTGGGAGTTGGAGTCCATAAATCCCTTCAAGAGAAATTTGGCCCCCTTTGAAGAGCTTTTTGGGGACTACATCTCCCAGAATCCTTAGCCTTGTGGGCCTATGGCCTGGGCTTCTGGGAGTTGGAGTCCAAAATCCCCTTCAAGAGTGACTAGGGACCAAATTTTGGCCAAGTCTTGTGTTTTGTTTTCCTTTTTCCCCCTGGACTACATCTCCCAGGATGCTCCTGTTCCCCTGCGCATGCGCAGTGGTGGGACTGCCTTGGCTTTTTTTGAGTGGCAAGTTGTTTGTCTCTTCTATTGTGGAGCTCTCCCTGCCTTTGCAACAAGGAGCCCAACTCTTTCCTCTCTCTCTCTCTCCCTTTCCTTCCTTTCCCATTCTTTCTTTCTTTTGGCATTTTCTCTTCTCTCCTTCCAAGAAATCACACCTCTTCCAACCTCCTTTATTTAGTCTTTTCTCTTTTTCCAAAGGAAAAAAGAAACTCCTTCCAAAAAAGAAGGCTGTTTACTCAGCTCCTGGCCACAAACAAACAAACAAACAAGTAAACAAACAAATGAGAAGGAGGAAAAGATGGAGCTGCACATCTTGGAGCACCGCCTGAAAGTGGCCAGTGTGGCCCAAGAGAGGATCCAGGGCTTCACCTATGGCCTCATCAAGCTGGCTTTCCTCCCCTCCAAAACCAGGTAAGGACAGAGGCACGTCTGGATGCCCAGATGCGTGTCAGGAGCCCCTGACACGGGTCTTCTTGTATTGTCTCCCCCCCCCCCACCCTCCATACACGCCCCCTTTTTTCTTGTAGAGGCATCAGAGTTGGAAGAAAACACCCCCAAAAATCCCCTTCTGACATGCAGGAATACAGAGAATCCATGCAGGAATACAGAGAATGCTACTTAGGAGGGACATTCTAAGCCATGCAGGAATACAGAGAAGCCTAGGTTTGGAAGGCAGACTCCATTCCAGCCCAACCCCCTTCTGCCATGCAGGAATACAGAGAATGCTTAGGAGGGACATTCTAAACCATGCAGGAATACAGAGAATCCTAGATTTATAAGGTGTACTCCATCCAGAACAACCCCCTTCTGCCATGCAGGAATAAAGAGAATCCTACTTAGAAGGGACATTCAAGGATCATCCATCCCAACCCCCTTCTGCCATGCAGGAATACAGAGAATGCTACTTAGGAGGGACATTCTAAGCCATGCAGGAATACAGAGAAGCCTAGGTTTGGAAGGCAGACGCCATCCAGCCCAATCCCTTTCTGCCATGCAGGAATACAGAGAATCCTACTTAGAAGGGACAAAGCCATGCAGGAATACAGAGAATCCTAGATTTGGAAGGCGTACTCTATCCAGTCCAGCCCTCTTCTGCCATGCAGGAATACAGAGACTCCTACTTAGAAGGGATATCCAAGCATCATCCAGCCCAACCCTCTTCTGCCATACAGGAATACAGAGAATCATAAAGTTGGAAAAGACCTCAAGGGCCCTCCTGTCCAACCCCATTCTGCCATGCAGAAACTCTCAATCAACCCAACAGATGGCCATCCAGCCTCTGCTGAAAGACCTCCAAAGATGGAGACTCAACCACTCTCCAAGGGAGAGTCTTCCACTGTCAAACAGCCCTTGCTGTTAGGAATTTCCTCCTAATGTTGAGGTGGAATCTCTTTTCCTGGAGCTTCCACCCATTGCTCTGTGTCCTATTCTCTGGAGCATCAGAAAACAAGCTTGCTCCCTCCTCAATATGGCATCCCTTCAAATACTTAAACAGGGCTATCCTATCACCTCTTACTCTTCTCTTCTCCAGGCTAAACGTCCCCAGATCCCTAAGTCTCCTGCTTTGCTTTTTTTATTTGTTTTGCAAATAAACAATTTGCATTGTGTTGCAATACTTAGCTATATAATAATAATAATAATGTATATTCAGATTTACTAACTATTGTAACTGTGTCTATACAGTTTCCCTTGTTTCATTTCCTCTCTTCTAATTCCATCTTCATGTTTCTTCAATGCTACACCATTCTATTCTTCTTATGCTTTATTATTATTATATTATTAATAATAATAATAAAAATAATAACAGTAATTCATTTTCCTTTTAATTAAAAAATCTTCCCTTATTCTTCTTATGCTTTATTATTATTATTATTAACAATAATATGAGTAATTCATTCTCCTTTTAATTAAAAAAATCTTCCCCTTTTCTTCTTATGCTTTATTATTATTGTTATTATTACTACTAATAATAACAGTAATTCATTTTCCTTTTAATTAAAAAAATAAAATTTTCTTCCCCCCTTTTCTTCTTATGCCATAATAATAATAATTTATTTTTTATTATTATTTTAGTATAATAATATTATAATAATAACAGGTCTGGAAAATGAGATAAAAACCAACACTTAAACAGGAATTGACCAAAAATCTGCTCCAGAATTTCATAGAATCCTAGAGTTGGAAGAGACCGCAAGAGCCATCCAGTCCAACACAATTCTGCCATGCAGGAACTCTCCATCAAAGCATCCCCGACAGACGGCCATCCAACCTGCATTTAAAGACCTCCGAAAAAGGAGACTCCACCACTCTTGGAGACAGCGTCTTCCTCTGTTGAACAGCTCTTGAAGTTCCTCCTAATGTTGAGACGGGATCTCTTTCCCTGGAGCTTGCATCCATTGAGTTGAGTATGGAGTAAGCTTGTTTTCTGCTGCTCCAGAGAACAGGACACAGAGCAATGGATGCAAGCTGCGGGAAAAGAGATTCCACTGAAACGTTAGGAGGAACTTCCTGACGGTAAGGGCAGTTCGACAGCGGAACACGCTCCCTTGGAAAGTTGTGGGGTCTCCTTCTTTGGAGGTCTTTAAACAGAGTCTGGATGGCCATCTGTCGGAGATGCTTTGATGGGGAATTCCTGCATGGCAGAATGGGGTTGGACTGGATGGCCCTTGGGGTCTCTTCCAACTCTATGATTCATCTAAGATATATAGTCCTCCCTTCGAATTCACCAGGGATCTAATCCGGACCAGCACCACCCCGCGAATTCGGAAATCCATGGAAATGGCCATGCGCTCGGGTGCAAGCACCGTTAATGGAGGTCGCCCCTCCTCAAATAATCTTGGGACAATATCACTCCAGCTGAAGGTGACGTGTCTGTATGTCGTCCCTTCACCCCGTCCCCAAAATAGCCTCATCCTCTCCCAGCAGTCCTTCCTGAGACGCTAGTACTCCAAGCGCAGGGAAGTGTCTGTGTTTTCCTCCTCTGAGCAGGGTTTGGACAGTCCCAGCCCCACCGACAGCCCGGCTAATACAGCTAGAAGTGAGTGTATTATTACAACTAGATGGTGCTCTGTGCCCGAACAGATCAGACAAATGCTCAGCCAGCCCAGGTTGGATTGTAGTTGGAAAGGTAGGGTTCGTATTCCTCAATGATCCCTCTTATTTAAAAAAAAAAATAAAAAAATAAAAAAATTTAAAAATTTATTTTAAAAATAAATAAATAAGAGAAAATCAAGTTAAGCTGCAGGAAAAGAGATTCCACCTCCACATTAGGAGAAACTTTTCGAGGGAAAGAGCTGTTCAACAATGAAAGACGCTTCCTTGAAGATTGGCGGAGTCTCCTTCTTTGGAGATCTTTAAACAGAGGCTGGATGGCTATCTGTCAGGGATGCTTTGATGGAGAGTTCCTGCATGGCAGGGGGGTTGGACTGAATGGCAACTTGGGGGTCTCTTCCAACTCTATAAGGGCAAAACGTTAGGTCCCCCATTACCTTCGGTCTTGCAGTACCCCAGATCCAAATTCCTCCCTGAACGTAGCAGCGGTTATTTTAATAGCAAAGTTGCCAATGAAAGCAAGAAAACAGAATAGTCGTGCCGGAGGATGCTTTTCCTAGCGTATGCCGCTTGAGGTTTTGTGGTTACTGGGACTTTCCCCTCCTCTCTGCCCTGTTTTGTTTCTTTGAAAGCCGAGAACATTAGGCTCCCTCTGTGCATTCTGGTTTTCCATCAAAGTGGGGCATATGCTTTAGCTTTAGCTTTCATTGTTGGTGTACTTTTTAGCTGCGAGAGTCAGCAGTTTTGTGGCACAGGCTTGCTATTTATCACCTTTCAATGGAAGCTTCTCTCTCTCTCACTTTCTTAAGAAACCCTGTTTCAATGCCGGTCCTTCAACCACAAGGTTGTGAGTTCGATCCCAGGGCTCCAAGGTTGACTCACCCTTCCGTCCTTTCCGTAGGTCGGAGTACCCAGCTTGGCTTACCCATTGTAAACCGTTTAGAGAGTGTTTACTGTTTGTACCGTAGACACTCGACTGTAAGCCGACCGCATGTATAAGTCGAGGGCGGGTTGCGGGGCTAAAATTATGGACTTTTCTACGACCCGTGGATAAGTCGAGGGTAAAACTTAGGGGCGTGTAGCAAAGGATCTTAAGGATGAAGCAGGGGGGAAACGATGCCAAAGAACATACAAAAATCCAGCCGGTATGAGTCCTTATGCGCACCATAAATGCTTGACAGATGAGAAAATTTAGAGGGTCGGTGCTTCCAGGACAAACTACACGCTTGATTTTCACCCTTTTAAAGGAAGAGTTAAAGTACAGTACATATATCGATCCACACAGAAGTCGGCTCAGGGTTTTGGGGTCCATTTTTGGACCAAAATTTCTAGACTTGTACATGGGTACTGTATGGACTCGTGTATAAGTCTAGAAATTTAAGTCAAAAAACCTGACCCTCCCAAAACCTAAGCCAAACCAAAACTTATCCATGGGTCAAAGTAAGTACTGTACTCTTACCTCTTACCAAAAAAAGGAACCAGCCTCTGATAAAAAAGGCAAGATGTCTGCTTGAATTTTGTAAGTTGTTTGGCATCGTTTCCCTTTGCTCCATTCTCGACATCCTTTTTTTACCTGCCCCTGAGTTTTACCCCTGACTTATCCACAGGTCATTCTCAAAAGCCATACTTTTAGCCCCAAAATCTGTCCTCGACTTATACATGAGGTCGACTTATAGTTGAGTATATACAGTGTATACAGTATACAACAAGACACAAGACGCTTCAGAGGGAGGCTGTACTTGCTTTTAACGCAAACTCACTGCTTTTAGAATCACAGAATTAGAAAAGATCCTACAAGTCATCTATTCCAATTCATGCAAGGGTTGAGATCCAAAGCACTTTTGGGCGATGGCCATCCAACCTCTGTCTAAAGACCTTCCAAAAGTTCTTCCTTCCATGCCATAAATTAAGTTTATTCTTGACTCTGGAAGGTGGGTGAAGCAAAAGGAGAGACTGAAATATCCTATTGCACAACCTGTTCTTTGCTTTCTTCTGAAAAACAAGGCCATTAAGGAAGAGGCAAAGGGTCAATCCTCCCTGGAATGGAGGGATTTGCACAGAGGTGGTAACCGAGGCGCGTCCAAAGTCTTGGTTCGTGCCCAAACTGGGGAAGACTGGGCTGGACCAAAAAAAAAACCACCCACAAATAAATAAAACCTCAGCAAGAATACTTCGGCCGCTTGGAAACAACAAGCCGTCTGAAAATATCTGGAAGACTCTTGTGGCACTTCAAAGACCGACGTGCTTTACTTGGCACAGACTGTCTTGTGCCAAATAAAGCCTGTTAGTATTGTGAGATGCAAGAGGCTTCGTTGTTTTTGCCAGCCCCTCTGGGAGTCAGAATAAATGTTGAATAAAACCCTGGTGGGGTTGGCGGGCTTGTTCTAGAAGTCTTCTCTTCGCAGATGTTTATTAGTTCTCCTTGTGGGTTGGCTTAAACATGTCGAGGAGGCCTGGCAAGCTCACCAGACCTATGAGAACCACAGCTTCGAAGTGTTACAATTATGAATTTTTGCGATTTTAGGCTGCATCAATAGAAGTATAGTGTCCGGATCAAGGGAAGTAATAGTGCCGCTTTATTCTGCTTTGGTCGGGCCCCACCTGGAATAATATTGTGTCCAGTTCTGGGCACCACAATTCAAAAAGGATGCGGAGAAACGGGAGCCATGTGTCCAAAGGAGGACAACTAAAATGGTGAGGGGTCTGGAAAGAAGCACCCCAGAGAACTGCTGCCAAAAGCTTTTAGCGAACCTTCCGCATTGAAAGCTATCCAAATTCCGGAGCAGAATCCCTAACATGGGATCTATCCTGCCGCATTTAAAAATGCTGCTTTGAACAAATGTTTGTGGAACGGGCTAAAGGGTTTTTGCAGAGGCTAAATATTCCCAAGGCCTAGCGCGATGAACTGCTCAACTAGGAACACTTTGGTATTGTCTTCCTTCCTTTGTCGGTCTGACTCACTTGTTGCCTCGAGTGCTTCTAGCAATCTAAACTCTGGCCTCAGACAATCTCGCTTTAATACTTGGTGATTTTATCGGGAAAAATCACCAATGCAAAGAGAGAGGTGTTTCAAAATCTCAAAAGAATGCGACTTCCAAAGCAGGAGGTGCTCACTAAGCAAACATAATGGGCCGCATGGGACGGGTAAGCTTTTGGCTTCGTGCTGTTTGTTTTAGATATTAAGGAAAACAACATGACTCACTGGGAAAGACAGTAAGGCTGGCTAAAGTTGGAAGGCAGTAGGAAAAGAGGGAGACCACATTGCAGGTCGATATCAAGGAGGCCTCCACCTTGAATCTGCAGAACCTGAACAGAGTCACCATAAGTTGAAGCTGACTTGACAGCAAATAAAAATGAACAACCTAAAGAAAAAAATTTTATTGGTAGAACTGGATGGAAGGTGCAGCCATTCTCCTAAGCAGGGAGGAAGGCTGCCAAATTCCAAACAAGATTTGCATTATTGGTTAGGACTAGGTGGACTATGCCGCCATCCTCTTAAGCCAAGAAGAAGCCTACCAAATTCCAGATAAGATTTGTATTTATTGCTAGAACTAGGTGGAATATGCCGCCATTCTCTTAAGAAAGGAAGCCTACCAAATTCCAGATAAGATTTGTATTCATAGGGGTTTTTTGGTGGTTTTTTTCAGGCTACGTGGCCATGTTCTAGAAGAGTTTATTCCCGACGTTTCCCCAGCATCTGTGGCTTTCATCTTCGGAGAATGCTGGCATGGAAGAGAGTGGGGTACATTCTCTGAAGATGCCAGCTACAGATGGATTTTTATTGGGAAATAGGTGCAACAACCATGGTTAGTTCCTTTGAATTTTGGATCAGAAGGATGGAGGAGCTTCGCCAACACGCTAACATGGCGATCCCCATCCTCCACAAGCGCCTCGCAGGGCTGCTGGAACGGAGAGAAAGAGAACAGGAGAGAGACTGAGATCACTCTTACAAAGGACTGAACCTAAGATTTAAGATTTAAAGGAATTTTGTTCAGAGTGCCGAATTCTATCCCCGAAAGACATTCCGCGCCTTTAATGCTTTCCAAAATTTGGACTGGATTCACTGCCCAACTGACATCCCTCTATATGTGTGCGCAGCGAGAGTAACATACCCGTATAATGTTTCCAGGTTTAAGATCTGTATCCTTGTCCTGCAGTGCTGAGCCTGCATACAAAGGAGTAAATCTGTTGGAATTAAGGCACTGGGTTTGATGTTAGATTAAGAATAACCAGTGATTAAAGTGAACTCATCTCCTCTTTCTTTTCAGGTGCAAATTCTTCAGTCTGACAGAAACACCCGAGGACTACACAATCATAGTGGATGAAGAAGGCTTTCTTGGTGAGTTATTGCGGCACGTCTCACTCCCTTCCTGCTGTTTATTGGCTCACGTCAGTAGGTTAGTACGTTTTAAAAGTTGCAAAACCCATTATGTTATCCGGCATCCCAGTCTTCCCCAGCCTTGCCCTCTTCCAGACATACATTTTGAACTACAGCTCCCATCAGACCCACCCAGACTAAGCTGATGGGAGATAGGGACCAAAACATTTGGATGCAGAGTGAAAATTAGTTATTTTTTTGTGGGGTTTTCGGGCTATGTAGCCATGTTCTAGAAGAGTTTGTTTCTGACGTTTCACTGGCGAAATGCCGAAAACTGGTTAGATCCTTCCCGCTCTTGCTATCGAGCCAGGAGACAATGAACAATGAAAGATAGAAACTCGAAATCCTGCACGAATACGATAACGGAGGACAAACTCCTCGGCGATTAGGGTGGCTTTATCTTCTTGGACATGGTCATTTGTTAGCGCAAAAAGATTAGCCAACAGGGCTACGTTAAATGTTTGGTCCTTGCAGCTCCTGGTACGAGACGCGCGCAGCATTTAACAACACGGCGAAAGCAAGTGTTGATTAAAAAAAAAAAGTCCTACTTCTAAATGTCAGGGGTAAATGGTGTGAAAAATTCGTCCAACTAATGGCCTGAGAAATATTCTGCAAAAGCTATTTTCTAGCCTCGCTTCTAATTGCATCTCGAACAGGAATAGCTTCGACAAGCAGAGAATCACATGCGTGCTAATGTCACAGTTCACTTGGAGCCATTTGTTTTATAAGATAATGAACTGTATCGAGAGAAGTTTTGAGAGGGAGGAGATACTGGGGATCGGGCTGTCTTGAAGGAAGGAATCTATTGGCCCTATCAGGAGGTGGAGCAGAGGCTTGGATTCAAATTTTGGATGAGACGCTCCGGCCTGGATCCAGCTAGAGGTGATAACGCCACACTCCATTTTAGTCCTAGGTGTTCAAATGGTCTGTTCTCCGTGAATCTGATGTCACCCTTGGAGTTGCAATGGGGCTGGGAGGGATGCGGCCCTCCGGATATTGCCGAACGGCAACTCCCCGACCGATTCTGTTCAGCCGGCAGCCATTTCTATAGAGCGGTCATGTAGCACATAGTTTTTTGTGCGTTTTTCGGGCTATGTGGGCCATGTTGTGGAAGAATTTATTCCTGACGTTTCGCCAGCATCTGTGGCTGGCATCTTCAGAGAATGCTGGCATGGAAGAGAGTGGGGTACATTCTCTGAAGATGCCATCCATAGATCCTGGCGAAACATCAGGAACTCTGCTAGAACATGGAGACCTATAGCCTGAAAAACCCACATCATGTAGCCCCTTTGAGACTAACTGAAAGTAGGAAATTGAGAACATGGGCTTTCGTAGACTTCGGTCAACTTCCTCAGATGCATTTGGTGGAGTGGAAGCCAGGCACAGACATATATATGCCATTGGTGTGTGAGGATATCAACTCGAATTGCAAATCCTTTGCGTTTGGAAATGAAGTTGCGGGTTCGGTTTTAAGGATGGTCACCAGTGCACAAAGGCATTGGAAACTAGCCTTTGTGCATTGAACATGAACTGGTAGATCCAGTTTTATCTAGTGAGTCTGGAAACCATTGTCTTTGTTCAGCCCATTGCTGATGGACTGTAGTTTATGGATGAACTCCAACTCTGATATTTTCTCTTTCCAAACTACCTTTGTAGTTCTTCGGTTTCGTGATCGCTGTTCTGAGGTCCGAGATGGAGCGCCCAAGGAGACTGCAGTGTTCTGCCGCCGATTTTTGTGTTTTCCCATTCCTAGCGTCTGATTTTTATCCATTTATCCTTTGGCTTGTTTTGCCCGAAGGGCATTGATGAAATAGTATGGCATAAATCACCTTGGAGGATGAGCACATGACGTTCCCCTAAATATTGTGAGTGATGCCATTAGGTCTTGCGATGACATTTCCTGGATCAGTGCGTGGGCAGTGTTGGCATCTTGGTTTATGGCGAGGCTTAGTACCTGTGAGACCATGTTGAATTTTGATCCTCTCCTCTGGGGTACAGTGGACTCTCAGTCTTGAGGACGGGTCTTTCCATACCAAACCAGTAACCGGATTTGTGGCTGAATTTCTGCACTGTTTGTGTATCTCAGGCTTCCCTTTGCACCCAGTAGGAACCTGTTCTTCCTGTCAAATGGTTCTCTTGTCACTTTGGAGCTTGCTGAACCTTTCGTCGTCCGAAACTGGCAAGGCTACCCGAGGCTGCCAAGAGGGCATGGTTGTGTGTGCCAAAGCGGAAAAGCCTAGTTCATTGCTAGCGCAGACGGAGGGGGAGAGGCTGCTGTTTCTCATATAGCAGCTTTTCGTTCTCTTTCTGCTGTATGTCTCGGAAATGACACCTTTGTCAAAAAATAGAACCGACCCTGAAAAATTAAAACGAAAAAGAAAAGAAAAGAAACACTTAGTCACAGCGCTGTCACTGCCAACCAAAAAGGGGGCTGTATGGATCTGGCACAAGAAACAGTGATCCAAGCTGCCATCAGGACAGTAACAGGGTGTTGTTTTTAAGATGCTTTGTACAGTCAGGTTCAGATTTCTTTGGAAAAGGCCACATATTAGTGCACTGAATCCCTGGTGCATCTCTAGGTAGGGCTGGGAGGGAGACCTACTGAAAAGGCTGGATGGTCATCTGTCGGGGATGCTTTGTTGGTGAGTTCCTGCATGGCACAGGGTTAGACCGGATGGCCCTTGGGGTCTCTTCCAACTCTACGATTCTGTGATACTATGAAAATTCTGGAGAGATGTTGTTCGTCAGTATAGACAATACTGAGCGAAAAGGATCATAGAGTCATAGAGTTGGAAGAGACCCCAAGGGCCATCCAGTCCAAACCCCTGCCGTGCAGGAACTCTCCATCAAAGCATCCTCGACAGATGGCCTCTGCTTAAAGACCTCCAAAGGAGGAGACTCCACCACTTTTTGAGGGAGTGTGTTCCACTGTCTAACAGCTCTTACTGTCAGGAAGTTCCTCCTAATCTTGAGGTGGAATCTCTGTTCTGCAGCTTGCAAAAATCATTCTGTATCCTGTTCTCTGGAGCAGCAGAAAACAAGCTTGCTCCATCTATAACAAAGAAAAGGAAATTTTACTATGGCTCCAACCACTTAGATAGAATGAGGAAGGTGGAAACATCACTTTCCAAGTTAACACTAAGCTAGCAAAGGCCGCAAAGCAGGGATCCTTTTGGAGTCCAAAAAGCACTTCCCGAGCAGCTTAGTATTTTCTCGTGCTCATCTGCTCCCTCCTATTGAGCCCCGGTGCCAGCTGTTGTTTTGGGATTTCAACTATCTCTTCTCTTTTGTTATCCCCTCGGCCTTGGAGAACGTCGGGGTTTCGGTCACCCGATCCGAGCGTGAAGATGAACTAAGTAGTAAACATGGCCCCTGCTACCAGGAGATGAGATAGAAAGGCCTTGTTGGCATCGTGGCCAAATGTTCGCAGCTGTCCAGATCAACTTCTGTTTAGTAGGCCACTTGTATTTAGTAGGACGCTCTCCCACTGGTTTCACATTGTGAGCAGGTGCACCTCAACCCAAGGAATCCTGTTAACCAGCCATGGGGAACTAGTATTAGCTATGGGTTTGTCTACTAGTGTTAGCCACGGGTAGAATTAGTCGCTCGGGGCCACGTTCCGCCATTGGCGGTGAGTACCATATATGCTTGACTATTAGTCGACCTCGTATATAAGTCGAGGGCAAGTATTGGGGCCAAAATTATGGATTTTGATAGGACCCGTGGATAAGTCGAGGGTAAAAGTTAGGGGGATGTAGCGAAGGATGCAACGGGGAAAGCAAAGGAAAACAATCCCAAAGATCTTACTAAATCCCAACAGGCGTAACTATTTGCGTTCATACTAAAGGCCGGATGGATGAGAGAGTAAAAGGGGATCAGTGCTTCCAGGGCAGACCAAACTCTTGCCTTTCACCATAGCCAGAAAAAAGCTTCGGTGCGCCAGGAAGAAGTAAAGGGGTGTGTGTGTGTGCGCCAATGGTGCCGCGGGGACGAGCCCCATTATTTCTAATAAGGCTCAAGCATACGTTTTCCCCCTTACGCGGGGAGTCCTGGTGAAAGGCAAGACCGCCGAACCCGAATCTCTCCTCTATCCAGCCTTTAAAGTGAGCACAATGTTATCTCTGCTGGAATTTTGTAAGGTCTTTGGCATTGTTTTCGTTTGACTCATCCTTTAGACCCTTTGTTAGATGCTCCTAGGTTTTACCCTTGATTTTATCCATCGGTCATATCAAAATCCGTAATTTTGGCCCCAAAACCTTCCCTCGCATGATTTTGACTTATAGTCGAGTATATATGGTATTTGTAAGATGCGTCTAGGGCAGGGAGGGAGATCTCAGTCTTGCCTTTAAACTTGTGGCCTCTTCCAGCTCTCTATGGATTCTACGAACCCAATTTGCCTGTAGATTATCCTATAATGCTGTGAATTTGTGGGATAACTCTCTTGACAAGATTTAATCTTGTGAGAATTTCTGTTTTTAGCCAGGGTGATGCCTCATTTTGTGTACACAAGTACACAACATGCATACATGTTGGGATTTATGCGCACATATGCCTTCCCATACCAGGGATTGGGTTCTTTTGACTGGATCCCACCGCTTTGTTGACGGGGATTCCAGATCTAACGTGATGGAGGGATATTTTTATTTTTAAAAAGGTCCACATCAGAGCGGCTGTGCTTGAAGCAAACCAAACAAAATGCCCACAACTCTCGGCTTGGTTACATAATGAAGCTTACATAAGCAAGTGGCAACTAAAAATACACTTGGGTTTTAACTTCTAATGCAGAGACGCATGAATTCACGGTTCCCTTTCTAAAGATAGAGAGCAAGGAACTCCGTCCGTCCGTCCCTCTCCTCCTTCGGAGGCTTGTAAATCCCATTGACTGCTAAGGACAGATTTATACATTCCTCGAGAGGGTTTGGAGCTATAGCTTTCAAATTTCGGACTGTGTTTGTCTCCGCAATTTGAGGGCTTGCAATATTTGCTCTGTTCTCGGATCCCTTCAGTTCCGTTTGTCGTTCCCCGTAAATTTACTTGGCGATGGTCAGCCATGTTCCAAGCGGAGCTTGGAGAAGTTTCTTTTTTAACCCACCAATCCCAGAGTTGTTATCCACCCTGGGAGATGTCCGAAAATGTTTCCGGCTGGTCCGGAGAATAAGACGCAGGACGATGGACGCAAGCTACGGGGAAAGAGATTCCAGCTCAACGTTAGGAGGAACCTCCTGACAGCAAGAGATGTTTGACGGAGAGCGGTGGGGTCTCCTTCTTTGGGGGTCTTTAAAAAGAGGCACCTGTCGGAGGTGCTTGGGTTGGGTCTTCTTGCATAGCGATGAGGTTGGACTAGATGGCACCTTGAGGTCTTTTTCAATTCTATGATTCTAGGACTACAACATCCATCAGCCCAAGCCAGCATGGCCGGTTGTCCAAAGGTAATCCAAAGCGCCACATGGTTTGATTGCTTTTCACCAGACTCACGTTATGAATGATTCAAACAACTGAAACACAATTTAAAAAGGATGTTGTTGACAATTTGAAGCATGTCCAGAGGAGGGCTAGCAAAACGGTGAAGGGTCTGGAAACCATGCCTTATGAAGACTTAGGGAGCTGGGGATGTTTAGCCTGGAGAAGAGACGGTTAAGAGACGATATGATAGCCCTGTTTAAATACTTTGAAGGGACGTCACATTGAGGAGGGAGCAAGCTTGTTTTCTGCTGCTCTAGAGAACAGGACACGGAACAACGGATGCAAGCTTCCAGAAAAGAGATTCTGCCTAAATGTTCGTTTTCAGTGTCGAACAATGCAAATGCCAATCCTGGAAGGTTCCAAAAAGAGGCAATCTAGCTTGTCCCGATCCTTTGGTGACATTGTTTACCCACCCCAAACCCCTCGAAGTCTGATCAGATTAGCAGGACCCTCAGATCCTAAATGCCGCCGAACATAATTGGGCACTTGGTGGGCATCCAGCCGGCCTGTTGCACTTGTACAGGCTCTGGTTTTGGATGTAAACACATTCTTGACACGAGGAAGCCGGGTGAGCCAAAGTGAGCCTGCCTCTCCTAGCCCTAAATATAGCAACATGGGGACCTGAGAGACGGGTTTGGACGGTGTCCTGGGGATGACTTGGACCTTGCTTATCTTGGGCATCTTTGTCCTGGGGCATGCTGCATTCAAGGAATGGATCACACCCAAGACTAGACCTTCGGTGACCCCCACGAAAGCCGCTGCGGAGCTGGAGAGCATCGCACTTGGCTGCTGCCGATAATGCAGTCAGACTTGAACTGTCTACATATGGATTTGTTTGTGGACATGACTTAATTCTCATAGCAAAGCAAGGGTGGGCAACCTTCTGTGCTGCGGACAGATTTGGCCCGCTGGGGTTTTCAAGATCCCCGTCCCTCTTCCGCCATGGCATCACCATTTCATGGTTTCCAAGCTTAGTTCTTCGGAGTGTAGTGGAGTCTCCTTCCTTGGAGGTCTTTAAGCAAAGGCTGGATGGCCATCTGTCGGGGATGCTTTGATGGAGAGTTCCTGCATGGCAAATTGGGGTTGGACTGGATGGCCCTTGAGGTCTCTCTTCCAACGCTACGATTCTATGCTGCTCTCCTAAAGCCTCATAATCGAGTTTGTGCAAACCCATCCTTATTCAGTTCCACTTTGTAAAAATGCTTTCCTCCTTTTTTACAATTAAGCCACAGCTAGATTTAAAAGGGCTGCCAGGATAACCATTTTACCTGGACCCAGAGCTGATCCACCACATGCCTGACATGGAAGGCCTCCGTGTGCCACATTGACATTTCTTTGCACAACTTGGGTGGGATGTCAAGGGATGGAGGTCTGCCTTTCATCGTCCCCAAAATACTTGGCCAGTATATCCAGCTCTGCCCGAATAAACATGTAACCCTCCGTGTGGCCGAAGCAGTTTTAAATGCACCTGAGGAAGTAGACTGACATCTACGAAAGCTCATGCTGCCAACTCCTTTTTTTCAGTGTGTCTCAAAAGGTGATACAAGACCTCTCTACATATTGATTCTACAGACTAACATGGCTATATCTTTGAATAATAATAATGATATGAGGAAGCAGACCGACGTCTACAAAAGCTCATGCTGCCAACTACGTTCTTTCACTTAGTCTCGAAGGTGCTCCGAGATATGTCCGGTTTACATCTGGTTCGTATTATTCGGTTTTTGTTCTTCGCTGAGGCTGGGAAAAGAAGAGCTAGAAAAGGTGGGAGCCTGGGAAGAAAACTCCTGGAGGGCTTTTCCTTGTCTCCCTCTTTCTCCGTGGCTCTTTTATTCTTATTTCGAATGGACCTCTTCCCACTATGGGAAATCCCAGGTTGCCATGAATGAAAGGGTCCCCAGCCGCTTTCCAGATGTTGTCTCCGAGAGCTGTTTTGTTGAGTGCAGAAGCCACTGCGAGGGAGAACGTCACCGACGGAGCTTTAGCATCTGCCGCTGTTTTTCCGCCTGTAAGGCGAAGGGAAGGTCAGAGAAAGGCTCCCAGCATCCGGCGTTTCCCAGTGGAAGAGATAGCAGGGTGTTGTTCGGGAAATCGTCCCCGTTTCTTTGCCATCGGCTACTGTCAGCCGAGAATGGAAATCTCTTGGAAAGTACAATGTGATCTGATACAACCCTGCTCAGAAATAAGACGGTGCTTACATTAGGTACCCATGGCAGACGTACCAGCCGCTTCGTCAAAAGGATAACTGCTCTGTTTTGGTTCATGCGCTCAAATTTTTTAAAGTTGGCATTGTACAATAGATGGGTCGCGCATTTGATTCTTCGTCGCTTTCGGTCGTCCGTGCCAACTTGAATGTTTAAGCTGTACCGGCGTTGGGCTCTGGAGACCACAGTTCAAAATCCTATGAAAACGCATAGGGTGACCATGGGCAAATCACACTCTCTCAGCCTCAGAGATCCTCAGTGCAGGCTCTCCAGCGAAAGCACACCCAGCAAGTAACTCTCCAGCTTCTTAAGTTGTCCGAAGGAGAATACCCATCGCTTCTCTATGCAGCTGGTTCCATTCCCAAACTACAGTCGCCCCTTCCGTTCTCGCAGACCTGAGGTCCGCAGTTTTAAATATTCATGGAGAGGTGACCTCCGTTATTTTCAACGGGGATGCGCCCCTGTTGCACACACTATGAGGCTTGGATATCGCTGCATCGCCATTTTTGCGGAGGGTCTGGAACAGATCCCCCGTGAAAACAGAGAGCCGACTGCACTTTTATTGTCAAGAAGTGCCTTGTAATGTTTAATGGAAAAATGTTCTCCTATAACGTCAAACTATAGACCTGGTCCTACCTCTTGGACGGCAGAGAATAGGCCTTCTCCCTTCCAGTGGCAGTCCTTTAGGTATTTAAAGAGGATGATCATGTCACCCCTTGGTTGGAGGATACCCGCCACTTGGGTATCGTAAGTTGGAGGATACCCATCACTTCTCTATGCAGTTGGTTCCACTTCCAAACTACAGTCGCCCCTCCGTTCTCACAGACATCTCTTGACATGCCCCGCTCATAGAATGATACGAGTTGGAAGAAACCTCCAGGACCACCAAGTCCAACCAATTTTGCCATGCAGGAACTCACAACAAAAGCCCTCCCGACAGATGGCCATCCAGCCTCTGTTTAAAAACCTCCAAAGAAGGAGACTCCACCAAAGGTAGCGTCTTCCACTATCGAACAGCTCTAATGTTAAAGTGGAATCTCTTTTTCTGTAGTTTGCATCCATTGCGCCGAGTCCTTTTCTCTGCAAACCATGCTTTGCCTACAAAGAACCAGCGATGCCAAGGATCAATGGCTTCAGGCATGCCAAGCAGATGCTCTCCTCTTGAGCAAAGGCCACTCTTGCACATTACTCTTTGGCCAGTTTCTGGTTCGTAGGAGGATACATGATAGTGATGACGGTGGCGATGGTGATCGCTTTGACCGTTTCTCTTTCTGCTATTTCTGCCTCACCGAATGCTGTATTTTGGGGCTCGCTGTGCTCTCTCCGTTTCACAGCGTCCTGAGCAAGGAAACCGTCCCGCAAATCTGTTTAGGATGCGTCGTCTCCGATTGCTTTCTGCCCCTTCCGAACGGCGCTCGGTTACAAACCTGAGCTGTATTTTTCCATCCCGCTGCTTAACCAGGAACTGCGCCGAAGCGTTTGCAATTTAGACCCTCTCTGAAAGGCTCTTTTCTTCTCGTTTTAACAGTAATTGACGTCTTTACGAGGCGAAGGTTCCTTAAGCAAGCGGACGGCGAATGGGCTTTCTTAAAGACTTTGTCGAACCCAATTAAAGCCAACACACATTCGTGAATGGGTATGCGCACTTTGCACACACCCCTTACATACAAATGCACAACTGCGGTGACCGATATAAATAAGGATTTGAGTATACACAGCTTGAAAATAGTCCCCAAAAGTATAAATTCCAAATAGCAAACCTTGATTTTTTCCATTTTGTATATGGGACACCATTTTGTTGTGCCATTATATTGAATGGGACTTGAGCGTCCACGGATTTTGGTAACCACGGAGGGTCCTGGAACCAAACCCCAGCGGATAAAAAGGGCCCACTGTATTTGATGAAATGGATGCTAGTTTGTGAACCTTTGTGCCATGTTAAAAGTTGTTAGAGCTGTGACGTCTTAAAGACTTACCGATCTATTGGTAATTTATTATAGTGTCTTAAAGACTTACAATTTATTATGCTGTGAATCTCTGAGGATGGTGGGTTGAAGTCCACTTCGTCAGGTACACGTTTTAACCCGACTAAGCAAGTATGATTGTGGATTTATTTATTGGAATGAAATCTTTGATATCCGATTTTCATCTAAAGAATCAGACAGCGCTGCTTCCACCTTCTTTAGTAGCCAAGGCATACGATCCTTTAACTCATATCAAATCGTTTCATTACATTTATCGTCGCATTTTGGGTTTTCGGTCGGTTGGGAACCCGAATTATGTTTGTTCAATACGGTGAATTTGGAGAGCAATAAAGAATGCAAGTATAGAAATCTGGGAAGTTTTGCAAGAAAGTGGCACCCAACAAAATCCCGACTTGTATGGATCGGCTTGAAAAAGCAATGGAAAGGGCTCAGTTAGATGAAATGACTACTTTGGTCAGGGAAAAGCAAATGGACATATTTTTATAGACAAATGGAAACCATTTCTAGAATATATTAAGCAATTAAAGGGAGATATTAGTATGATTGGGTTTGAAAGTTAGGCAATTGAAATAAGTTGTGTTAATGTGTTAATAGGGGGAATGTGGAACAATATTATTACATTGGATATTTATTTATTAAATAGGTTTTTTATTAAAGTATAAATCTTATCCAAAACTTTTCTATTATACCAAGCGGTGCATATGTATTCCTCTTTAACAAAAGTTCTCGCCGCATTTCATACCATGTTTTCTTCTGCATTTTTAACGTTAAGTTGAATATTTAGTTTAGAAGAGGAATTTAAGATACTTAAAGGGGGGGGAGCGAATATTATTATTAGTTAAGAAACCAGGTAAGAATAAGCGGGAAGTCTTTTCAAAGGGAGGGAAAGGGATTTGTGGTTTGTATGTTTACGGGTGAGTTTGCGTCCGTGTTTATGTGTTAAATATGCATAAAAAGTATTTTAATATTTCTCACCAATTTAATAGTTGGTTGTATCGTTTTGAAATCAGGTTCTACCTGTTTACGGTAGTGTTTTATATTAATAATAATAATAATATTTATTTATTTATATTTTCCGCTCTCCCTGTAGATTGAGGCGGGAATGCAGCATAAAAACCATACACTACAATTACAATAAAGTCATAAAATATCAATATACATTACAATTATCAATTAAAATGACTGGTGCTTTCCAGTCTATAGTCATTTTATCATTCATACACTTGTTCTTAAGTGCTCTTTTATAGCTTAATTTGCCTATTTTTCTCTCTGTTTGTGCGATAGTGCAACAAAGCAACTGAATTGCAGATGGACAGACATATATATACACATACCTTGAAACAGGAGGTTTCTTGCAGCACAGCTACCGACAACTTGGTTTGGCCTTAGGCGACTTAGTCCTTGCGGGTCGTTCAAGAAAGCTCTCTTTGTGTCTTTGCTCCCTTCAGAGCTCCCTTCGTCCGAGCACTTGAGCGTAGCAGATGCGACGTGGTTGGCGCTCAACGTGGTTTCCGGCGGAGGCAGTTTCTCCAGTTCCCAGCCCATTGGGGTGACCAAGATTGCCAAGTCCGTGATCGCTCCTCTGGCCGATCAAAACATCTCAGTATTCATGCTCTCCACCTATCAGACGGACTTCATCCTGGTAAGGAAATCCAAGATAATTGTCGGGCGAGTCTGTGGGATCAGTCCGTAGAGAGATCTTGGCAGCGCCTTAGAGACGAACTAAAGAAAGTTGGCAGCCGTGAGCTTTCCTAGACTTAAGTCCACTTCCTCAGATGGATTTTAAAAATGGTGCTGGTAAGGCAAGGTGATGTAAGCAGACTTGGTAGGAAAGCACATTGCTTCCATGGAGGACCTGGCGTGCCTTCGTGCTTCACAGATGTAGCACTATGGTTTTGCTTTTGCAGCCATGGCGGCATTGCATGGCATTCTGGGGCTTGAAGTTTGGGGAAGCGTTACGTTTTTTTCAGGTTTAGGATTCTGCATCCCTTCCATATGAGGTCCTACTGTGCAGAGCCATGCTGGATTCTGGAGTGGCTTCTTTCATCATCCTTGTCTTGGGTCCACATGTGGGCCTACTGTGTTAAGCCATACTAGATTCTGGAGTGGCCTCCTCTATCTTCCTTGGCTTAGGTCCACATGTGGTCCTACTATGTGGAGCCATACTAGATTCTGGTGTGGCTTCCCCCATCTTCCTTGGCTTAGGTCCACATGTATTTCTACTATGCTGAGCCGTACTGGAATCTGATGTGGCTTCCTCCATCTTCCTTGGCTTAGGTCCACTTGTGGTCCTACTATGCTGAGCCATACTAGATTCTGGTGTGGCTTCCTCCATCATCCTTGGCTTAGGTCCACATGTGGTCCTACTATGCTAAGCTATACTAGATTCTGATGTGGCTTCCTCCATCTTCCTTGGCTTAGGTCCATATGTGGTCCTACTATGCTGAGCCATACTAGATTCTGGTGTGACCTCCTCAATCATCTTTGGTTTAGGTTCACATGTGGTCCTACTATGCTGAGCCATACTAGATTCTGGTGTGGCTTCCTCAATCGTCCTTGACTTAGGTCCACATGTGGTCCTACTGGGTTAAGCCATACTAGATTCTGGAGATGCCTCCTCCATCTTCCTTGGCTTAGGTTCACTTGTGGTCCTACTGTGTCAAGCCATACTAGATTTAGGTGTGTCTTCCTCCATCTTCCTTGTCTTAGCTACTCCAATCCAGAATATTGACTCCCAATGATGATGATATCTTGGCTTAGATGCTGTTCTTCGCTGGTAATTTTTCTCCCTTCCTCGCTGAAGGTACGTGAGCGGGACCTGCCTTTGGCGATGCACACGCTGGCTTCGGAGTTCACCATCCTCCGGGTTGTGAACGGGGAGACGGTGGCAGCCGACAGCTTTGGAATAACAAACGGATTCATGAAGCCAAAACTGGGTACGCTCTCCTAATCCGTCGGTTTCCATTTGTCATGTGTTTTTCCCAAGATTTAACGGCTTTTCTCTGGTCCCAGCCCATGGAAATTGGGTTTCCTTAGGTTTGGTTTTATGGGAAATTTGGGGCTGGGGAAGTTTAAAACATGCAAGATAGAGCAGCGCTTAGGGAAGTTACTCTTTTGGAGTACACCTCAACTTTGGACGATGCGGATTTCACATTTCAGTGCCAAATGATAGTTAAGCTACGAGGGCCTAACTGGTTTGTTGCAAAATGTTTTATGCACATTATTTTAAACTGATTTATTATTATTATTAAGCTTTATTAATATAGGACTGTAAATTTATACAGCACTGTACATACAATCACTTAAAATAGATAAAATAAATCTGCCTATAGCATACATTCCATTAATATAACATCAGATAACCTTTTAAATCTGTTTTAAACTTCTTAAATTGTTTTTAGTGTACCTCTTCATTTTTAATAATAATTTATATTTCCCGCCTCTACCCATGGATCGATTTTTAAGTTTCGAATAGAACTTTAATTTTACTCGATGCTTCGCTGATACGTTTCGAAAACTGTTTTAATCTCATTGTGTTTCTGATGTTATGCTTTTAGACTTAGCTGTGTTTTTCTTTGTTATTTAACTGGGGAAAAGATGGGACTGAAATCCAATAAATAAATAAATTTTCCTGCATATGGAAGACTAGCAAGGCAGGGAAATGGATTATACAAGCCCAACTTCTCCCTGACCCGCTAGTTTTCAATATGCGCGAGGATTTGTTTAAAAAATCCAACCGCATGAGCCTCTTTTTGTGGTCCAGTCCGGACGCCAGTTCTCATTGTCGGTAACAACAAAGTCCCAAGCCTTTTTCTCTCTGTTTTTGTCTCTTTCTCTCAGTTCAGAGGCCTGTCATCCATCCGCTTTCCAGTCCAAGTAACATGTTCTGCGTCACCAGCCTGGACCCCGATACCCTTCCGTCCGTCGCTACGCTCCTTATGGATGTCATGTTTTACTCCAATGGGTATGTTCAGAACAGGGATTCAGCTTTTTAAAAAATATATACTTGTATAAAACCACCTCTTTTTGCTTCTGAAGGCTTCCTAGCATTCACTCGTGCTTGCTTCTTCTTTCCTTTAGAGTAAAAGAGTCGGCGGCAGGCAATGAAGACTCCGGACACATCCGCTTTTTCTCGTTTTCTCTCATTGAGGGTTACATTTCTTTGGTGATGGACGTTCAGACGCAGAAAAGGTAAGACTTCCAACTTTGTTCGCACATCGCATACACTGAGCGTTTTCTTTATCAAGGGCTTTTGCACATGCACATGTGCACGCAGCCATAGGGTTACTCACAAGTTGTTAGTTAGGGGCCTTGGAATATGTTAACAATGTCCATTATAGCCTCAAAGAACACCAACTCTCTATTATTATTCAAAGATGTAGCTGTGTTAGTCTGTGCAATCAGTATTTAGAGAGATCTTGTAGCACCACTGAGACAAAAGAAAGTTGGCAGCATGAGCATTCATAGACTAAGTCTACTTCCTTAGATTAATATTATTATTATTCAAAGACATAGCCGTCTTAGCGTGTGGAATCAGTCTGTAGAGAGATCTTCTAGCACGTTTGAGACAAAATGAAAGAAAGTTGGCAGCATGAGCTTTCGTAGACGGCAGTCTACTTCCTCAGATGCCTTTTCAGCGTTTTTGCAAAAGCATTTTAAAAGCAGCTAAGGAAGTAGACTCAAGTCCATAAAAGCTCATGCTACTAAGTTCTTTCTTTCAGTTCGTCTCAAAGGTGCCGCAAGATCTCTCTTATTAACCAAATGAGTGAGTAAACCTAACCCAGAACTTAGAATCGTAATCACTTCTGGGCACCGCAATTCAAAAAGGATGTTGAAAAGCTGGAGCGCGTCCAGAGGCGGCCAAGCAAAATGGTGAAGGGCCTGGAAACCATGCCCTATCGAAGGAGAGATTTAGGGAGCTGGGGATGTTTAGCCTGGAGAAGAGACGGTCAAGAGGCGATATGACAGCCCTGTTTAAGTAATCGAAGGGGTGTCATATTGAGGAGGGAGCAAGCTTGGTTTCTGCTGCTCCAGAGAATAGGATCCAGAACTATGGATTCAAGCTGGAGCAAAGAGATCCCACCTCAACATGTTGGCATCTGGTTGGTAACAGGCATAAGATGCTGTTAGCCATCGGAGAGCACAGAAAGAAGAAGGTATGTCCTATAAGAGGAGAGATGGATTGTATGGCAGAACTTTACATCTCTTTTTACATCTTGGCTGTCCTTTTGAAAATAATGTTAAGATGGATTTTTGTTTCTTTCATATTCTTTCTCTCTCTCCCTCTCAGATTCCCTACTAATTTGTTGTTTACAAGTGCATCTGGAGAGCTTTGGAAGATGGTTCGCATTGGAGGGCAGCCCCTCGGCTTTGGTATGTTGTACCTTTATGGTTGGCTGCTAGCCTCCTGCAGTCGAAATCTTGCCCTATTGGTTGCCCCACCAGCGTAACTATAAGTCCCTTTTGTCTTGCCTTTAGTGGATTTCTCTCTCTTGTTCCTGAAATCAAACTATAACCCGTGCTATTCTGCCAGTGGGAATGAGCTTTGTCCCCAAAACCTGCCCTCTACTTATATACACAGTCAAATTATAATCAAGTATACAAGTTGGCCCTCCTCATCTGCAGATTTTTTTATTCGCGGATTTGAGCATACGCGGCTTGAAAATATTCCCCCAGAGTATACGTTCCAATTAGCAAATCTTGATTTCCCATTTTATATATGGGGCACCATTTTGTTGTGCCATTATATTGAATGGGACTCGAGCATCCACGGATTTTGTTATCCGCGGAGGGTCCTGGGACCAAACCCCAGCGGATCACAAGGGCCTCACTGTCTATGGCAGATCCCCAGAATGCTTTTAATCCACCAAGGCCTAGAAAGGAACATTGATCTTACCTGTGAGGTGTTGGTTTTCAGCGATGTAGGTGGAAATAGCCTGTAACGTGGGTTGATTCCGTCTCATTGCTCCGAATATTTACCTTGTGCTGAAATGATGTAGGCTCTTACCCGCAGTTCTCATGAGCTTCCCCTTTTCTTCTTCCAGATGAGTGTGGAATTGTGGCACAGATCTCGGAGCCCTTGGCAGCAGCTGACATCCCAGCGTATTACATTAGTACTTTTAAGTTTGATCATGCACTGGTAAGTCACAGGCAGCTGCCTTTTTCAAAAACTTAGACCACTGACCCATTTTAGGGCTTAATGTTACTTACACCAGGGATGAAGAACCTCAGATTCTGGGGTCTTCCTTCCCCATAGAATCCTAGAATCCAGCTTACGCTGTATGGCAGCAGTGCTCTTGCGTTTCAGCTACTGGACCTGGTTCTTTTGAGCCTGAGATTGAACCTGGGTTTTGTGTACCAAGTATGCGTCTCTACTACCGAGCTACAGCTAGGGATATAGCTCGGACGTGGGATACAGATTGCAAGTAAGGGCATTTCTCCCCAATAAATCCCCCCAATGAAATCTTCCGAGTCCCAAATTTCTACCAATGCAGTAACTTACAAAATGTCAGCCAGATATTTAAAAATACAAAGATCTAGCCGTGTTAGTCTGTAGAATCAGTATGTAGAGAGATCTGAAAGAAGCTGGCAGCATGAGCTTTCGTAGACTTCAGTCTACTTCCTCAGATGCTTTTAAAAATTACAGTTAAAACATCTAAACAAAGGTGGGGGGAATATGTTGTGACCCCCTCCAAGATACGAATTTTAGGCGTGAATAATCTTCAACACCTCGTCCTCTGCAATAGTAGAAATTTGAGGGCCGAAAGAACATTTCGAACAGTTCTTACCTGGAGAGGCAATGCCTTCCTTTTGCCACAATTACATCACTGGATACAACCCTTCCTTAAGTCACTTTGAAAGCTCTCCCTTGGAATAAAAGACTAGCCTGGAGGACCCTTAGCTTGGAAAAGTTACTTTTTTTCAAACCACAGCTCCTAGAATTGACATCTGGCCACGTTGGCTAGGATTTTCTATGAGCTATAGTTCAAAAATAGAACTTTTCCAAACACTAGGGATGCCTTAGAGAGTGTACTACCCTCATTTCCAGGGAACCCATGGAACATAAAGTCTCCCTGAGTTTTCTTTAGGACAAATAGTATCATTCTGGATTTTCTATCTCGAGTATCAAGACACTGCATGCTGGGCTTGGCGACAGCCATAACCCATCTCCCACGTTTGCAGTTGGTGCCTTTCTGAAAGCTCATCGGTTCCTGTCAAATTGTTCTAATGAATGGTAGGTAGCCCCTTACAGAGTCTGTCTCTCCATATTCCAAAAAGAAATGGCCCAAACAGTGGTGGTCATTGCCATTATAACACATTAAGCCTCTTTCTGTAGCCTGACCTCTTCACCCATTAAAAGCTAATGCAGCAAATCCAAGCAACATCTCCCCACTCCCTGTGCGCGCTTCAGCCTTTTTTCCTCTCCGTGTCCCCCACTTTCCTAGTCTGGCAGCTCTAATGTGTACACACCGCCCAAAGTCAACATGATCTCAGATAGCAAAGGTCGACCGTTTAGCTCAGTTTGGTTTATTTTGTTGAACATTTACCTCCCCGATAAGATACGTCTATCTTGAAAGCTAACACACACATTGTCCCGTTTCTTACTCATGCGATAACATCTGCTTCGGTCAGAGGCAGACATTACCGAATGCTCCTTCATCCACAAAGAATCCATATGCGTTCGGGTGAAAACTAGGCTAGGACGCTTCTCCTTTGGCACGCTGTGGCCTGGATCTAATCAGTCTGACCCAACAAAATTGAATCTACGCCACCTAAATGAGACCCACTGAACCATTTGCTGCATATTAAGTCCACATTTAACCTGAATCCCACACTGGTTGAATGAACCTCCTAGTTGGGACTACCAAAATTAAAGTTGGAAATCATGCAACCGTCTAGATTAGTGGTCCCCAGACTTTTGGAGGTTAACCCTGCTTTATCTTTGGTGACAACCCTAGTGCCTTCCCCTTAAATCTCTGGATATTAGGTCTGCTGTTCTACTGCAAATTCAAGCCAGCTGCTTGGTTGTGGCTCCCAAAGCGACCGGGTGGCAAAGCGGGCAGCAACCCAAATTGGCTGTTTTCAGTTTGCAGCAGAACAGCAGACCTAATATCCAGAGATGGGGGAGCTAGGGCTGTCACCAAAGAGGAAAGGGCCAGTAGTCCAAAAAGTGGACCACTTCTATACAAATATAGTATCTAAATCAGTAAATTGCCCAAGGATGAAGACATCCGTGTGCATCACGTGGAAATGCTACGATTCCCACATCGTCATAACTAACTTAAGTCTCATTAGGTTTATGTAGCACAAATTGCCACATGCAGAGTTACGCACTGAATGTGTGACACAGTCTTTGTATTTAATGACAGCATCGTGAAACAGAATGCACTACTGAATGTAGTTACAAGAGCAATACATGTGCCTCACCATGCCCTACATACATTGCTTCTGCAACTCGCAACTAAGCAAAGACGTTCTGTATTGGACAAAGATGTGCAACCAGTTCCATAGAGGAACTTAACACATAAATATGACACCATCAGGACTGCAGCCATTGGTGTCAATGGATCTACTATCTCCAGAATCCTATCTGTTGGTCTCAATTCAAGTAGAGCCCCTGATTCCATTACTGAATATTGAGTCAAAAACTTCAGTAAATCCCAAAGATTGAGGGGGTTTACTCTACTTGGGCCTCTATGCTTAACTGGAAATTGTATTAAACAGTTGCAGCCATTTGATCCCGCTTGGACAGCAAAGGCTCTCCATTTGATGGACAACGAATCGCTTTCCAAAATTGCTATAAAAATTAAAGGAAAGGGTTAGCATAGTTAATTTTCAGGTCGGTGGTATGCAAGGTACCTTAGTCACATGAATATCCAAATATCAAAATGGACTATTGGTGAGAGAATTCGAGTGTCTGCCTACTCAAGATCACAGTACAAATCCCAGGATTTTGTAGAAAGGACCCACGACTCTATACCTGGCTACTCGGCCACCCAATGTTTTTGTCCAGTGTTCCTATGCAGATGTATTGCTATAAAATTGTGCAATTTTCTTTTCACAATTCGGCATCCTAATATTCTTTTTTTCTCCCATGTCTAGGTACCAGAAGAAAATATAAACGGCGTTATCAATGCACTCCAAGTCAGTCAGGCTGAAAAGCATTAGCAACTTTTCGGAATGGGGCTTTTCCCGCACAAACAATTTATTCTCAGTATTTGGGAGAGGGGGATTTTTTTGTTCTTTTTAGTTACTCCAAAGAGAGCTTGGGAGAAACGTTGCCGTGCCATAAAGCAAGCAAGAAAACAAAAGACTGCTGACTAGGCAAATAATTCCTATAGCTTTTTCCATTTAAAAAAAAAATCTTGTAGGGGAACAGGGAGATAGAGGGGAATGCCTTGGAATGAAAAAGAACTGTGATTTTTTCCCAACATTCGAGCTTGAAGCAAAACGTAATCGTCATGCTGGGTTTTCCTCCCCGTTTCTTTGGCGTGACAGCGGTGTGGGAAGGCTGCGTTTCTACAAAACTGTGAACGAGAATTGCTGAGACCCCTGACTTTTAGGAAAGCGGTGGCACGATGGTGGACTGTACCCAGTGGCTCCACTTGGCTCCTCCAAGTCTTGATGGCGCCACGAGCCAGAGTGGGCAAAACTTAGCATTACATATGGATTGGCTTGTCTAACGTGGCAGAATTTGATGCTGGTTGACAGTTCTTTAGAAGACTAGCCATCTAGGACCCAGATTTTGGACCCTAAGCTTTTCCATCCTGGACAATTTCTGGTCGTCTTAGCCACTCCTGCTTCCCAGAAGAGCCAAGTGGAAGAATGTACTCACGGTGGGCATGAGCCCTCTGTATCTGGAATGCCGCTTTGGCATCATGTACGAACGCGGACGCTGCGTGAGGTTCAGATGGACCGAGAGCTCTATGGTTCCTCGAGTGAGCAGAGAACTCCTGCGAGGAAAGAAAGCTGCTTCCTATGACTAGGAACTGAGAGAGCCACCGCAGAAGGAGAGCAGACTCTTAAGTCGGGGGGGGGGGGGAAGAAGATACTTGGAGGAGTGCTCCTCCCTCTGCAATCCTATACACACTTTACTAGAAGTCCCAATAAACTCAGTAACTTCTACATATACTGCTATAAGATTGTGCTGATAGAATGTGAACAGAGAATGGATTTGCGTGGTAAAAGAAATATAGGAAATATCACCCGAAGGTGAGGGGAACAAAAGCTCTGCTATAGAAGATCGTGGTCACAATTCTGTTGGCCCACTGAGAGAGTGTTAATCTTAGCCAGTAAACTTAACCCTGATGCTCAGGATGGGGGGAAAGCTAATACGACTTTCCTGGGTTAGCTCAGGGCTACCCTAGTATAAGAAACCAGCAGGACTCTGGCCTAGCTATCCATGTAATCTGGCACCCACTGGAGCCAGAAAACTGTTCTAGAAAACCCCGCAAAGGCAGGCATGTTTGCACTGACATCTTAACGTTGGTGGCCCAGTTTCGCTCTTGGGGATCGGAGCTGCTGACCCCAAGCTTAGAAACTACAAGTCAGATGAAACAGAGAGCAGGAATGACTTCGGGAGAGATAGATATGAAACATTTCAAAAAAAGCAATGCGATACCGTTAAGTCTATTGGTGTCCCACGTCTTTTGCTTTCTGAAGACATTTAAAGAAAGTTTTTTGACATGATCACTGCCAAGGTTCCCCCACTGCAGAAAGTAACAAAATATATAATAAGCTGCTTTTCCAGTAGAACAACTAGTTGAACCTTGTGAGGAGTTACTGTCAAACGTGACTTTCCATGGCCCTTTTCGAGAAATCTAGCCGCTAAGACATCCTAAGCCCTTGAAATCTATTTGTAGTCCCAGCTACAGTGCAGATTCTTTGAATGAATGAGATTTACGTAAGTATTGACTTACCATTCAGCAGTGTTGAAACCGTGTGGTCTGTTCCAGCTGGCGCCACCAACATGATTCTGCCCTTTTTATTCGGAAAGGTCCCCAAAATCAGATGGAGAGCAATATAAAACACTTCCCCCTTTCCCCTGATGGTCACAGATAGCAAAGTAGTCCACCTTTGTCCAAAAAAGTTTTATTCCTCTTTCGTTAGGCTGCTTGCACCGCAGCACTGCTTCAAATTCATGCCCCACTGAAGAAATTCCAGGCAAGCATCAACTTGTGGGGACAGTTCTCTAAAAAAGTGATGGCGCTACCCACCAGAAAGGTTTCTTGGGCAGACCTCACTGTGCAAGGAAACCAACACTCGACCTCCCTTCCCTGTGGATGGTGCCCTCCATGCACAAACCTGCTCTTATACACCCAAGTCTCATGCTCAAAAGCAAACTGGGTATTTTGTCATAGAACCAAAGGTCTAAAAATATTATGATCTGAGAACAAAGAGGTCGACTTCTGAACATTTACTCTTACCTGTGCCGCTGGAACTCTTAAGAGAGCCCTCGGCCGTCACCCAATACATCTTTGGTACAAAGTTTAAGGAAGTTTTGCGGTCCCTCTGAATCTTTTTCTTACACATGGGGTGAGCTACAAGGCAGTGCACATTGCACCAGTCCAGAACGGGCAGGGACAAAACCAAAAGCTTATTTCTTTATCCCCTAAATCTATTTTGGAGGAATTCTTTCACCAATATATAGCACAGTCTAAATTAGCATCTTCATTCTCAGATGCTTCTATGAGCAGAAATTCTCACTTTTTAACAAGAACAGGGCAGTCCCCAGGCCATCCAATTCCTCACTCTTACATTTCCCTATTATTCCCCGCTGTTCAACATTCATTCACTCTATTTCCAATGCTCAGGAAATACTTGTTCCTAATATAAGCAAGACAGCTTATTTCCCCCCCAGATATAGGACATTAGAGGGGTTAGGCTGAACCCAGTTGTTGAAAGAAAACCTTTTAGGTAAAAAAAGGCCTGAGGATAGAGAAAATCCTGGAAAAAGGCCCCGTGGAGATAAGAGCATACCACAAAATGTTGGGTCAGGACAACAAAAACGACTACGACCCTCCTGCAACAAACTGTTCCCAGTCTCACTTGCCAAGTAACAGTAATCCATGTTTTGTGTAGCGTTTTCAAATATACAAATGGCATCATCGAGCTAAAATCTCTACAACCCAAGAGGTTACTCAATATGGGCAACTGGGATGCAGCAACAGCCAACGCAGGGCTTCTTTGCATTGTAGCTTAACTGGCTATCCATTCGCCCCTGCCTTTCCGAGCATGACCAAAATGGGTCTAAAAATTGCCACCCCATCGTCAAGTCTATGGAAACTCAAAATTTGAGAGATGCTCAATAACTGCTGGAAGATGGTTGCTGGAGGGAACCAAATATTCACTCCTTATCCCCGGTTGAAAGGCATTCGTTTACAAAGATTCTGGGGGAGCCGGTTTTGCCTCGCAAAGAACTCCAAAAATCAGCCAGTCTTGCCGCAAAGGGCCAATAACTGTTCAAACAGTTTGATGGACCTCTCTGGTGTCTCCAGTCTAAACAAAAGATTTCACCAGCGTGACCATGTGGTCCACCCCACAGGCCACGTCTGTCACCTCACCTGGCACCGTCACCTAAACAAGAAAGAAAGAAAACAGGGTATGGGCAAAACCAAATACTTTTCTTGGGTGGTGATAGAATAAACCCTCCAAACAGTTCTGTCCTTTTTTAACCTGCTTTCTTCTCACTCACTCCAGCCCCTATGATACAGCACAATGTCCCAACAAGAAGACCTGTTCTCAAACACCCCCCCAAAGTCTCTGCAGCTCAGCTGGTCATCCTGTCCTATCCTTTTCATCCTGGATCAGGGGTCATGCAGATTAAGGGGCCAGGCTTCATTCGGCCAAAATCCCACGGTGACATCCCATTTTATCCTGTTGAGCCCCCAAGGGTTGGAAGCAAACCAGCGCTGGTGAGAAAGCTCATGCTGCCAACTTCTTTCAGTTAGTCGAAGGCTTTCATGGCCGGCATCCATAGTTTTTTGTGGGTTTTTCAGGCTGTGTGGCCATGTTCTAGAAGAGTTTCTTCCTGACGTTTTGCCAGCATCTGTGGCTGGCATCTTCAGAGAAGATGCCAGCCACAGACGCTGGCGAAACGTCAGGAAGAAATTCTTCTAGAACATGGCCACACAGCCTGAAAAACCCACAAAAAACTGTTCTTTCAGTTAGTCTCAAAGGTGCTACAAGACCTCTCTACATACCTATGTGGCCTCTGAAAGACAAGACATCTCTCTCCTAAAGTATAATTTACCACCAGTTTTTCTGCGCTTGGATGCCCAACTATTCTTGGCCTACTATTTTTGTCATCCCAGCTAGGGATGACAGCAGATGCACTCCGACTACATCTGGGGATCCAAGATTTTGAAATGCAGGTATATTAAGACACGAAAAGGCGTCTCCTTACCCTCCATGGGAAATACTGGTCTTCCATTCTGCCAATCCCCAGGCATCCTCTGACATTCTTACCCCACACAAAGAGCTCTCCTCGATCTGGAAACCAAAAGGAGACATCAATCACTCAAGGCAACCTCCATCTGCAAAGTCATTACTTTCCAAGAATTTTAGACCTGCACCCTTACCTTACATACCCAATACTTTGTGTTTAACCTGTTAAACCCCTAAGTTTTACCCTTGACTTATCCACAAGTCATCTCAAAATCCATGATTTTGACCCTGAAATCTTCTCTTGACATATACATGATGTCGACTTGTACACAAGTGTGTATGTTAAGTCTCAATGTACTCATTTCTGCATAGGGAGTTCGATGCAAAACACTTACTGGTAACAGCAGCAAACTGGCTAAGTCCACAACGGATCCGAGCCACACAGACATCTGGATTGAAGTCTGATAAGCCAAAAAGGGAAGGCGGGATCATTTCAGGAATGGCCGTTTCCATCAGTTTTGGTCCTTTACCAAGAATTCCGTAGCCCCACACGAAGACATGGCCTTCCTCTGGGTTTAAGGGGAAAAAATCCATCAAGAATGTTTTCTCTCCTTTACAATATGAAACTAACTGGACTCTTTTTGTCAAGAAGACCCCAACAACTTAGAGAACTGACACAAAATGAAAAAAAAAAAAACCTACCACAAAATGCTGCCTCTTCCACTGGCATGTAAGAGCTCTTGAATGCCTAGATGCGCAAATGGCAACTACTTTTTATCACCCCAGGAACTGTGCCCACCCAAACATAGCTGCAGCCCATAAGTTCCACATCTGTTTTGAATTCTCCTGCTAAACCAGTTTAACTGGCCTGTCCAGGTTATCTTACCCCAACTCTCTCATCTTCTCAAGTGCACTTGTTTTGCTTAAAGCAAAGTCCTGGTTCTAGAGAAGCTCCGAGAAGGGATGGACTCACCATTTAAGAGAGCGCTGACTGTCCCTCCACAAGCAGCTTCTTTCACTCTCCCCACTTTGAAGGGAAGGTGCCTTGGCACTTTGACCTGTGAAGGATGACATTTTTGGAGGTGATCTTACCCAAGCTTTCCTTTTAAATGATCTCACACAATCCCAAGACCCTCCAACCACTGAGTCTGAACCTCAGCCTCAGCCACTTCTTTCAGCAACGATACTGTTTTTAAGCGTCTGTCCTAAAACTCCACTCCTGCCAGAGTTATTCTAACACTGTGCCTTTAGCCCTGTTGATCCCTGGATATCGGTGTGAAAGCTGAACATCCTCGCCTTGCCTTTGGATGGCTTGAATTCCTGCTTGAAGCCTGACTTTTGATAACATAATCAGACTTAGTTAGGATTAGGGTAAACCGTGAAATCAACAGGAGTTTGGTGGTTCAAAAGAAACATACGTCCATTCGTTTCTGTAGATCTGGAAGCATGACTACATCTGAATCCAAGCCATGGTTATTTTAATTTGAGATTCTCAATATTCAAGTAAGATCCCATTAGTTAAAAATCCACAGGAGGCTGACCAATGGCTTCTATTGCTTGGGGCACCATGTCACCTAGACATTTCCATGCATACTACCATGATACACAATATTCAAAGCTGGCCAAGTTATTTTAGCAGGTGGAAAATCCTTTAATCTGGCAGCAGAAAATACAACAATGATAAAATAATTAACAACTTGCTACCCTTTCATGACACCTAAAAATAGTTACTTAAGGTGGCCCACCCATTCTACTTAAGAAAAGGGCTAGGTGGTCTTGCCACCAAATATGATGGCAGCCAGTTAAGAGAAGTGCAAGTTAGAGATCACCATCTTTTAATATTTCCTCCTCTTGAAAGAGAACTACTACTTTATTTGGGCATCGTTTTTGCCCAATATTTGCACATCAAACATTGTTTCAGGGACTTTATTCTGTAGAGAAATACAGGTAGTTTTTGGTGAAGATATCTGGGGAAGGGAGTTGCACAAAAGCAAGCTTCTCACGCAAGAAACAGGTTCGAGAGAGACGTGGGTTTTGAATAAATACCAGCTGAAGCATACCAATGGAGTGAAGCTCTACTGGCACCGTTCACACCATGAAGTGGCAAGTGGTCTCAGCTTGGTGGGGGAGAAGAAACAAGGGTGCGCTTACAGATAAGAGTTCAGCCCTCTTTTTCCTTCCCCTTGGAGCCCAGAGCAGCCATATCTTCGTGTCTCTGTTTCACTCTTCCCAGGAACCCCGTTTTTCAGCCAGAAAACAATACAAAACAAAACAGCAATATTTTTGCAAACCCAACTGTAGATCTGGTCTTACGTGTTCAGACCTGGGTTGACTCTGTCACGGACGCCAGCTGCAGATATTCCGAGTTGCCCCAACCAAAGAGTTCGCCGTCCTCTGACACGGCAAGGCAGCAGTCACCGTAGGTGGCAACCTGAGAGATGCGGACACCAGCGATGTCTCCATGCAGTTTCGTCGGGGTGCTGACAATATTGTAATGGCCAAGGCCTGATTTAGAAAGAAAGGGTTGGGAGGGAAAGAGAAATACATCCTTACATGTATCAAATGCAAAACCACCAATTGCATATCTAACCACAGAGCTTGCAGTTGATCCTGTTTTTATTGCTGTTGCTGCTGATGATAATAAGAGTAAGAATAAGAATGATAATATTACATAGATCCCACATTTTCCCCTTTCAGAGCTCAAGGAGGCTTACTTACAACAGTCAAAACAAACATAGCTAAAAATTCACAGCATATAAAAGGTTCTCAACCTTGGGTCCTCCAGGCATTTTAGACGTCAGCTCCCAGAATCCCTGATCAATTTGGTCAAGCTGGCTGGGACTTCTGGGAGTTGAAGTCCAAAACATTAGGAAAGACAGAGGCTGAGAACCACTGCTCTAAGCAATGAATCCTAGAAGGCCCACCGGAAAAGAAAAGTTCTCCACCATCCTGCAGAAAGATAACAAAGGAGGGTGCGAATCTAACTTCTCTAAGAAGGGAGTAACAGAACCTGGAAGAAGCAACTGAGAAGGCCTTCTACGTTTCCCACCAGATTGAACCTATGAAGGCAATGCGGGAGACAGGAGCCTCACCAGAAGATCTCAAGCATCATAACAGTCCTCCTCATAACCTGCGCATGAGCCACATAGGGCTTTAGATCTATATATCTAAATCAACAGCTTGAATTGTGCCAAAAAAATAAGAGTGGCAGCCAGTGGAGTTGTGCGTTCTCTGTAGCCAACCCCTGTTAAAAATCTGGCTGCAATTCTTTGGACCCACTGAAGTTTCTTTGCCAAGCAGAAGGCTCGCACCAAGCC
The DNA here is from genome assembly GCA_034509955.1 of Urosaurus nigricauda. Classification (NCBI taxonomy): domain Eukaryota; kingdom Metazoa; phylum Chordata; class Lepidosauria; order Squamata; family Phrynosomatidae; genus Urosaurus; species Urosaurus nigricauda. The sequence continues at coordinate 23,131,200 of JAOEGL010000010.1, forward strand.
CTAGTACTAAAAACCTCCCTTGCCCAAGCTCGCCTCTGCTCAAATTGGGACAAAAGGGTGAAACACCTTCACTTTGAAAGTAGGATGAACTATAGACTGGTTTTGTGAACCTGTTCTCTTTTTTATTTATATCTGAGATGGGTATTTTGAAGCCTCACAAACACTGATGTGAAATCAAAGGCTTTCACGGCTGGCATTCATTTTTATGTGTGCGTTTTTCGGGCTCTGCGGCCATGTTTTGGAAGAGTTTATTCCTGCAGATGAAACATCAGGAATAAACTCTTCTGGAACACGGCCACATAGCCTGAAAACCCCCACAGATACTGTTGGGCTGCAACTCCCAACACTCCTTACCTCTGGCTACCCGAGGCAGGGCTGCTGGAAATTCCAGGTCCAACAATATCTGAAGGATGGCAGAGTTCCCATCCTAACTTATACAGATCCTCCTGCACATCAAACCACTGACCTGTTTGGCCATCAGCTCCCCACCCACAAGAATAGACATCTCCTCTCTCTGTCCTAAAGAGGCTGTGATCCTGTCCACAGGCAACCTACAGCCAAAAGATAAAAAAAAATAATGCTCAGATGGAGGAAGAGAGCAAGGAAGAAAATGATCCTCTAGCTAGCCCTTCTACTAAGACAAGTACAGTTGGCCCTCCTTATCCGCAGATTTTGTATCCATGGATTTGAGCATACACGGCTAGAAAATATTCCCCAAAAGTATCAATTCCAAATAGCAAACCTTGATTTTTCCATTTTATATATGGGATGCCATTTTCTTGTGCCATTATATTTAATGGGACTTGAGCATCCACAAATTTTGTTATCCGCGGAGGGTCCTGGAACCAAACCCCAGCGGATAACAAAGGCCCACTATACTTGTTCTGTGTTGAATTGTGTCAAAACTAAAACATATCTATGTAATATTGTGGCGGTCCTAATCTTGTCCAAGCCATTGCATTCCTCATCACCATGGACGGATGAGAGAACTGGATAGTGAAGAAAGCAGACAGGAAGAAAATCAGCTCATTTGATACCGTGGATAGCCAAAAAGGCCAAGCAATGGGTCATAGAACAGATCAAGCCTGAACTCTGCCTGGAAGCCAAGATGATGAAACTGAGGTTGCCGTACTTTGGCCACAACGCTTTTTTTTTTAAAGACAATAATGCTAGGAAAAGTGGAAGGTAGTAAAAAAGAGAAGAAAACTACATATCAGATGGCTAGATTCAATCAGAGAGGTCATGGGCCTGAATCTGCAGGACCTGAGCAGGGCGGTGGAGAAAAGAGGTCTAGGAGAATTAGGATCAGCCAGGAATGGATTGAGCTAAGGGCAGTGAACAACTACAACAACATTGTCAGGGTCCAGTACAAAAATATGTCTCAGGGGGGCTTGTTAACAAACACCCCCCCCCAAGCAACTACATCTGTTTGGCAACTTCTCCCTTAAAATTTGAATGTTCAGGGTGGCCCACATGTGACCCGCAAGAAGCACAACTCCCACCCTGGTGTAGAGGTTACAGCAAGACCCTCTGTCAACCTGGCATTCCCCAACATGTGTTGACTACCGTTCTCACCATCACTGCCCAGCATGGCCTTTTGGAGGGCATGAAAAAGACCACCTGAAATGTCACAGGAGAGGGGCTCTTTGTCGGAGATTTTGCGTTCTTTGTTTAGGAAGGGGAACAGTTCAGGGTAATGTCCTTGCATTGCAAGCTGAAGGTTGCAGGTTCAATGCTCAGTGCCTCCATGTAAGGAAAAAGACAGGGGGAAAAGTCGCACACCTGAGACCCTCTACCAAAAAGAGAGATACAATACAGTGCAAGAGAGACCCATGCTCTATCCTGATATAATCCCTTTTTAAAAAGGTGCACTTTAAAAAAAAAAAAACAACTACGCGAGGCCACAAAACGATACCGCAGAAAGAACAAGATGAATTTAGAAAGGGACTACTTACTTGGACGACTCTGTCTTCAAATTCCTGCAGCCTGTTAATGATCTGGCTATCACTGCATTTTACCAGGAAGAGATCAAAGGAGAGAAAGAGAAATGAACCAGTAAGATAATATATAATTGGAATTTGTAAGCTTAACTGTATTATTTTTTAATCGCACTGTTTTTTAAAGCTACTTTTTAATCATCTTGTCTATTATGTACTCATTCATTCATGTACACACGTGGTTTGATACAGTAACGTCTCTCAACAGTTTACGCTTCTAGTGCAATATAAACACGAAATGAACATAATTAAACTCTTTTAAAGATAATAAACATTTTTTAAAAATATACAAAAATAGAGTAACTGTCATGAACTGAGGAAGGCAGCAGAAACGTGTGTTTTCAGGGAATATTTAAAACTCAAAGCAGCCTCCATCTCTTGGACTACTCAGGGAGTAGAGGTGGTTCGACAAAGTGAGTGACGCCACTGAGAACCCTACAATACTGAAAAGGCCTGTCTTTTCAATGTCATGTAATGGCATTCCCCAGACCAAGGTACTATGGGCTACAATTCCCATCATCCCTGACCACATACTGCAACGGCTAAAGCTGATGGGACTTCAAATCACCTCTCTAGCACCCAACTGGAGACGGCCACTTTACAAGAACATGGCCAACTAAAACAGAAGGATGATTCTCTCACCTGTACACTTCCCCTTCGATCACTTTTCGGCCACACTGTCCATAGGAATTGTTGCCCATGCTGAACACTGAAATATAGATATGGGATGCTATTAGAGAACTAACAAGTACCACCACCACCCTTACAACAAAAGAGAAAGAAAGAGTGAACCAGGCTAAATGGAGATTTTTGTTTTCCATAGGCACACCCTTTCCAGCTAATGGCCGTTGTATATCTGAAAAGGCCACACCAATAGCTAAAAACATGGCAGACAACCCACCCACCCTGCTTCAGACTACATTTATTCACCCAGTCCAGCACTGTCTGGCAGTTGTCGTTTTCCAGGGTTTCAGGAAAAACGTTTTCCTAGTTCTACCTGGAGATCTCTAGTATACCCTGATGATCTCCCATCCAAGGACCGAACAGGTCTGGTCATACTCAGATTATGAAATCAGACATATTCAAGGTGGCATGGTGATCTAACCTAAACTTTTACTCTTGGGAATGAATTCTCTTCCTTCTCAGTCCCCAATCTTCACTCTCCCAAGAACGTAGGTCGATGGTTAGCTTACACTTTGTAAACAGCTTAATACATCAGTAAGCGGTATAGCAATGTACTTGCTATTGCTACTGGGTACATTCCTAGCCCAACCTCCCATGTCTAGACAGTGTGCCCATAAAAAAGTTTCTTTCATTTTTATTCTAAACTGCGTTTTTCCGCCTAAAAAAGCACTATACGCCTGTATACATCACTAGAATTTTGCACAACCGAGTGTGGAATTGACTCTTAGGACTGGTTTTTTTGTGATTGGAGGAGGAAAAGCCCCTTTAGAAGTAGCCCTGGCACACTCAAGATCAAAAAACTCATAAATACACGAAACAGATGTAACCATATAAGTCAACCTCACATAAGAGTCGAGGGCAGTTTTCAGGGCCAAAATTATGGATCCTGATACGACCCGTGAAAAAGTCATGAAAAAAACTTAAGGGCATAAAATAAAAGACGTAAAGGATGAAGGAAAGGAAAAGAACTGCCTTTTTCCAGCCAAGCATTCAAAAAATTCAGAAGCAGCACCACAGTGGACAGAACAGAGATGATCAATAATTTTTCTAGGTGCTCCCAGAGAAAGGGACAGTTCCTTTTTTTGATAAGTGACAGTATTTATACTGACCCGTGGATAAGTCAACCCAGGTTTTGTGGGTCACTTTTTTGATTAAAATTTCTAGACTTATACATAAAGTAATTCGAATTTGCAGGAGTCCCATCTTACCTCCTTCTGTGTCCGTCAGCACTAAAGAATGTGCTCTCCCGCAGGACACTTGCAAGACCTGGGTCTGCTGAGGCTTGTCCAGAGGCAGTGGGACTGGGCTGGGCTCCAAGACGTACTCGTAGCCTTTTCCTTTTCAAAAAATGCGTATGTAATAAAAGAAAAGACAAACATTGTTTTTAGTGATTTGGAAAAAAAAATCAATAAGCCAGGGTAAAATACCCCAAATACGTAATAACAGAGCAGCATCTAAAAGTACACAAGACTATCACACTGCCAAGAAAAACTGGCAAGTTTGTGATTACGTGCTTTCAAACCAACTCTGATTTATGGTGACCCTCTGTCTTATTTTCGAGGAAACGTGGTATATTAACAATCACTCATGTCAGCTAAAGCCGCCAGACCAGAATTTGAATTTCTGGAAAGGGAAGCCTAATGACAATGATGGTTTATACCTACCATGTTTCCCCGAATATAAGAGAGTGTCTTATATTAATTTTTGCTCCCAAAGATGCGCTAGGTCTTCTTTTCAGGGGATGTCTTATTTTTCCATGAAGAAGAATTCACATTTATTGTTGAACCCAAAATATGAACATTTATTATATACTGTATATATGTTTGTATACAAAAACTTTGCTAGGTCTTACTTTCCGGGGAGGCCGTATATTTAGCAAAACCTCTACTAAGTCTTATTTTCAGAGAATGTCTTATTTTCGGGGAAACAGGGTATATGGTTGTTTGTTGTAGACCCACATGTTTCCTCCCTTAGTGGTATTTGGCCTTTATCTCAACTTTGTTTTATTGCGATTTTAAATAAAATTAATTTTTTTAGTCTCCGTTCTTACTTACCTCGATCTCTCCTGCTCTGGTGGAATCCAATCTGAGAGTCTTTGTTCAGGCCCATGCCCCAAACTTTGGTAACGTCCATGGTTCGGGAGGAGAGGAGCGTGAATCCATAGCCGCACGCAGCAGAGGAGATCTTTTCAAAAATATAGAACAACGTTTAGTTTTGTTTTGCGCTGGATACAAGAGAGATCGCAAAGCAAGGTTAGGAAGCAAGTAACCTTTGTGTTGTTGGACCACAAATCCCATCAAGATCTGTCAGGAACTAGTTAAACTTTATTACCCAGAATCAGAAATTCACGCTTCTTTGGTTATCGAGAAGCTTTATTCAACCCTGTTTCCCCGAAAATAAGACATCCCCCCAAAATAAGACCTAGTAGAGGTTTTGCTGGATTGCTAAATATAAGGCCTCCCCTGAAAGGAAGACCTAGCAAAGTTTTTGCATATAAATATATATATACAGTATATAAGAAATGTTCATTTTTTGTTGTTCAAAAATAAATGTGAATCTTCTTCTTCATGGAAAAATAAGACATCCCCTGAAAATAAGACCTAGCGCACCTTCGGGAGCAAAAATTAATATAAGACACTGTCTTATTTCCAGGGAAACATGGTAAGATCAGGGATGATATACAAGCGAGCAAGTGGTGTCTCTGTAGGGTAATTCATGTTTCCTAAGAATGGGGGTCTGTGTATTCCTGCACGGAATAATAGGAGTCCGTGTATTCCTGCATGGCAGAATGGGAGTCTATTCCTGCATGGTAGAATGTGGGTCTCCCCCAACTCTTCCCTGATTCTGTGTATTCCTGCACGGCATAATGGGAGTCTGTTTATTCCTGCATGGCAGAATGGGAGCCTCCCTCAGCTTTTCTCTGATTCTGTGTATTTCTGCATGGCAGAATGAGGATTCTGTGTATTCCTGCATGTCAGAATGGGAGTCCGTGTATTCCTGCATGGCAGAATGGGGGTCTCCCCCAACTCTCCCCTGATTCTCTGTATTCCTGCATGGCAGAATGGGGGTCTCCCCCAACTCTCCCCTGATTCTCTGTATTCCTGCATGGCAGAATGGGGGTCTCCCCCAACTCTCCCCTGATTCTCTGTATTCCTGCATGGCAGAATGGGGGTCTCCCCCAACTCTCCCCTGATTCTCTGTATTCCTGCATGGCAGAATGGGGGTCTCCCCCAACTCTCCCCTGATTCTCTGTATTCCTGCATGGCAGAATGGGGGTCTCCCCCAACTCTCCCCTGATTCTCTGTATTCCTGCACGGCAGAATGAGGAGTCTGTGTATTCCTGCATGGCAGAATGGGAGTCTGTGTATTTCTGCATGGCAGAATAGGAGTCTGTGTATTCCTGCATGGCAGAATGGGTGTCTCCCCCAACTCTCCCCTGATTCTCTGTATTCCTGCACGGCAGAATGAGGAGTCTGTGTATTCCTGCATGGCAGAATAGGAGTCTGTGTATTCCTGCAGGGCAGAATAGGAGTCTGTGTATTCCTGCATGGCAGAATGGGAGTCTGTGTATTTCTGCATGGCAGAATAGGAGTCTGTGTATTCCTGCATGGCAGAATGGGTGTCTCCCCCAACTCTCCCCTGATTCTCTGTATTCCTGCACGGCAGAATGAGGAGTCTGTGTATTCCTGCATGGGAGAATAGGAGTCTGTGTATTCCTGCAGGGCAGAATAGGAGTCTGTGTATTCCTGCATGGCAGAATGGGAGTCTGTGTATTTCTGCATGGCAGAATAGGAGTCTGTGTATTCCTGCATGGCAGAATGGGTGTCTCCCCCAACTCTCCCCTGATTCTCTGTATTCCTGCACGGCAGAATGAGGAGTCTGTGTATTCCTGCATGGCAGAATAGGAGTCTGTGTATTCCTGCAGGGCAGAATAGGAGTCTGTGTATTCCTGCATGGCAGAATGGGAGTCTGTGTATTTCTGCATGGCAGAATAGGAGTCTGTGTATTCCTGCAGGGCAGAATAGGAGTCTGTGTATTCCTGCATGGCAGAATGGGAGTCTGTGTATTTCTGCATGGCAGAATAGGAGTCTGTGTATTCCTGCATGGCAGAATGGGTGTCTCCCCCAACTCTCCCCTGATTCTCTGTATTCCTGCACGGCAGAATGAGGAGTCTGTGTATTCCTGCATGGCAGAATAGGAGTCTGTGTATTCCTGCAGGGCAGAATAGGAGTCTGTGTATTCCTGCATGGCAGAATGGGAGTCTGTGTATTTCTGCATGGCAGAATGGGAGTCTGTGTATTTCTGCATGGCAGAATGGGAGTCTGTGTATTCCTGCAGGGCAGAATAGGAGTCTGTGTATTCCTGCATGGCAGAATGGGAGTCTGTGTATTTCTGCATGGCAGAATAGGAGTCTGTGTATTCCTGCATGGCAGAATGGGTGTCTCCCCCAACTCTCCCCTGATTCTCTGTATTCCTGCACGGCAGAATGAGGAGTCTGTGTATTCCTGCATGGCAGAATAGGAGTCTGTGTATTCCTGCAGGGCAGAATAGGAGTCTGTGTATTCCTGCATGGCAGAATGGGAGTCTGTGTATTTCTGCATGGCAGAATAGGAGTCTGTGTATTCCTGCATGGCAGAATGGGTGTCTCCCCCAACTCTCCCCTGATTCTCTGTATTCCTGCACGGCAGAATGAGGAGTCTGTGTATTCCTGCAGGGCAGAATAGGAGTCTGTGTATTCCTGCATGGCAGAATGGGAGTCTGTGTATTTCTGCATGGCAGAATAGGAGTCTGTGTATTCCTGCAGGGCAGAATAGGAGTCTGTGTATTCCTGCATGGCAGAATGGGAGTCTGTGTATTCCTGCATGGCAGAATAGGAGTCTGTGTATTCCTGCATGGCAGAATGAGTGTCTCCCCCAACTCTCCCCTGATTCTCTGTATTCCTGCACGGCAGAATGAGGAGTCTGTGTATTCCTGCATGGCAGAATAGGAGTCTGTGTATTCCTGCAGGGCAGAATAGGAGTCTGTGTATTCCTGCATGGCAGAATGGGAGTCTGTGTATTTCTGCATGGCAGAATAGGAGTCTGTGTATTCCTGCATGGCAGAATGGGAGTCTGTGTATTCCTGCATGGCAGAATGGGAGTCTGTGTATTTCTGCATGGCAGAATAGGAGTCTGTGTATTCCTGCATGGCAGAATGGGTGTCTCCCCCAACTCTCCCCTGATTCTCTGTATTCCTGCAGGGCAGAATAGGAGTCTGTGTATTCCTGCATGGCAGAATAGGAGTCTGTGTATTCCTGCAGGGCAGAATAGGAGTCTGTGTATTCCTGCATGGCAGAATGGGAGTCTGTGTATTTCTGCATGGCAGAATAGGAGTCTGTGTATTCCTGCAGGGCAGAATAGGAGTCTGTGTATTCCTGCATGGCAGAATGGGAGTCTGTGTATTTCTGCATGGCAGAATAGGAGTCTGTGTATTCCTGCATGGCAGAATGGGTGTCTCCCCCAACTCTCCCCTGATTCTCTGTATTCCTGCACGGCAGAATGAGGAGTCTGTGTATTCCTGCATGGCAGAATAGGAGTCTGTGTATTCCTGCAGGGCAGAATAGGAGTCTGTGTATTCCTGCATGGCAGAATGGGAGTCTGTGTATTTCTGCATGGCAGAATAGGAGTCTGTGTATTCCTGCATGGCAGAATGGGTGTCTCCCCCAACTCTCCCCTGATTCTCTGTATTCCTGCACGGCAGAATGAGGAGTCTGTGTATTCCTGCATGGCAGAATAGGAGTCTGTGTATTCCTGCAGGGCAGAATAGGAGTCTGTGTATTCCTGCATGGCAGAATGGGAGTCTGTGTATTCCTGCATGGCAGAATAGGAGTCTGTGTATTCCTGCATGGCAGAATGGGTGTCTCCCCCAACTCTCCCCTGATTCTCTGTATTCCTGCACGGCAGAATGAGGAGTCTGTGTATTCCTGCATGGCAGAATAGGAGTCTGTGTATTCCTGCAGGGCAGAATAGGAGTCTGTGTATTCCTGCATGGCAGAATGGGAGTCTGTGTATTTCTGCATGGCAGAATAGGAGTCTGTGTATTCCTGCAGGGCAGAATAGGAGTCTGTGTATTCCTGCATGGCAGAATGGGAGTCTGTGTATTCCTGCATGGCAGAATAGGAGTCTGTGTATTCCTGCATGGCAGAATGGGTGTCTCCCCCAACTCTCCCCTGATTCTCTGTATTCCTGCACGGCAGAATGAGGAGTCTGTGTATTCCTGCATGGCAGAATAGGAGTCTGTGTATTCCTGCAGGGCAGAATAGGAGTCTGTGTATTCCTGCATGGCAGAATGGGAGTCTGTGTATTTCTGCATGGCAGAATAGGAGTCTGTGTATTCCTGCATGGCAGAATGGGTGTCTCCCCCAACTCTCCCCTGATTCTCTGTATTCCTGCAGGGCAGAATAGGAGTCTGTGTATTCCTGCATGGCAGAATGGGAGTCTGTGTATTCCTGCATGGCAGAATAGGAGTCTGTGTATTCCTGCATGGCAGAATGGGAGTCTGTGTATTCCTGCATGGCAGAATAGGAGTCTGTGTATTCCTGCATGGCAGAATGGGAGTCTGTGTATTCCTGCATGGCAGAATGGGAGTCTGTGTATTCCTGCATGGCAGAATGGGAGTCTGTGTATTCCTGCATGGCAGAATAGGAGTCTGTGTATTCCTGCATGGCAGAATAGGAGTCTGTGTATTCCTGCATGGCAGAATGGGAGTCTGTGTATTTCTGCATGGCAGAATAGGAGTCTGTGTATTCCTGCATGGCAGAATGGGAGTCTGTGTATTCCTGCATGGCAGAATGGGTGTCTCCCCCAACTCTCCCCTGATTCTCTGTATTCCTGCAGGGCAGAATGAGGAGTCTGTGTATTCCTGCATGGCAGAATGGGAGTCTGTGTATTTCTGCATGGCAGAATAGGAGTCTGTGTATTCCTGCATGGCAGAATGGGAGTCTGTGTATTCCTGCATGGCAGAATGGGAGTCTGTGTATTTCTGCATGGCAGAATAGGAGTCTGTGTATTCCTGCATGGCAGAATGGGTGTCTCCCCCAACTCTCCCCTGATTCTCTGTATTCCTGCAGGGCAGAATAGGAGTCTGTGTATTCCTGCATGGCAGAATAGGAGTCTGTGTATTCCTGCAGGGCAGAATAGGAGTCTGTGTATTCCTGCATGGCAGAATGGGAGTCTGTGTATTCCTGCAGGGCAGAATAGGAGTCTGTGTATTCCTGCAGGGCAGAATAGGAGTCTGTGTATTCCTGCAGGGCAGAATAGGAGTCTGTGTATTCCTGCATGGCAGAATGGGAGTCTGTGTATTTCTGCATGGCAGAATAGGAGTCTGTGTATTCCTGCATGGCAGAATGGGAGTCTGTGTATTCCTGCATGGCAGAATGGGTGTCTCCCCCAACTCTCCCCTGATTCTCTGTATTCCTGCAGGGCAGAATGAGGAGTCTGTGTATTCCTGCATGGCAGAATGGGAGTCTGTGTATTTCTGCATGGCAGAATAGGAGTCTGTGTATTCCTGCATGGCAGAATGGGAGTCTGTGTATTCCTGCATGGCAGAATGGGAGTCTGTGTATTTCTGCATGGCAGAATGGGTGTCTCCCCCAACTCTCCCCTGATTCTCTGTATTCCTGCAGGGCAGAATAGGAGTCTGTGTATTCCTGCATGGCAGAATAGGAGTCTGTGTATTCCTGCAGGGCAGAATAGGAGTCTGTGTATTCCTGCAGGGCAGAATAGGAGTCTGTGTATTCCTGCATGGCAGAATGGGAGTCTGTGTATTCCTGCAGGGCAGAATAGGAGTCTGTGTATTCCTGCAGGGCAGAATAGGAGTCTGTGTATTCCTGCAGGGCAGAATAGGAGTCTGTGTATTCCTGCATGGCAGAATGGGAGTCTGTGTATTCCTGCATGGCAGAATGGGAGTCTGTGTATTCCTGCATGGCAGAATAGGAGTCTGTGTATTCCTGCATGGCAGAATGGGTGTCTCCCCCAACTCTCCCCTGATTCTCTGTATTCCTGCACGGCAGAATGAGGAGTCTGTGTATTCCTGCATGGCAGAATAGGAGTCTGTGTATTCCTGCAGGGCAGAATAGGAGTCTGTGTATTCCTGCATGGCAGAATGGGAGTCTGTGTATTTCTGCATGGCAGAATAGGAGTCTGTGTATTCCTGCAGGGCAGAATAGGAGTCTGTGTATTCCTGCATGGCAGAATGGGAGTCTGTGTATTCCTGCATGGCAGAATAGGAGTCTGTGTATTCCTGCATGGCAGAATGGGTGTCTCCCCCAACTCTCCCCTGATTCTCTGTATTCCTGCACGGCAGAATGAGGAGTCTGTGTATTCCTGCATGGCAGAATAGGAGTCTGTGTATTCCTGCAGGGCAGAATAGGAGTCTGTGTATTCCTGCATGGCAGAATGGGAGTCTGTGTATTTCTGCATGGCAGAATAGGAGTCTGTGTATTCCTGCATGGCAGAATGGGTGTCTCCCCCAACTCTCCCCTGATTCTCTGTATTCCTGCAGGGCAGAATGAGGAGTCTGTGTATTCCTGCATGGCAGAATGGGAGTCTGTGTATTCCTGCATGGCAGAATAGGAGTCTGTGTATTCCTGCATGGCAGAATGGGAGTCTGTGTATTCCTGCATGGCAGAATAGGAGTCTGTGTATTCCTGCATGGCAGAATGGGAGTCTGTGTATTCCTGCATGGCAGAATGGGAGTCTGTGTATTCCTGCATGGCAGAATGGGAGTCTGTGTATTCCTGCATGGCAGAATAGGAGTCTGTGTATTCCTGCATGGCAGAATAGGAGTCTGTGTATTCCTGCATGGCAGAATGGGAGTCTGTGTATTTCTGCATGGCAGAATAGGAGTCTGTGTATTCCTGCATGGCAGAATGGGAGTCTGTGTATTCCTGCATGGCAGAATGGGTGTCTCCCCCAACTCTCCCCTGATTCTCTGTATTCCTGCAGGGCAGAATGAGGAGTCTGTGTATTCCTGCATGGCAGAATGGGAGTCTGTGTATTTCTGCATGGCAGAATAGGAGTCTGTGTATTCCTGCATGGCAGAATGGGAGTCTGTGTATTCCTGCATGGCAGAATGGGAGTCTGTGTATTTCTGCATGGCAGAATAGGAGTCTGTGTATTCCTGCATGGCAGAATGGGTGTCTCCCCCAACTCTCCCCTGATTCTCTGTATTCCTGCAGGGCAGAATAGGAGTCTGTGTATTCCTGCATGGCAGAATAGGAGTCTGTGTATTCCTGCAGGGCAGAATAGGAGTCTGTGTATTCCTGCATGGCAGAATGGGAGTCTGTGTATTCCTGCAGGGCAGAATAGGAGTCTGTGTATTCCTGCAGGGCAGAATAGGAGTCTGTGTATTCCTGCAGGGCAGAATAGGAGTCTGTGTATTCCTGCATGGCAGAATGGGAGTCTGTGTATTTCTGCATGGCAGAATAGGAGTCTGTGTATTCCTGCATGGCAGAATGGGAGTCTGTGTATTCCTGCATGGCAGAATGGGTGTCTCCCCCAACTCTCCCCTGATTCTCTGTATTCCTGCAGGGCAGAATGAGGAGTCTGTGTATTCCTGCATGGCAGAATGGGAGTCTGTGTATTTCTGCATGGCAGAATAGGAGTCTGTGTATTCCTGCATGGCAGAATGGGAGTCTGTGTATTCCTGCATGGCAGAATGGGAGTCTGTGTATTTCTGCATGGCAGAATAGGAGTCTGTGTATTCCTGCATGGCAGAATGGGTGTCTCCCCCAACTCTCCCCTGATTCTCTGTATTCCTGCAGGGCAGAATAGGAGTCTGTGTATTCCTGCATGGCAGAATAGGAGTCTGTGTATTCCTGCAGGGCAGAATAGGAGTCTGTGTATTCCTGCATGGCAGAATGGGAGTCTGTGTATTCCTGCAGGGCAGAATAGGAGTCTGTGTATTCCTGCAGGGCAGAATAGGAGTCTGTGTATTCCTGCAGGGCAGAATAGGAGTCTGTGTATTCCTGCATGGCAGAATGGGAGTCTGTGTATTTCTGCATGGCAGAATAGGAGTCTGTGTATTCCTGCATGGCAGAATGGGAGTCTGTGTATTCCTGCATGGCAGAATAGGAGTCTGTGTATTCCTGCATGGCAGAATGGGAGTCTGTGTATTCCTGCAGGGCAGAATAGGAGTCTGTGTATTCCTGCATGGCAGAATGGGAGTCTGTGTATTTCTGCATGGCAGAATAGGAGTCTGTGTATTCCTGCATGGCAGAATAGGAGTCTGTGTATTCCTGCATGGCAGAATAGGAGTCTGTGTATTCCTGCATGGCAGAATGGGTGTCTCCCCCAACTCTCCCCTGATTCTCTGTATTCCTGCACGGCAGAATGAGGAGTCTGTGTATTCCTGCATGGCAGAATAGGAGTCTGTGTATTCCTGCAGGGCAGAATAGGGGTCTGTGTATTCCTGCAGGGCAGAATAGGGGTCTGTGTATTCCTGCATGGCAGAATGGGAGTCTGTGTATTTCTGCATGGCAGAATAGGAGTCTGTGTATTCCTGCATGGCAGAATGGGTGTCTCCCCCAACTCTCCCCTGATTCTCTGTATTCCTGCACGGCAGAATGAGGAGTCTGTGTATTCCTGCATGGCAGAATAGGAGTCTGTGTATTCCTGCAGGGCAGAATAGGGGTCTGTGTATTCCTGCAGGGCAGAATAGGAGTCTGTGTATTCCTGCAGGGCAGAATAGGAGTCTGTGTATTCCTGCATGGCAGAATAGGAGTCTGTGTATTTCTGCATGGCAGAATGGGAGTCTGTGTATTCCTGCATGGCAGAATAGGAGTCTGTGTATTCCTGCAGGGCAGAATAGGAGTCTGTGTATTCCTGCAGGGCAGAATAGGGGTCTGTGTATTCCTGCAGGGCAGAATAGGAGTCTGTGTATTCCTGCAGGGCAGAATAGGAGTCTGTGTATTTCTGCATGGCAGAATGGGAGTCTGTGTATTTCTGCATGGCAGAATAGGAGTCTGTGTATTCCTGCATGGCAGAATAGGAGTCTGTGTATTCCTGCAGGGCAGAATAGGGGTCTGTGTATTCCTGCAGGGCAGAATAGGAGTCTGTGTATTCCTGCAGGGCAGAATAGGAGTCTGTGTATTCCTGCATGGCAGAATAGGAGTCTGTGTATTTCTGCATGGCAGAATGGGAGTCTGTGTATTCCTGCATGGCAGAATAGGAGTCTGTGTATTCCTGCAGGGCAGAATAGGAGTCTGTGTATTCCTGCAGGGCAGAATAGGGGTCTGTGTATTCCTGCAGGGCAGAATAGGAGTCTGTGTATTCCTGCAGGGCAGAATAGGAGTCTGTGTATTTCTGCATGGCAGAATGGGAGTCTGTGTATTTCTGCATGGCAGAATAGGAGTCTGTGTATTCCTGCATGGCAGAATGGGAGTCTGTGTATTCCTGCATGGCAGAATGGGAGTCTGTGTATTTCTGCATGGCAGAATAGGAGTCTGTGTATTCCTGCATGGCAGAATGGGAGTCTGTGTATTCCTGCATGGCAGAATGGGAGTCTGTGTATTCCTGCATGGCAGAATGGGTGTCTCCCCCAGCTCTCCCCTGATTCTGTGTATTCCTGCATGGCAGAATGGGGGTCTGTGTATTCCTGCAGGGCAGAATAGGAGTCTGTGTATTCCTGCAGGGCAGAATAGGAGTCTGTGTATTCCTGCAGGGCAGAATAGGAGTCTGTGTATTCCTGCATGGCAGAATGGGAGTCTGTGTATTCCTGCAGGGCAGAATAGGAGTCTGTGTATTCCTGCAGGGCAGAATAGGAGTCTGTGTATTCCTGCAGGGCAGAATAGGAGTCTGTGTATTCCTGCATGGCAGAATGGGAGTCTGTGTATTCCTGCATGGCAGAATGGGAGTCTGTGTATTTCTGCATGGCAGAATGGGAGTCTGTGTATTCCTGCATGGCAGAATGGGTGTCTCCCCCAGCTCTCCCCTGATTCTGTGTATTCCTGCATGGCAGAATGGGGGTCTGTGTATTCCTGCAGGGCAGAATAGGAGTCTGTGTATTCCTGCATGGCAGAATAGGAGTCTGTGTATTCCTGCAGGGCAGAATAGGAGTCTGTGTATTCCTGCATGGCAGAATGGGAGTCTGTGTATTCCTGCAGGGCAGAATAGGAGTCTGTGTATTCCTGCAGGGCAGAATAGGAGTCTGTGTATTCCTGCAGGGCAGAATAGGAGTCTGTGTATTCCTGCATGGCAGAATGGGAGTCTGTGTATTTCTGCATGGCAGAATAGGAGTCTGTGTATTCCTGCATGGCAGAATGGGAGTCTGTGTATTCCTGCATGGCAGAATAGGAGTCTGTGTATTCCTGCATGGCAGAATGGGAGTCTGTGTATTCCTGCAGGGCAGAATAGGAGTCTGTGTATTCCTGCATGGCAGAATGGGAGTCTGTGTATTTCTGCATGGCAGAATAGGAGTCTGTGTATTCCTGCATGGCAGAATAGGAGTCTGTGTATTCCTGCATGGCAGAATAGGAGTCTGTGTATTCCTGCATGGCAGAATGGGTGTCTCCCCCAACTCTCCCCTGATTCTCTGTATTCCTGCACGGCAGAATGAGGAGTCTGTGTATTCCTGCATGGCAGAATAGGAGTCTGTGTATTCCTGCAGGGCAGAATAGGGGTCTGTGTATTCCTGCAGGGCAGAATAGGGGTCTGTGTATTCCTGCATGGCAGAATGGGAGTCTGTGTATTTCTGCATGGCAGAATAGGAGTCTGTGTATTCCTGCATGGCAGAATGGGTGTCTCCCCCAACTCTCCCCTGATTCTCTGTATTCCTGCACGGCAGAATGAGGAGTCTGTGTATTCCTGCATGGCAGAATAGGAGTCTGTGTATTCCTGCAGGGCAGAATAGGGGTCTGTGTATTCCTGCAGGGCAGAATAGGAGTCTGTGTATTCCTGCAGGGCAGAATAGGAGTCTGTGTATTCCTGCATGGCAGAATAGGAGTCTGTGTATTTCTGCATGGCAGAATGGGAGTCTGTGTATTCCTGCATGGCAGAATAGGAGTCTGTGTATTCCTGCAGGGCAGAATAGGAGTCTGTGTATTCCTGCAGGGCAGAATAGGGGTCTGTGTATTCCTGCAGGGCAGAATAGGAGTCTGTGTATTCCTGCATGGCAGAATGGGAGTCTGTGTATTCCTGCATGGCAGAATGGGAGTCTGTGTATTTCTGCATGGCAGAATGGGAGTCTGTGTATTCCTGCAGGGCAGAATAGGAGTCTGTGTATTCCTGCATGGCAGAATGGGAGTCTGTGTATTCCTGCAGGGCAGAATGGGAGTCTGTGTATTCCTGCATGGCAGAATGGGAGTCTGTGTATTTCTGCATGGCAGAATAGGAGTCTGTGTATTCCTGCATGGCAGAATGGGAGTCTGTGTATTCCTGCATGGCAGAATGGGAGTCTGTGTATTTCTGCATGGCAGAATAGGAGTCTGTGTATTCCTGCATGGCAGAATGGGTGTCTCCCCCAACTCTCCCCTGATTCTCTGTATTCCTGCACGGCAGAATGAGGAGTCTGTGTATTCCTGCATGGCAGAATAGGAGTCTGTGTATTCCTGCAGGGCAGAATAGGGGTCTGTGTATTCCTGCAGGGCAGAATAGGAGTCTGTGTATTCCTGCAGGGCAGAATAGGAGTCTGTGTATTCCTGCATGGCAGAATAGGAGTCTGTGTATTTCTGCATGGCAGAATGGGAGTCTGTGTATTCCTGCATGGCAGAATAGGAGTCTGTGTATTCCTGCAGGGCAGAATAGGAGTCTGTGTATTCCTGCAGGGCAGAATAGGGGTCTGTGTATTCCTGCAGGGCAGAATAGGAGTCTGTGTATTCCTGCATGGCAGAATGGGAGTCTGTGTATTCCTGCATGGCAGAATGGGAGTCTGTGTATTCCTGCATGGCAGAATGGGAGTCTGTGTATTTCTGCATGGCAGAATGGGAGTCTGTGTATTTCTGCATGGCAGAATGGGAGTCTGTGTATTTCTGCATGGCAGAATGGGAGTCTGTGTATTCCTGCATGGCAGAATGGGAGTCTGTGTATTCCTGCATGGCAGAATGGGAGTCTGTGTATTTCTGCATGGCAGAATAGGAGTCTGTGTATTCCTGCATGGCAGAATGGGAGTCTGTGTATTCCTGCATGGCAGAATGGGAGTCTGTGTATTCCTGCATGGCAGAATAGGAGTCTGTGTATTCCTGCATGGCAGAATAGGAGTCTGTGTATTCCTGCATGGCAGAATGGGAGTCTGTGTATTTCTGCATGGCAGAATGGGAGTCTGTGTATTCCTGCATGGCAGAATAGGAGTCTGTGTATTCCTGCATGGCAGAATGGGAGTCTGTGTATTCCTGCATGGCAGAATAGGAGTCTGTGTATTCCTGCATGGCAGAATGGGAGTCTGTGTATTTCTGCATGGCAGAATGGGAGTCTGTGTATTTCTGCATGGCAGAATGGGAGTCTGTGTATTTCTGCATGGCAGAATAGGAGTCTGTGTATTCCTGCATGGCAGAATGGGAGTCTGTGTATTTCTGCATGGCAGAATGGGAGTCTGTGTATTTCTGCATGGCAGAATAGGAGTCTGTGTATTCCTGCATGGCAGAATAGGAGTCTGTGTATTCCTGCATGGCAGAATAGGAGTCTGTGTATTCCTGCATGGCAGAATAGGAGTCTGTGTATTCCTGCATGGCAGAATAGGAGTCTGTGTATTCCTGCATGGCAGAATGGGAGTCTGTGTATTCCTGCATGGCAGAATGGGAGTCTGTGTATTTCTGCATGGCAGAATGGGAGTCTGTGTATTCCTGCAGGGCAGAATAGGAGTCTGTGTATTCCTGCATGGCAGAATAGGAGTCTGTGTATTCCTGCATGGCAGAATGGGAGTCTGTGTATTCCTGCATGGCAGAATGGGAGTCTGTGTATTCCTGCATGGCAGAATGGGAGTCTGTGTATTTCTGCATGGCAGAATGGGAGTCTGTGTATTTCTGCATGGCAGAATGGGAGTCTGTGTATTTCTGCATGGCAGAATAGGAGTCTGTGTATTCCTGCATGGCAGAATGGGAGTCTGTGTATTCCTGCATGGCAGAATAGGAGTCTGTGTATTCCTGCATGGCAGAATGGGAGTCTGTGTATTTCTGCATGGCAGAATGGGAGTCTGTGTATTTCTGCATGGCAGAATGGGAGTCTGTGTATTTCTGCATGGCAGAATGGGAGTCTGTGTATTTCTGCATGGCAGAATAGGAGTCTGTGTATTCCTGCATGGCAGAATGGGAGTCTGTGTATTTCTGCATGGCAGAATGGGAGTCTGTGTATTTCTGCATGGCAGAATAGGAGTCTGTGTATTCCTGCATGGCAGAATAGGAGTCTGTGTATTCCTGCATGGCAGAATGGGAGTCTGTGTATTTCTGCATGGCAGAATAGGAGTCTGTGTATTCCTGCATGGCAGAATGGGAGTCTGTGTATTCCTGCATGGCAGAATAGGAGTCTGTGTATTTCTGCATGGCAGAATGGGAGTCTGTGTATTTCTGCATGGCAGAATAGGAGTCTGTGTATTCCTGCATGGCAGAATGGGAGTCTGTGTATTTCTGCATGGCAGAATGGGAGTCTGTGTATTTCTGCATGGCAGAATAGGAGTCTGTGTATTCCTGCATGGCAGAATGGGAGTCTGTGTATTTCTGCATGGCAGAATGGGAGTCTGTGTATTTCTGCATGGCAGAATGGGAGTCTGTGTATTTCTGCATGGCAGAATAGGAGTCTGTGTATTCCTGCATGGCAGAATGGGAGTCTGTGTATTTCTGCATGGCAGAATAGGAGTCTGTGTATTCCTGCATGGCAGAATGGGAGTCTGTGTATTCCTGCATGGCAGAATAGGAGTCTGTGTATTTCTGCATGGCAGAATGGGAGTCTGTGTATTTCTGCATGGCAGAATGGGAGTCTGTGTATTTCTGCATGGCAGAATGGGAGTCTGTGTATTTCTGCATGGCAGAATAGGAGTCTGTGTATTCCTGCATGGCAGAATGGGAGTCTGTGTATTTCTGCATGGCAGAATGGGAGTCTGTGTATTTCTGCATGGCAGAATAGGAGTCTGTGTATTCCTGCATGGCAGAATAGGAGTCTGTGTATTCCTGCATGGCAGAATAGGAGTCTGTGTATTCCTGCATGGCAGAATGGGAGTCTGTGTATTCCTGCATGGCAGAATGGGAGTCTGTGTATTCCTGCATGGCAGAATGGGAGTCTGTGTATTCCTGCATGGCAGAATGGGAGTCTGTGTATTCCTGCATGGCAGAATGGGTGTCTCCCCCAGCTCTCCCCTGATTCTGTGTATTCCTGCATGGCAGAATGGGAGTCTGTGTATTTCTGCATGGCAGAATGGGAGTCTGTGTATTCCTGCATGGCAGAATGGGAGTCTGTGTATTTCTGCATGGCAGAATAGGAGTCTGTGTATTCCTGCATGGCAGAATGGGAGTCTGTGTATTCCTGCATGGCAGAATGGGAGTCTGTGTATTCCTGCATGGCAGAATGGGAGTCTGTGTATTCCTGCATGGCAGAATGGGAGTCTGTGTATTCCTGCATGGCAGAATAGGAGTCTGTGTATTCCTGCATGGCAGAATGGGAGTCTGTGTATTTCTGCATGGCAGAATGGGAGTCTGTGTATTTCTGCATGGCAGAATGGGAGTCTGTGTATTTCTGCATGGCAGAATAGGAGTCTGTGTATTCCTGCATGGCAGAATGGGAGTCTGTGTATTTCTGCATGGCAGAATGGGAGTCTGTGTATTTCTGCATGGCAGAATAGGAGTCTGTGTATTCCTGCATGGCAGAATAGGAGTCTGTGTATTCCTGCATGGCAGAATAGGAGTCTGTGTATTCCTGCATGGCAGAATAGGAGTCTGTGTATTCCTGCATGGCAGAATGGGAGTCTGTGTATTCCTGCATGGCAGAATGGGAGTCTGTGTATTTCTGCATGGCAGAATGGGAGTCTGTGTATTTCTGCATGGCAGAATAGGAGTCTGTGTATTCCTGCATGGCAGAATGGGTGTCTCCCCCAACTCTCCCCTGATTCTCTGTATTCCTGCACGGCAGAATGAGGAGTCTGTGTATTCCTGCATGGCAGAATAGGAGTCTGTGTATTCCTGCAGGGCAGAATAGGGGTCTGTGTATTCCTGCAGGGCAGAATAGGGGTCTGTGTATTCCTGCATGGCAGAATGGGAGTCTGTGTATTTCTGCATGGCAGAATAGGAGTCTGTGTATTCCTGCATGGCAGAATGGGAGTCTGTGTATTTCTGCATGGCAGAATGGGAGTCTGTGTATTCCTGCATGGCAGAATGGGTGTCTCCCCCAGCTCTCCCCTGATTCTGTGTATTCCTGCATGGCAGAATGGGGGTCTGTGTATTCCTGCAGGGCAGAGGGGCCTGACCTTCTCCTCCATCTCCAGGCGGTGAGGGACGGGCTGGACCCTCCTGGGCCTCTTCCTCTTCCCGGGGCCGTCGGGGAGGACGAAGGAGGGGAGGCCGAGGGCCCCGGAGAAGCAGAAGCCCCACACGAACAGACGGCCCTTCCGCTGAGAGGCCTGGGACTGGGCCTGACCAGCGTAGCGGTAGACGGGGGCCCCGGCCTCGGCCTCCTGCAGCTCCCTGGCGCTCCGCCTTCGACGCTGAGCCCCCTCGGACAGGCCTCGGACCGGGGGCCGCCCCAGAACCCGCCTCGACGCCCGGAACGAAGCCAGCGCCGCCATGATAGTAGGCCTCACTCACAAAACAGAAGCGTTGTTTTCTGCGCATGCGCGGCGTCCTGACCGCCATTTTGTTTCCCCTCACGCCTTTCGGTTCCCCGGATGTTGCGCATGCGCGGTGGCGTGGGCGCCATCTTTTCACGCCTCGCCTTTCGCTTTACTCTGTTTCTGCGCATGCGCGGCAGCGTGCGGCGCCATTTTGTTTCCACTCGTACCTTTCGCTTCCCCGGATGTTGCGCATGCGCAATGGCGTGGGCGCCATCTTTTTCATGCCTCACCTTTCGCTTGATTCTGCGCATGCGCGGCAGTGTAGAGCGGCGCCATCTTCTTTCGCTTTTTTTTGATTCTGCGCATGCGCCGCACTATGGGCGACGCCATTTTCCCTCCCTTTTTTTCGCACAAAGATTCTGCGCATGCGCGGAAGCGTGGCCGACTTTTATCTTCTTCCCTCACTGTTTTCACTTCTGCGCATGCGCAACAGCGTGCCTATCTTCTCAATGGCCTCTGAGTGGTCCTCTGGACTTCAGCTCCCAGAATCACTGGCTATTGGCCAAACTGGCAAGGGCTTCTGGGAGTTGAAGTCCAAAATACTTGAACTTTGGGCCTCACTGACATAAGAGCTAAGAGTATTCATCAAGAAATGTCTACAAAAGCAGTACAAAAGGGCTGTCCTCCTCCATGTTTATCCTATAAACAAAGCCATTATCTTTTTACATAACATTGGTCTCTTTTTTAGGGTTTTCCTCAAGGAAGCTGCTCAAAACAGCAACATGTGACTCACTACTTCGGATAAAATATCCCAGAGACTTTAGCCACGAAACCACGATGCCGTCATGCGATATACGGCTGAGTCTTTGAGGTGTCAAATAAGGGAAAATCCCAGTCTTTCCCGGTTCCTCTTTTGGCCACCTACACAATTGTCAAAAAGCACAAGTGTCGCCGCTCCCTGCCACGTCTGTTCCACTGAGAATGTGGAAACATGTCGAATTATCCATCCACTGTGTAGTCACAGGCATCACAACAACCAGTGTAGTCCAAGTAGACCACAAGTTGAGCATGAGCCAACAGTGCAATGCTGCAGCTAAAAAGGCCAATGCGATTTTAGGCTGCATCAATAGAAGTATAGTGTCTAGATCAAGGGAAGGAATAGTGCCACTCTATTCTGCTTTGGTCAGGCCCCACCTGGAATAAAACTGTGTCCAGTTCTGGGCACCGCAAGTCAAAAAGGATGTTGAGAAACTGGAGCATGTCCAAAATGGTGAAGGGTCTGGAAACCATGCCTTATGAGGAACGACTTAGGGAGCTGGGAATGTTTAGCCTAGAGAAGAGAAGGTTAAGAGGCAATAGGATAGCCCTGTTCAAATATTTGAAGGGATGTCACATTGAAGAGGGAGCGAGCTTGTTTTCTGCTGCTCCAGAGACTAGAACGCAAAACAATGGATATAAATTGCAGGAAAAGAGATTCCACCTCAACATTAGGAGGAACTTCCTGACAGTAAGGGCTGTTCGACAGTGGAACACACTCCTTCCTCGGAGATTGTGGTGGAGTCTCCTTCTTTGGAGGTCTTTAAACAGAGGCTGGATGGCCATCTGTCGGGGGTGCTTCGAATGAGAGTTCCTGCATGGCAGAATGGGGTTGGACTGGATGGCCCTTGGGGTCTCTTCCAGCTCTATGATTCTATGACCCATCAAAAACCAATCCAGTTATCAATTAAGTTATGGATTCTTTTGAAACCTTGCTACCGGAAAAAGTTCTAAGGCAAGAATTCAAAGATATAGCCATGTTAGTCTGTAGAATCAGTATGTGAAGAGACCTTGTAGCACCTTGGAGACTAACTATTAAAGGAAGATGCCAAACGCATCTGAGGAAGGAGGCGTAAGTCTACGAAAGCTCGTGCTGCCAACTTCTTTAGTTAGCAGGAGCCTATCTGCAAAAGAAACCCTCCGCATCGTAACTTGGATTGAAACAACATGCAGGCATCTGACTAACATCTCCCAATTGTTTTTATTCCCCTCCTGTTTGGTTTGTAACATCTTGCCCAATGATGAAAAAGCCCCTGGAGCTTCGAAAGCTTGCAACAAGTATACAGTATTGTGCATTTCGGTTGACCAATAAAAAGTATCACTGATGGATTTTTTTATTAATAATCTTTCATTATCTTTTCCCTGGTGTTGACCCAGCTAGACACTTGTGAATTTCTTCCCTGCCTGCCCAGAGTCTTATGCAAGAAAACTTTCTGGGGACAACAACCACTACAAACCAAAAGTTACACCCAAAGGATTTCCTATCTGTTGCAACAGTTGTCCTTTCCCCAGATCGGCCTATGCAACCTTTTCCTTCCTCAAACGATGATTGGAAATGCTATTTTCATACCAACGTGTTTATTTAAAAACATGTGTTTGTCTTGCATGTACATATTACTATCATATTTATCCACAGCGCACATCCCATAGCAACTATATTACATATCTATTATACAGATAAGCAGTAGTAGCAGTACAATCCAAATGTCATCCCCTGCCTCTCCCTCTCTCTCTAAAAAGTAATAATAATTACATTTAAATGATAGAACTAAGTCAGCCACCACAATAAGGCATAGCTACAAGCATGATTCAAAGATACAGCCACGTTAGTCTGTAGGATCCGTATGCAGAGATCTTGTAGCACCTTTGAGACTCACTGAAAGAAAGAAGTTGGCAGCGTGAGCTTTCAAAGGCTTAACTCTACTTC
Source organism: Urosaurus nigricauda (assembly GCA_034509955.1). NCBI lineage: Eukaryota > Metazoa > Chordata > Lepidosauria > Squamata > Phrynosomatidae > Urosaurus > Urosaurus nigricauda. Next base: position 23,154,351 of record JAOEGL010000010.1, read on the forward strand.
CTCAAATGCATTTGGTCTACTTTCTCTGATGCTACTCCAAATGCATAGGAGGAAGAAGTCTTAAGTCTACAAAAGCTCATGCTGCCAACTTTTTTCTTTCATTGCATCTCAAAGATCCTATAAGATCTCACTGCAGGCACTATGTTTCCCTGAGTGGCATTTATTCCCCCGTCAACCAATGATCACTCATGATACTGACAGACTTTCAGGCCTCCATGTCAGGATTTAGATCCACAGGATACTACTGGAGACAAGTCACTAATCTATCAGATTTTCAGGTATGAGAAGGGGAAATAATGAAGTACTAGCACAGTGCACCTAGATAAACCATGCAAGACTTCTCCTTTTGATATTATGCCCAAATGCAGGGCATACGTCATCGAAACGAATGCAAGCGAGGACGCCAGGTTCAGGAATAAACTGGTAGAGAAGCAAGAAAAAAACCTTTACAGGATCCACTCTGGACCAGCAAATTCTTTACAGGTGTTGCGATGCACAGAAATGGGAAACCGTGTTTTCCCTTCTCACTTAATTTTGCTCTTTGTGCTCTCTGAGCAGCGGGTCAGGATCAGGTCTTTACTGGGTCTCGGAGGGATGGCAGGTTGAGCTTTCGGCTGGTTACCTTCTGTCTCCTCCTTCTCCACTGTAAAATAAAAATACACTCATGAGTTTTGAAATCTATCCATCTGATCCTCGGGAGAAGTGGGAAATACAAATAAATTACGATAATAATAATAATAATAATAATAATACACAGGGCAGGTTAGAAACACATCCGTCAATCCATTCATTCAACCAAACATACAATATTCTGCAAAACCATTATACAAGGACAACGATTGTAGAAGATCCGTGGAACGCAACTCAACAGTGATGGGTTTCTTTCTCTGGCATTATTTGTTTGCGCCTCCCTATCCCCTGCTTCCTATTTTGTCTAAAAGAGAGTTTATGCTTTTGGAGGAAGAACCCAGTCTTTGGTTTATGTGGCTCTGTGAAATGATAGCCAACTCATCTGGTGAGGCTAGTCAATAGGACTATAGAGAAAATGGGACTACTAAAAAATGAGGGAATGGACCTATCAAGCTTGTACGGTGAACATATTCGAGAGGGAAAAGATTTAGCACCTTGGATGCTGCCTTAAAACCTGGAATAAAATTTTATTCCCTGGCTTGGATGGTCATTTCTGGTATGGCAGGAGGAGGTTACCATATATAAATGTATAACCTTCCTGTACAAATCGAGGCCAAAACTATGGATTTTGCTATGACCCATGGATAAGTTGAGAGTAAAATTTAGGGGCATATAGCAAAGGATTGAAAGGATGAAGCAAAGCAAAATAATATCAAAGAACTTTCCAAATTCCAGCAAACATAACTCCTTATGCTTACTCTTAAGGCTGGATGGATGAGAGAACAGAAGGGATTATTGCTTCCAGGACAGATTATACTCTTGCTTTTCACCATGATTTCTTCTTTTAAATAAGAATTAAGATACAGTACTTACATTGATCCATGGATAAGTCAACGCAGGTTTTCAGGGTCAATTTTTTTCACCTAAATTTCTAGACTATATACAGTATTTGAAGTCCAGCAATAGATCTTTATACATTTCTTTCCACTTGCAAAGCTTCTTGAAGATGCAGTGTTTCATTTTGAGATTCAAATTTTTAGGAAGCACACTGAACCCTTTTCTGAAATATAGGAATCTTCATTGTTGGCCATGGCTAAGAGGCAAAGGTGTCTTAGCAGGGCCATCTTTGCTATGTGTCAATGTGAGTCGAATGAGATGTTTTGGGGAGGTCCTAGTGAGGACCTCCCAAACTTACTGATAGCGCTGCCTTTGTTCAGGAGGTTGCTTCTCAGCTTCTTTCTGCTCTGCATGTATTTCACGCTGTTTCGCCTGTAGGTCTCTTGGCTGATCTGCTTGCGGCTTTGATTGTGGATGCTCTTGATGTTCCGGATGGTGGATCTGCCAGGTTGGAAGAGTGCGGGAAGAGAGAGAGAGAGAGAGAAGAAAGAGTTTTGCAATATCTCCACCTTGCACATCATTATTACCATCAGGATAGACCTTTGGTGGTAAAAGTCAAAGCCACCACGACAAACATAGGAAAAAGAGGAGGTAGGTCCCCATACGCCACAAGGATGGCCTTGATAGACCGTCTCAGCTTTTTCCTAAAAAATGCTGGAAATCATTGTTTGATTTGCGGGAAGGGTTGAGAATTCTTTATAACAGATCCTTCACTCTTACCAAACAAAACTAGCTTGTGCTCAGTTAAACCACTCAGTTCATAGTACAAAAATAGCTTGCACTCATTTAAACCAGTAGAGAGGAATGGAGAGGAGTCTTCCCAGTAGGCTTAGGCAAAAGCAAACTGCTGCGGCTTCTCTGAGCTTGTCTGTTCTACCTCTTTAAAAACTTTAAAAACATCTTGGCGGAGGGTATAGAAAATGCCTTCAAGACATACATACCTTCGAGGTGGGGCTACTTTGTTTTTCAGCTGATTGTTGTCTGGGGTTTTCTCTTCGCCTGCTTTCTGCAGGTACATAGACGGGTAATAGCCGGTGGTCTCGTCCTTCCTGCAATTCAAGGAGCCATATCGTTTTATTTACAAATAAGACAAGACATGGCAGATGCTGCTACTTTAAAAAAAATGCTGCTACTAAACAAAAACTATGACCACTGTTCTAAGACGGTTTGTTTTTTTCAAGATGATTGTAATCTCCATACCAAACACAAGTTTAGCTTGTCGATTTCAAATATTTATAAGCCATCATTTGGGATAACGCTCACAAGGTTGCATCCAAGCTACATATCGTTTGTTTGGCTAAATTTGTATAACTTCAAAAGACTCCCCTTTCAAACCTTACACTGAATGTGCTGAACGGGCGCCAAATGTTGCGAGCAGGAGGTGTAGGTGGGATTCAGATCAAAGTGTAAACCTCTAGTAATGACTGAATAGGAGCAGAGGGAAGTGCAGTGGTTAAACTACGTGGTCCATTAACCTCAATAGTATCCAGAGTTGGGACTCCAAGTGTTGTTGGCCTAGAACTCCCCAACCTCCCCAGACGACAGGTTCAGCGGTCAAGGATTTTGAGAGTTGTAATATTACAACATTTGGAAACCCAAGTTTGAAAACTGGTGGTCTATAATGACCAGTAGCAACTTTCCAAGGACTACGTAAAGATGCTGGGGACTGAACCTGGAAATTTCTTTCTGTTTGCAGAGCTCCCGAGGTACAACTTGATGTCTATATCCATGGCAGAAACCTCAGAATGGATAAAAGAAGAACATTGGACAGTTTTTCCTTTTGAGTATCCGCGGCTGGCAATCTCACCTGACAACCCACCATCCATCAAGCAATTTATGGATCACTTCAATGGTTTCTCCTTCCTTCAGTGTGATCTCATCTTCCTGGGCGGCCATGTAACCTTTTCGGACCGTGTGGAGCTCACCTTCGTGGGGCAGAAACACTTTGGGTTAATGCTGGATTCAAAGTTAGCATTAACAAGGCTGACAAAACATTGTACTGTTATTCATAACACAGTTTCCCACTTTTATAGCAATAGCACAAACACTTCTATACATTTTAATAGTTAAGTCAGCACTCCCTAAGCAGTTTGTTGTTGATTTGGGGTTAAGGAGGGAGGGGGGTTGCGGGATTTCATTCTATTGTATTGTATGGATTTTAATGATGTAAGCTGCCTCGATCTTGTTGGAGAGGCGGGATAGAAATAAATACATTATTATTATTATTATTATTATTATTAACAATCTATAAACTAATTTTCTCCAACAAACTAGGTACTCATTTTACTGACCTACGGAAGGATGCAAAGCTGAGTCAACCTTGGAGCCCCTGGGACCGAACTCACAACCTTTTGGCTGTAGGACCAGCCACCAGGGCTCCTTATTTTAACATGAGATTGGCCCAAATAGGGAAAGTTATTTTACCTGCATAGTTGGGTTCCTGTTCTTCAGATTCATCTGGACCATCCATAGGTTCTAGGTAGGCAGCTGGGACCCAGCCTCGCTTATTCTTTTGTTGACAGAACCACCAGCCTGGAAAAGTAATGGTGGGATGGAGAGGAACTATAACATGTTGCTGCTATGTCCTTTCACGGAGACCGTTTACGAAATGATGTTTTTAATGGAAACAATCCGCCCCTTCAAAGCTTTATTGGTTTAAATGTAAAGCGGAGAGCCAGTGTGGTGTAGTGGTTTGAGTTTTGGATTAGGATTCCAGAAGAGCAAGGTTCAAATGCCTGCTTGGCCAGGGAAACCCACTGGGTTCCCTTGGAAAAAAATCACAATCTCTCAGCCCTGAATGAATCTTGCAAGAAATCTCTGTGATAATTTTCCTTTGGGTTGCCATAGATCACTTTGAAGGCACACAACAAGGATCATAGAATTGTAGAGTTGGAAGAGACCCCCAAGGGCCATCCAGTCCAACCCCGTTCTGCCACGCAGGAACTTAAAGGCTGCCTGTTGTCGAAAGTCAGTGGCAGAAGCACTGACTACATACTGTCAAATAAAAAACCCCACCAACCCTGCTCTGGAGCCAGTGAAAATATTCCCAGATCGTGGTTTTTTTTTACCGCTTTCGCTTTTCTCCACGACATCCACAGCGTCCCCCATCTTGACATCCATCTCAGTACTGGAGCTCTTTTCATAGTCAGCGATCGCCCGGTACGTCTGTAGGATGATGGGTCCTGTGATATCTATAAGACAAGAAGCAGCGATGAGAAGGGACGTCCCAAAGGGCAGGTTTGAGTCTGGGGTCTCTGGAGTGACCCTCCCCAGATTTATTTAGTGGCCTTGATCCACCCATATACAAACTTAAAATGTGGCTTTTGCAACTCACTTCCCTCCACTTATACCCCTAGGACGTTTCATGGCAGAAGATGAAAACTAAAAAGATAGGCTTGAGCCTTAGCACCAAGTAGATTGAAGTCTAGGAAAGCTTATGATATCAATTACTTTCTTTCTGTTAGTCTCAAAGGAGCTACAAGATCTCCCTACGTACTGATTCTACAGACTAACACGGCTATATCTTTGAATTTCACTTTTAAAGGAGTTAACAATGCCATGTTTGGGTTTAAAAAATGCAATTTTATTTCTAGTGTTCACGGTAATCTATGAATTAAATATTTCTGAAATGCTACAAAACCATCTAAGGGAGAAGAAAGCCCATCTGGTCCACTTTGTGTTTCTCATAGCAGCCAATTCATGGCTAGGGAGATTAGTATTTTTAAAAAGTAATTTGTCACAAATATACCATACTTCCAGCTGTAATTTCATGGAACTATAACTCCACTGGAAAGGAATTAATGGCAAGGAAGTAGCTACAATTAAATAAAAAAGATGTCTTACCTAGCCTTACTTTTTATTTCTCATTTTGAAACCTTTGATTGTAGGCTAAAGTTGTGAGATTTTTACTCTGTTGTTGTTGTTTGTTATTCTATGTACATATTTGTCTATTTACAATAAAAATTTTATTTTAAAAAAATAGCATTTTGAGTTAAAATGTAGAAGCGTGTTTCTAAATTTTATCATTATTGCAAAGCCGCCCTGGGTGTGCTGCACAGAGGTGGGATACAAATAATAATTATTATAATTATTATTATTATTAGTCCTGTTGGTATATGACTAAACCAGTTATTTATAGTTAATTAATTAGTTAATAACTTTTATAGTCATATGTAAACCAGTTGCGTAATTAGTTATTAGTTCATAATTCTTTTAGTCATATGTAAAACAGGTACATAGGCATAGATAGCCAAGCAGGATCTATCTGAATGTGGAACTATCAGTTTTCCTTAATCGGGGGGAAAATTAGGTGAGACATGATGGAAGAAAATTTTCGTATCTCCTCTTTTTACCTTCTGCTATCTTCTTGGAGTCCTTTGGCATTAAATAGGTTTCTGGCTTCTTGACGCTGGGAAGAAAAAAGGGCAAGGAAGATGAGGGCTTTTGAAATGTCAAATCTTGTGTCTCAGCGGCAGGCTCAAATAAGTGGCCTCAAGCAAACTTTACAACATGCTGCATAACAATACTAGCCTACCTAACACAGATGTTGTAAGGAATCAAACACTTAAATTTGGGCTATCATATCACTGTCTCTTTTCCAGGCTAAACTTACCCAGCTCCCTCAAATGGCATGGCTCCACCATTTTGGTTGTCCTCCTCTGGACATGCACCAGCTTCTCAACATGTTTTTTGAATTGTGGTGCCCAGAACTGGACACCGCGACATCAAATCTATCTGTTTTCCCAATGTCCCACCAATACTCACTGGCCTGCCGTAGGTGGATTGAGATCATCCGGTCGGACCCTGAAGAAGTTCAAGACATGCTCACACCGGGAGATTTTGCGGGGAAGATTGATCAAGGCAGAGGAGTATTCGGAGAGTGTGTTTTGTCTGTTCTGGGTGGATCGTTGGCTGTCGAACCATCTAGGTGCTAGAAAAGGTAGGAAGAAGGAAACCCAAGTCAGATGTATAATACCAGGTGACCAATAATATACACACTGCATTATTACAGTACTTTGATACCATTTTAACTGTCTGTTTGTAGTTTCTTGAGACAGCTCCCATGCTGCCCAAAGTCGTGTTCTGTGGGCCAATACTGGTCACCAAGCCATTAGTTGCTGGTGTCTGGTGTGTTTCCAGGAAAGAAAGAAAGAAAGAAAGCACCAGAGTATAGTGCTGATCCTGGGACATTGGAGAAAAGTAATTCCTGGTCAGCCACATCAGACAGTCTGAAAAGCATAGCTCTTATATAGAGCATTTAACAAGGGATCCTTGGCTGACCAGGTTTTCATCTTCCACGAAGCAAGATGTCCATAGTTTTCTTTCAAATACAGTCACCATACAATCACCAGATCAGCAGCAACCATTTTTCTGGGTTTGGGTTTTTCTCCTTAGCTGAATTAGAATATTATTGATTATTGGATAGTATCAGTATGTAGAGAGACCATGAAGCACTTTTGAGGCTAGCTAGAGAAAAAGGTTGGCAGCATGAGCTTTCGTAGACCGAAGTCTACTTCCTCAGAGGCATTACAGGTGTACTGAAGAATATATAGCTAATTTATTAGAGAATCTGTTTTATTACTGAAATTATAAATGTAAATTTTTTAAAGATATATTAATCTTCGAATATATCATCAGGCCAGTTTTGTTTTGTTTTAACGCAGTCAATAAGATTGGTTTTCATAGAGCCTAGGAGAGTTACTTTTTGGACGACATGTCCTAAAATCCCCAGAAAGCAAGGCCAGTGGTGATTCTGGGAGTTGTAGTCAGAAAACCCCAAGCATTGGGTTTTCATCCCTTATTCACTGCATCTATATTGAATGTTTGGGGAAAGGGAAGGAAAAAATCCTTTCCACTCTGACTTCACCCCCAAAGACCCACATAGTCACAGGGCCTGAAGACACAAGATACCCCACAACCAAGAAGCAGTGACTCTGCAATGAACCCACTTACCTGGCAAATGTGGAATGATCCTGTTCTCGACATTAATATCCCCAGATTCAATCGGAAACATTTCCTTCAAAGTTTTCTAAGGGGAGAAGGGAAAGAAATCACGTTATTAAAAACTAGCTTAAAGTCTTGCGAAAAAGCAACTTGCCATTTTGGTTTAGAATGGCCAAACAGAAAGTTAAATGAAGGATGTCCCCCTGTTCCTTGGTCACAAGGTGGAAAGTGGGAGAGGAAAGTTTGGTTTCTTAGTTTCTGCCCGCCAGAAAAATGGGAATTGGCAACTTTCTTTGGGGTGTTCAGGCTCAAGCGTGAGGGCACTTATAAAATAATGCTAAGAAACCTGCATAAAATAGAAATAGCTTTAGCACAGATCCAAGAAATCACTACAAACAGCCTCCTGAAAGAATGGAGTAAGTGGCTCTAGAAGCAACAACAACCAACAAAACCCAAGCAGCCAAATGGTAAGAATTCACATTTAGAGTAGCCTGGAAGAACGTTAGGCCAAAGCTGTGACTCTGTGCACACTTAAATCTGGAAGGAATAAGCCCTGTTAAACTTGCATGCTGGTCACCAAGCTGTTATCTAATCTATGCTTCGTTTGTTATGGTCACAGCCTTAACCTAACCCTCCAAAGTTGGCACAGTTCTGCACTTACGTGAAACTCGTATATTTCCGTGAACTTCCGGTACACAACTTTTTCTGTCAGATCATGCCATTTGACCAGGAACATGTAAACCTGGCAACAAGAACAAGGTTAACATTCAGAACTGGCAAGAGTACCAAATGGATTCGCTCAGCTTGATGCGGCCACATGTTGCACACTATGGACTAGAACTGAATCATTTTAGATCATGGTCTGTTTCATCTTCAGGGAAGGGTTTAGATCAAAGGTGAGGAGTCCTCTAGATGCCAACTTCCATGAGCCCCAGTGTTGAAGGCATTGCAATCAATATCATTTGGAGAGAGGCACATCCTCCAGGTTGGTGTTATTGATATAACAGTCTCCTGGAAGAGATCCGTCTTATTACCTCCTTGGATGCTTTCGAGAAGGCAGTTAAGACGGATCTCTTCCGGCGAGCTTACCCAACTGACCTTGTATAAGAAACATTATTCTTTCTTTTTGATTAAGATCTACAAGGGGGTAGTTTTAATGATCACCTTTTTAAAAAATTGACCGAAAGTCTGTTTTGATTTGTAGTTGTTAACTTATCTCTATGTAGTCACTATCTAGATTTATACATTTTTCCCAGCATATCTTGACCCTCCGAACACCTGACGTTGTAGAAGTTTGCAGACTGTGCCTTAGAAGGATTTTATGCTTTAGTCACTTCTGGCACAAAAATAAAGGACGCAATGAGCTGATTTTCTCAGCAATGTCCACTTAGGGACCAATGATGACACTGACAAAATTTCATCAATATGCCATAATAACTTCCGGGTGATCATTATTACTTTACGATACCCACTCATAAAGCGCAATCTGCAGACTTCTACAATATCAGGTATTCGGAGGGTCAAGATATGCTGGGAAAAATGTATAAATCTAGATAGTGACTATACAGAGATAAGGTCCAACCCTTTGAAGAAGACGCAGTCAATGCACTCCTTAGTGGACCATACATTTCTTCACTCCTTCCAGAATGTGATCAACCGGGATGATTTATCTTATGTACTGTCTATTCTCCACGAAAGTTTCTTTCCCATCACTGGATAGGTTGCCAGATCTCAGGTTTACTTCCCAGAGCCTCTAGTTTTGGTATGTCACCTCCAGGCAAAAAACAAGGGTTCAGATTCTCCATTTTTCATGGGGTCATCTCAGGGCAAAAGACAAGCTTCTAGTCAGGCAACGAGTCTTCTAGCTAGCCATGAGGGTTGCTGTCATTTTTTTTAATATTAATTAAATCTTTGCACAAACATTAATCGTGTGCACAATGGAAACACACTTAATTTCCTACCTGGAAATTGTGTTCTATGTATTTGAGCAGCGGCACTTGTTGCAGTTGTTGCTTAATGCATCACATTTAATAAAATCTGGAATGATCTTGACCTGCCCAGTCTACCCTATTGCCTAATTATTACTGCTATTATTTTATTTTCTCATATCCCACCTTTCTTCCAATGTAGGGACTCAAGGCAGCTGTGCTGAGCAAAAGAGAGAAGCTAATGGGTCTCTTTAGCCCACCAGGAAACCTTAAAGGACTTCACTCAGCATCACAAAAATATATAGGCAGTTGGCCTTCTTTATCCATGGATTCAAGCACTCACGGCTTGAAAATATTCCAAAAATATATATCCATTCCCAAAAGCAAACCTTCATTTTGTCATTTTATATATGGAACAGTATGCCACTGTGGTTAATGGGATTTGAGCATCCATGGACTTTGGGATCCATGGGGGTTCCTGGAACCAAACCGCAGCAGGATTATTCCTCCAAAATGCCTATATTATGTAATTATTTATTTAACGCCATCTACATTCACAATGTTTTGAACCCTGCCTCTAGGATCTTTGGCTTTTTCCACACTGCGCCGTTATTTCACCATGATTCCATTTTAGCAGCCATGGCTTTAGATAAAAGGTCTTTAGATCAAAAGTCTACAGATTCCTGGGATTTCCAATTTAGGGAGAGGCACTGACAACAAAATGTCCTTTCTTCTCCTGCCTGAGAAACATGGTGCTAAAGTCCAATACAAACTGCTCAAACAGCATCAGAAGACAAGAGACTCCTAAGATCTGCGTTGGGATCCATCAGGTGCATTGTTGCACTATTCCAGGTACTTACATAGTGTTGGCTTGGGAAAAAGCGCTTCTCGAAGCCGAGTAGTTCAATGTGTCTGATATAGGCCCCCATGATGGGCGGCTGGGTCCTTCCAGGTGCTTTTTGGCTACTCCTCAAAGTGTCCGCTTGCAGCTCTCGCTCTTCTCTCTTTCTCTCTCTTGAAGTAGCGGGGCTGGGCCTGCGGCTTTTATCACTGACAAAAAGAGAAGTCCGATTTCCCCACATTGCTTTCCCCTTATGTAACTGACTTCCCCATCCTTTTCTTTTCTTGTTACATGTTGCTTTCTCTTTTCGGCACCTGTGGTGCATCTTCAGAGCAGAGAAGACAACCCAGGCTTGACAGCTTGGGTTCTCTTTCACGCCACCCAGTTATAGCCCCATAATCCCGACTACCATGGCTGCATCTTATGGGACCCTGGGATTTGCAGTTTAATCAAGTACAGAGAATTCTCCATGAGAGCATAGACCAACTCCATGAAGTGTATGACATAACCTCTGCTTCCCAGTAAGTTAAACTAAATATGACACACTGCATGACTACATGCCATTGTAGTATTCAATTCCCAACCTCGGCAACGAAGAAAAGTTGAGACAGGGAACACGAATCCTGCAATGACATCGGGTCATGCAATGCGTCATATTTGGTTTAACAGACTGGGAAAGCTGAGCTTAGGAAGTTATGTCATACACTTTCCCCCCCTCTTCTGTCTTTTTAAACAAAAGGTAACCAGAGAGACATGAAGTCCAAGTGAAACTTGATCATCCTGGTTTCCAGGGAGAGTTCGGACTCGATCCGTTCTATAATCCATTCTTAAGCTTAAGTACTAACATGGCTATATCTCTGAATTCAGCCTACTGGCAGGTTTGCCTTCCCACTCTCTTACTCCTCCGGTCTTAATCCAGAACAGCGCTGTTCAGCTTGTCTTAACCCTCCTCAAATATTCACATGCCACTTCCCCTCGTAGATTCCTCCCACGGCTACCAGCTCATTGCAAAGACTTAGTATTTAAGTATCTTGCAAACAAGCTAGTAAAATGTGGGTTAGACAATGGATCCACGGATTTTGGTATCCTACTCCAGTGGATACCAAGGGCCTACTGTACAATAAAAAGGCCCTTCTTAGCAAGTGGCACTTTTTATCTTTTGCTTTTAAATGCACAGGCTGTAAATTGCATAATGCTATATATATATAGTTTAATTGCCTTTGAGTCACTGCTTTGGGGAAAAGTTTCTTTGAGTCACAGCTGTTTGGGGGAAAGTGTGGTATAAATACAATAATACACTACTTGTTGCACAGTAAACCAGGATTTCCTAGAGGGTCTTATTTAGGATAGCAACTGACTCATTGTCCACATGAGTCATTTGATCACGGTTTCGTTCATGTTAACTGTTCGGGTAAAATATATATTTTTAAACATTTGGGACAGTCTGCGGGATCAAAACCAATGAAGAGTCTAGTGGCTCTTTCAAGACTGACAAAGCTTATTTGGCATAAGCCACAAATGTCCAAGACTGCAGTCCATCATATAAAAACGTAAGGTGCCTCTGTTTTGGTTCTTAAAACTGTCTTGCGTAGACCTAAGTATTCTTTTTGTTTCGCTCCTATTCAACGTGATGAGGGCCTGTGTTAACGTTACTGAGCAAGAGGTCCTCATCTGTGTACGTGCCGCTTCAAGGCATGCAGGAAAGAAATTGCAGCACAACTGAGAAACAAGCGTTGACTAAGACTGTGGCAATCGTGCAAGATGTTTACTCAGAAATACGTTTGCGCTGCCAAATGCAACAGACCCGACTCCCTTAGAGTTGGTGTGGTGGTTAGGACTGCAGCCTTTTAAGCCGCAAAAGGGTGAATATGGGGACAACGGCACTATTATCTGCGGGGGCATTCCCACTCACTTGTTTTGTCCCGAGGAAGTGTGGATCGCCATGCTGATGAATATCAGGTTTGTTGTTCCCATTTTGTTTTGGGTTCACGCATCTCTTCGTGTCATCGTAACCCGGTGCCATCGTTTTTGGGATTAAACGGAGCCGCCTCCGTTCCCTTGAATGATACAGAGTGATCCGAATCGATTGGGAAGCTTGTTCTCACTGCCAAAAATTGACGTGGATTTTTTAGAAAAACTCGGGAGGGAAAAACAGTATCAAATATTAAACATTAAGTGGGCTTTTGGCCAAAAGTGCATTTGGGACATGTGCGAACAACAAGGATTCAACCCAGGTTATTTTCGTGGTGTGAATGGGGCCTGCGATTGTTTATTCAGGATGGAATTTCGGGTTTGGAGAGTTATGGAGATGTTCCAGAAGAAGACGACTTAACTATATTAGAATAAATGTAGATCGTTGGACCATACTTAATAAAAATAAGACATCCCCTGAAAATAAGCCATAGTGTGTCTTCTTGTGGAAAAATAAATATAAGGCCAGTGTCTTATTTTCGGGGAAACACGGTACATGGGTTTTCAGCCCGTTGTGGGTACCAGCAGTGTGGTCGGCAAGTTCTTTCGCAAACTGGGAAACCCCAGAGGGAAGCCAGCATTGCAGGCTGAACCTCCAGAAAAAAATATCTTCTCCTCTACTGGTGTCATGCATTGCTTAACAAACAAGCATTTCTTCTTGAGTTCACCACAGGCAAATATGTCTAGCCGGGAAGCACCGATCAGATCAAAAGCATTATGAGTGACAAGAAAGTAGAAGGAAAACTTGGCTCCATCTTCTCGCAGACCATTTGGTACCTCCTCTGCCATGTCATTTACGTGGCTTGAAACTCTTCCCGGGGGCAAGCTGACTTTTAGTAATCATTTCCAAAGCATCGGATAGCTTTCAGCGCCAGTTGCCAGGATCTTTTTGACAAATTTACCATCACTATAAAGATGCAATTTCCTTCCTAGAGAGGGACTGATAGCATAACTTATGCGTTTTCCTGCTCTTCCTCTTTTTGGGGGGTTGAAAATCTGTTGCTAAGTTTTTCATCAGAAGCTGTTATTTCGTCTAACTGGTCTACAGTGCCTGAAAATTTCTGCATGTTGTTGGCGAAAATGCTTTTCAAGACTGGGATTGTTCATCATAGCCAAAGACTCCCCCCCCCCCCCAATCTTCCTCTTTTTGGCAGGAAACATGTTTGCGGCAGAGGTTTGTAACAAAAGGAATATGTATCTCCAATTGCTTCTCCATCCTATGATTTCATAAAAACTGCCCTCCATAACTTCCCCAGAAGACTACCCCCCCATCACTCACACTTGAGCAATTATTTCTTCATTTATTCCTGCGTGTTTGTTAATGTATTATTAAAAACTAACAGCATTCACATGTAAAATGAAACCACCAAGTCAGGTAAGTCTTCCAGAAAACAGCACACATATTTTGAACTTCAGAGACCCCTTGAACGCTTCTTCCAAAATGCATCCAGGGATGATTTTCTTTCACTAGCTTCCACTTTTCATATTACTGTGGTCCCTCCACATTCGCTAGGGTTAAGGGAAGAGGAACCCCCGTGAAAGTGGAAAAACCACAAATAAAAACAAAAACGCTATTCTTTTTACCTAAGAGACTTTCTCTTTAGGAATCTGCAGGTCCTCCAGTGCAACTTCAGTTAACATCTGCCAGACGTTGACCAAAGAATCATGCTGGAGGACCTACAAATGCCTAGAGAGGTGTTTTCTCTAGAAACAACTAAGTTCTCCAGCACAACTCTATGGTCAACTTCTGGTAGAGTTGTGCTGGAGGACCTAGATTCCTAGAGAGAGCAAATGAATCAAAACCACAAATCATCAAATCTGAAAAATTCAAAGCTACAAATGTGGAGGGACGACTGTATTTTCAAACCTACAGATCAGCGTTTTTTAACCTGCTACGATGAGTTGGTGAATCAGGCTTACCTTTTAACGCTCTTTTGCTCTTCCTGCACACTTAGTAGGGGATTTTGCAGATAGATGTCCTTTATCTTGTCTGTTGCAAGAAGGCGCACGCATGGATACAGTGGCTTCAGCTGTAGTAGGATCCCTCTTTCCCTGCTTGGTTTATGCAGATCTGCCACTCCTGCCTGTCGTGTTTCTCCAGTTGTCTATCATCGGTCCCAATACGGATGCAAGAACGAACAAACAAACAAACAAGCAAACAAACAAACCACCTTCCAGCAATACACAGAATGGGAAAGAAGTGGAGTTTGGGCATGCCTTTGTAAAAAGGAATTTGCGGTCAGAAGCTTTAACTGGGGTCCGTCTGTAAAGGATAATTTGAAACAGCATATCTGATGCCATTTGGTGTATTTTTGCTTCCTTCCTTGGTAAAAGCCAACAAATGGTTTGAGCATTGGACTGAATCCCAGCTCATTCTTGGAGGTATGACCACGGATTATTTGGCAAACATTGAACCGTTTTTAAAAAGCGCATTTCCAAACTTGGATGGGCGTGCGGGAAGGGAACATTTGGAAGATCCTCGTGTTTTCTCGTCTGGTTAAACACGAGTGCTCCCGAGCATGCGCAAAGTGCCTTCACCCCTACTGTGAAACCACAAAACATTCACGTGAAACTAGGATTAGAGAGCATGGATCACAGCCCCAGATGGACGTCTGTCACAACTCTTTTCCACCTAAATGATTCTTCCCACCTTGTTTCTGATACCATTTCTATGAAAAGCGAAAACCTTTCCACCAAGGCACAGGTTCGAAAGTGGGCAGAGCCATGGCAAAAGTGTTTTGTTTTTTAAAATTCAACTTCCCCACCTTTTTGTCTTTTCTTTGGCTGCCTTGAATTTGCAACCAGGCTTGCCGGAAGACTTCATAACAGACCCCAACCTGCCTGGAAATCATAGTATTTTAAGTGTGTCTTCTCTCATTTCCCATTATTTCTGAAAACACCAGAAGCGAAAGCGACTAGAGCTCTCATTCAGGAAGCACCTTGTGTAGGGGGGACATCCCATAAAAAGAAACAACGCAAGCGTTGTGCTTTTAAGTGAACCTAAGCACCTGTGGGGAATTTCCAAGTTTCCAGAATATGGTTAAGAGCCCATAAACTAATAAGAAAAAAAGAAATCGTGATGGTGATGGTGACCTGCTTAAGAGCAGCAAGTCAGAAAGGAAGATAAAGTAATTGAGAGATGGAGAAAGCAGGGCTGAAGGGTTCATGGAAAGCTTGGAGACATTTCCCTAAATAGCAATAGCATTTACATTTCTATACCGCTTTTCACGGTGAACTAGCACTCCCTAAGTGCATTACAATGTGCAAGCCAATTGCCCACAACAAGCTGGGTACTCATTTTACCCAGCTACGAAAAGGATGGAAGGCTAAGTCATCTTATGTCTCCACAAGAGGTCACGGGTGCGAAAGGGGGTCTTGAAAGTTGAGAGAACAGTTGGAAGTTTCCACTGCGGAGTCAGGAGTCAAAACCAGAAGGTAGGTTCTGGTATTCCTTGAGAAACTGTTGTATCAACGTGTTTAGAAAGCAGGACGGTTTGCCCACACATTGCAGACAAGAGAGAGCTGACAGATCGTGTTTGACGGAGGAGAGGCACAACCTCTTTTCTGTGACGGATGCAAGGAAGCCAAGGAAATGGGTAGTGCCCGTCATCATCGTTGAATTGTCTAATGCCACTTGGAAAGACCTGCCCCGGATGAGTTCCTCATATGACCAGAGGGCACTGATGTGGCAGTTGGATTCATCCCTGGACTGTCCTCCTTCCTAGGTGGGCCCCCATACCTGTAAGGAAGCATTGGTGGTAATTATTATTGAGGACTGATTGAGGAGGAAGGGCATACCAGCCTTTAGGTTGGCATGTTTAGTCCACCACAGCAGGGAACCCTGTACTGAGAATAGGACCTAGAGGAACTTGGTCTGATGGTCCATGGGTGTGTTGAAGGTCCAGAAAGACCATGCTTGGAGGTGCTGAATGTCTAGCCTCACGTAAGGTGTTCCCGTTGTTGTGGATGCCATGCAGGCAAGGTTTGTCAAGGCAGTGGTTTGATAAATAATAATATAAATATTATATTTGATAAAGGGTTGAGGCTTTGCCCTCTGGTAGGAACACTGCCCGTGACTAGGAGTTGAGGAGAGTCGCACTAAACCTGATACGTTGCATCAGTATCAGAGCATTTGTCGTCGGTTCCCATGAACCCAAGGGTACTTAAAGGGTCAAGCGTGGTATCAAATGTGAATTGTACTGCACAGGTACACAGATCCCATTCTGTGTGACATGGTGACCATGAAGAAGAAATGCCACCGCTAAGTGTGTGTACTTTTTTGCTTAAATGTCCGTCTGCATCAAACACAGGACCACCTAGTCTAGGGCTCTATGGAAGGATTCCAGCAAAGTAAGGTGTCAGTGCTCCATTCAAAAGAATGGCGCACCTGTGTCCTCCTTTTTGCTTACTTCCCAGGTTAAGAGTCTTTGCATCTGTGATGCAGTAAGAAATAAATACAACAGCATCTCTTCCCCTCTTAAAGAAACCTTTCTTTTTCTTTCTCTAAATCAGGGATGCCTCCATTAAAGGGTGATTTTTCCAAGTTTTTTTGTCCTCTGGAATATTTTAGATCCAGAAGAGGCCTTTTACTAACAGAAAGTGACCCAAAAGCTGACCCTCCAGGTGACTTTCTTTAAATGGCCCAAGAACTTGGGGTGTTTGGAAGGCATTTGGGGACAAAATATTACTGCATTTTTGGGGCTAGGGTTGGCCCTCGGGTCTCCTGGGAAGACCAGGCTGCTGTCAAGCTCTGCTTTAAATCTTTCATAAAATAGTACTGCTAAAAACGTAATAGCATTCTGGTTTTAACGATGCTAAAAAGTTACAAAAACATTATGGTACTAAGAAATTTTGTGGTAGGGAATAAAAAAAAATTATTAAAACTCTCATTTATCTTCTAGATGCCACAATGCTCTTTCCTTTGCAATAACAGATTTAACTTAGCTTCTTTGACATTCGTTTTGCTTTGCTTCATCTTTTAGATCCTTTGCTGTATGCCCCTAAGTTTTACCCTCAATGTATCCACGGGTCATATCAAAATCCATAATTTTGGCCCCCCAAACTTGCCCTCAACTAATACGCGAGCTTGACTTATAGCCGAGTATACAGTGGGCCCTTGTTATCCGCCGGGGTTTGGTTCCAGGACCCTCTGTGGATAACAAAATCCGTGGATGCTCAAGTCCCATTCAATATGATGGCACAACAAAATGGTGTCCCATATATAAAATGGAAAATCAAAGTTTGCTATTTGGGATTTATACTTTTGGGGAATATTTTCAAGCCGTGGATGCTGAAATCCGTGGATAAGAAATCCAGGGATAAGGAGGGCCAACTGTATATGGTACATTAATTCTGCAATGTGGTATCACGATCCTTCTTAAACTATATTTCTCAGAACTGCACAGTTTCTTTCCTACCACGTCTGTTTCTGCCACTGCATCCCTGCCTGCGTCTCCTTCCATATCGTGTCCGTCTTCTTCCCTACAAACATCCGAACAGGACACCAGTTTATTAAGACACGCCACCAGTGTGTCAGGAAAACCAGTTTTTATTTGTTTATTAAAAACATATGAGTTGAGAGATATATCATAGGAAAAAAATCATTTCAAATATACAGATACTATTGTCCAATTAGCCATTCGAGGAGAAAGAGAAACAAAACTTCAGCGGACCAATTTCAACGCCTGCGCCCGCCCCTGCCCAGGTTCCCCGATGGGGAAAAAAAAATTAAAATAAAACCTGAACTACGGTAGACGATTTTCTTCTTCATTACAGGCCCAGATGCATCTAGGGGCAATTATTTAGAAAGGCAAGCATTTTTTTTTTTTTGCAAATTCCTGTAGATTTTAATGACCAAAAAAAATGAAAATAAAACACCTAACAATCATAAGTCATATGTCCAGCATTTCCTCCTCCCATTAGGTCTTTGAAATAACAATAAAAGTCATAGTGAAGACATCTCACTGCTTTAGGTCAATTCCCAAGGACTTTTTGAACAGAGCAGACATTTCTATCTAAAAAGTAGAAAAAGGGGGGGGGGGGGCTAAGGAAAAGGTGGGGATGGATGGATAGAAGGTACTTCTCTTATACAGTTATATTACACAGCCCAGGGCCGTCCCAGCAAACTCTTCGTAATCCTGGATGCTTTTGACTAGAGAGTGAGGAGGAAAAACAAAACGGCAGAGGTTGAAATGAAATCGACTTGAGGCTAGCCATTCTACAAAAGAAAAAAAATATGACTACTTGATACTTAGGTTGCACATATTTTTAATATATATATTTATATATATTTTAATGCCAAAGGTTCAGCTGGGCTAAAATTAAGCTAAAGTGGGACCCGGGGACCAAAAGGAGCACAACTTGAAGACCACAACAGGGATACTGCCAAGTTCAGTCATTTATGTAATGACAGGCCAATAATAGAAATGGAAGTTGGGTGGTTGGATAGTGAACTTCTGCAATAGCTGTGAGATTTTGGGTCCGT
Source organism: Urosaurus nigricauda (assembly GCA_034509955.1). Classification (NCBI taxonomy): domain Eukaryota; kingdom Metazoa; phylum Chordata; class Lepidosauria; order Squamata; family Phrynosomatidae; genus Urosaurus; species Urosaurus nigricauda. Next base: position 23,173,045 of record JAOEGL010000010.1, read on the forward strand.
CTTCTATCTAAAGAAAAAAAAAGCATCTGAATACCACCCTCTACTCCCTCTTCTTTATGACTATCCTTTTACCCAAATGTCGGCAAGGTCTACCACGTTGACTCTGGCTCCTGTTTGATTTGAGTGTTTTCTTCAGTCTGTACCGAATCTGCGGAGAGAAAAGAAACAGGGATCCGCAGGTATTTCCTCTTCTTTGAAGAAGTGACTATAGAATTCATAGAAAGCTTTATTTCTTATTGGTTCGTAATATTCTCGCCCTACCGGTAGTAGTTTATTTCTGTAACTAAGCTTTTCTCTTTTTTCTTTTTTTAGCTTTTATGCTAACCATCGTCCTGTTTTAATTGCTCAAAATGTTGTCCATTTTTTAAAAATTTGTTGCTATTTCTTTTGCGTTGTGTGCAAAGTACTGTTTCCGAAGGAGATTTACCTCCTTTCGTATTGTTTTATTGTCTTGTGATTGTCGAAAATTTCACTCTCTCGTCTTTTAGTTCTTGCAAGATTTTCTGGTTCTTTTTTTAAACTTCTGACGATCTTTGAATTAATAAACCTCTTACTACTGTCTTAAACGCATCCCACACTATATTTCTTTATTCTCTAATTTCCTTCTTAAAGTGTCTATTGAAGTCTCTACATTGTAGTACTTATAGCCATGTGTTTTATATCAATTTCTTTAGATGATAATTTACTACAGCCTTTCCTTGAAATGGTTGTGGTTTGTGTTTAACTAACTGTTTTTGCCCTTGTTCCTGCTGCCACTGTTGCTGTGTGATTGCCTTTTGCCTTTTTCTTTAAATTATTCTCTTATTTTTTTTAACCTTTATCTTTTTTAGTTTTCCTTTCCTTTTCTTTCCCTCTTTGAATTCTCCATTTTTCTTTTTCTCTTTCTTTAACAATATATATGTGTTTGTGTATATATGTATATATAAATATTATTGGTCTTCTAATGGACTAATTTTAACTACAATTCCTGTTAAACGAATGCTATTAAACTCTCATTGCAATTGAACTAGAGCTCCAAGTGAATGTCCTCCCAGATCAGATCAAGGAAATGCGTTAACAGAATGATCTGTTACTAGTTTAAATGAATGAGAGGATATTAACCACATTATTTAATTTTTTTAGCAACCATTTACATGGTTACAGAAAATAACCAACCGGGGGCTAAACAATTGATCTGGCCTTCCTCTGTTGCTTTGGTTGTTTTATGGACAAAGGAATATATGTTCAAAGCACAGGTGCTTTTTTCTTATCAGTTAATCATATACTTACCTTCCTCTACAGAGACTTGTACTATTTGGTCTGGTTCAACTGGCTCTGAAAAAAATGCATTAAAATCATTTTTAAAAATATTGCAGATACACCCAAAACCTAATGAACAGGTCAAGCTATATTAGTAGTGGAATACACTGTACTTATTCACTACAGTGTCACATAAAATGGTGCCAACAGCTGATCCCACGCCTATTTACCTTCTACCACCGGCTCAGGTACAGGCACAGCCGCTGCAGCTGCTGCTGGCGGTTCTGGTTCTGTCTTCTCAGGAATTTCTGTAAGAACAAGCAGGGAGAGCCGTCAAGTTTACAAGGTTACGTTCCTACAGTCGTAAATGTGTTTATACTTAAAGTATTACTCAATTTCTGGGTGTAATAGTGAAACACGGAACACATACATGCAACAACAAGATTAGTGTTTTTTCATTAAATACAGATTTAAAAAAAATACTTTGGGCTTACATTGTTTTACATTCAAGTCCTCCCATTTTTAAACAGGAGACCTAGACGCCTGAGGGCAACACAGGCTTTCATTGAATCAAATAAAAATGCCACCCTAAAATGAAAAATTCCTACAAGTATGTATTTCGCTATTTTTTTTGTAATGTGCTAGTTTTTCTGCTAAGCCATTGTGGATTCTCTTAACACAGGGATAATATGGTATAAATATGGTACAATAATAATATTACAATAATATGGTATAAATTGTTTCCTTGTTTAGTGGAAGCATAACAATAAAACACACACACAATTACTGAGAAAGAAGCACACCTAATGTAACACTTACGGTTGTTCATTACAAGTCCAGGGAATGGTCTGTTGGAAAAAAGGAGAATGCGACATTTTAGTGCTAAGAGATCTTCTACATAAACCTGAAAGTACAGGGCAGGTGTGAGAAAACTGCAAGCCATGGGCCTCATATAGCCCTAGAATACCCTTGTTTTGCCACATTTCTGGCTCTGTTGGGCTGTTTTAAGTCCAAGAGAAGCCTTGGGGCTAAGATATATCAGAAGCTGGTGATCCTCCTCTCCCTCTTGTATACTCTAAAGGCTTACTCTACTGGGTCGGGAAACTTTCTGAAGCTTGATTGTGCTTTGGAGGAGTCTAAAATGTGCTTTGGAGGAGTCTAAAATGTTGCTAGCGTAGAATAACATAGTATATCATCAAGAGATTGTAATTGTAATTGATAAGAGTGGCTACTTTTACCAACATGATCTGAACAGTAAATCCAATCCATTACCCAGGATCCCAACGACCTAAGTCTAACCAATGTCTTCTGGACAGGGAAAAGATAATCACGATCATATTAGATACCATGGAAAACGACGTACCTAATGACAGTGAATTTAATGAACTCTGCTGAATCCAAAATCTTTCTCATAGAACTGATTTCAAGATAACTGGGAGCTTTGAAAGACACACCAGGAGGCATCCCATCCACCACCACACAGCCGGGGTTGACGGTAATTTTTCGATACGGGACTTTCACAGGATACCCCATGCCAATGGCTTCCCCTGAAGAGGCAGAATTAGGAGTTAAAGCAAGAAAGCAACAGATCGAGTTAAGGTAAACTTCCTGATACACAAAGTAAAATACAGCCTGCCCGTGCCATACTCGGGTTTCCCACATGTGGACGGGAAGCCCGGGAGGATATAATGGCACGTGTGCCTCTGGCGCGCATATCGCACGGTGCACAGGAGCGAATCCCATTCATCTCTATGGGGCTGGAGCATACACTGAATTTAATTTATGCAGGGGATGGTGGAACGGATCCCTTGCGTATGGCACGAGCGAACTGAACATCATTATGGTACTAGACCATAATAAATATGTTTGGAGGCTTGTGTGGGTGTTTTGTTTGTTTTTGGAGCATATGGTTGGGATGGGGGGCAATAGACCCTGAGTGGCATTTTATGAGGGAGTTTAAAGGAGAAGCCTGGACTAAATATGTAGGCTGACGAACATGGATGGTGTCTGAGTTGTTGTAGTGACTTGTAACATCTGTGCCATGATTGTTTTCTTGTCAGATGCTCTATTATGCTTTATCCGCAAGCGGCTTACGGCTGGAGGACAGAGTGCAACAGCTTGAGGTCTGTCTATCTACACTTTGATTTATCAGCAAGGATGAAACCTTTTTGGAAAAAGTGGAGCAGACTCTTCCGGAAGGGTAAGGAATACCTCTAGGGAAGGCAATAATTCTCAAACGCAGGAGGAAGATACTTGGGGGAATGTAACACAGAGATTAACAACAATCAAGAACTTCGTGTTTGGAACTATAGAACTGATTTTGAGCTCTTCCCTTCATTGGGAAGTATGAAGGCACATCCAGAGGCATAGTAATATATATATATATATATATTACTATAGCTACAGCTATGGATCGTATTTTAGCCATAGCTAAAAACACATTAAACATAAAAAGCAGATGCTAGTTTGGATACTGCACCACTTTGTTCCAACTTTTCCAAAGTGCAGGACGGCTGTCTCACCACTTTAGTTATTTTGCGTAACTGTTGGGTCTTTCGCTTCAGGTGGTCTTTTTTCATTTTGCATTTAGACTGTAATTAATTGCCTTTTCTACGCTTGAAAAATAAAAAATTACCAAACTTCCGACTGAATAGATCATTCACTTGCTCCCTCAACTGTCGGGCCTTCTCTACTTTGGAGGTTCTCTCGTCGTCATCTGTAAGATTTTAAAAAGCAAGAATACAATTTTATTTGTACCGTGACTAAACAGAGAACATAGTATCCTTGAAAAGCTGACAGCGCTACGATGAGACCAAGGATAATCTGAATGGATCTGGCTTTGGTGCAACGATTCCTTAAGAACCTTTGTAACCGAGGCCTTCGGTGAGAGTGCTATGTCCTGTAGTAGAAATGTTGCTTTGGACTCTACAGAATTGAGCACTGCCCCTATAAACTCGATAGGGCAAGAGAGACATAGTGAAGCCTTCTTCCAATTTATCATGAAACTAAAGGCCACAGTGGAAACAAAGGGCAACTATCGCCCAGTTACCTAAATATAGGAAGATGGAGATTCTTTCACCTGTTAGCCAAGCCGCTACCATAACCAGACATTTTGTGAAAACCTTTGGGGCCAATGGAGGGCCAAAGGGGAAATGAATAATGTGCCAGTCTGGCACAAAAATTGGAGGAAGTATCTGTTGGTATGAAGGATACTGATACTGTATGACAGTAAGTGTCCTACTGGTCTATTGAGGTGAACCATTCTTCGCTACGGAGGAGGAGAAGGATATTCAACAGGGTAACTATCCTCAATCGCTTTTGGAGAATCGCTTTTGGAACTTCTCTCAGAGCCATGATCGGGCACAAACCTCCATCCCATTTGGGGATTGTGAAGTACCTCGAGGTGACAGGGACGGGTGGACTCACTCTATCATACCCTTTCATATAAGCGCAGTGATCTTCTGGTTGAGTGGGTCAGAAGGCTGCTTGGCTTGGAAGGTTCCCACTGGGGGCAAGTCACAGAACTCTATGAAATACCCTTGTTAACATTACGTGGCGGACCAGTAATGATTGCATGCTATTTGATGAAGGAGGGCTCCAACCAGCTGTAGACTGGAAAGTGAAGTAGCTGCTTAGTGAAGGGAGAAGTCAGAAATGATGTTTAGAATTGGGAGCCTGTTTCCTGATGGAAGAGTAATGCTTTGACTAACTGTAAGATTGCTTAGCAAAGGAGGACCTTTGAGAGGGAGTTCTAGAGTGCTGAGGAGATCTGCCTAGGCTTGAACCAGTATGGCTTAGCCTTAGCTTTTCCGTAGAAGAGCAGAATAAACCCTGTTCCATAGAAGAGGAGGACAAACCCGGCTCAATGGCTGACCTTGCAGCTTGGGTTGGACCTGTGGGACATAGTCAGGTATGTCCTATGAAGCGTGATGGCATTAGCCATGGCCCTTGCATGACAGTGGTAATCTGCTGAGCCTCCAATTTATGCATTTCAGTGTGGAAAGACCAAGCTACCTATGATCATCAGTGTTTAAAACTTACTTACAAAGGTATTTGGCAAATGAATTATAAAAAATCAGTATCCGAAGAGACAAAAATATCAAGCTAGAAAAAAACATACTCTAGTAAAAACTGGACAGAGTACCTGGTATGGTCACTTGGATGATGTTCAGATCTTCCACTCCAGCAGCGGTGTTCACTACAGGCATGCTTACAGTATTTATCACGGTGTTAGATAAGCTGGTTCTTCCTTTCAAAAACATAGGAATTCGAGACATTAGCGCCGAATGGACTGATGAGGCTCATTTTTTGTTTCTGATTATAAAAATTGCACCACAACAAAGTATCAAGAAGTCACATTTTACCCAAGATCGGTCTACACACTAGTCAAGATGTTACCAGCTAACTGAAGAACATTTGCTGGCATCAAATGGAGAAAACCCAGCGCTTATTTTCCATGATAGGAGTGCTATCTCTCACTCGAGTGACCACAACACATCAATCCAAAAGGATAAGGAGCCCTTCCAAGACAGACTACAGTGCTCTAACTTTGTTTCAAATGCTTTTTGGGTGCTGGTGGATTGGTTTCAAGCAAAACAAATCAGGTAACAAGTATCATTGCCTTACTTCCAAAGTGTTTGTGCAGAATGGCTGAGGTCACTATTAATAATATCAATGTCATTTTGTACATCCAATTTCACACTGATCCGATCCATAGTCATGTACACTGTGCATAGATACTGGTAGCCCTTGCTGATATAAATCCGTCAGCTTTAAATGTTTCACAAGATGATTTATATTACATTCTATAGGGGTTTTTCTGTGAGTTTTCAGAGCACTGGGATATCATGACATTCTGCAGGGAAAAGGTCACAAGCAATAAAAACACCAAAGCAAACAAAATGGCACACTTAGAAAGGCAAGTAGCTAGAAATGTTCGACAAATATGGTGAAAAGGAGAGGAAAATCTGTGGTGTTTGTCACTTTTTTTTGTCGCTGCAAAGCAATTTTGACTCAAGAGTTGACACACGGCCGACTCAAAAGAAGTACAGTGCAAACTTCCCACATTTGGTGAACCCTGCCAAAAAGTTGCTCAGTTTTGACAAACAGAACAGGCAGGAAAGAGAGAGAAGTCAGAAATATGAAAAAGTGTGGAGCATGTGCTGCTGTATCAATGTGGCAAGACGACACGACTTTCAAAGCTCGGAATTCATTATGTTTATGGGGCAGAAACTGAAAAGTTGCTTGGTTTCTACCCGTGCAAGGTTTTTCCAGAATTCTTGGGACTATCTTTGAATTCCCAATCCCTATTCTCAACCAGAGTGGTCAATCTTTATGAGGCAACAGATGAAACTCACTTGGAGGGGTTGGAATAGCAGCGGTGCTTTCCTTCACTGCTGCCTCGAACATCTCAGGCCTGCAGACAAACAGTGAAGTTTTGACATAAGAATATATAAAAGGGGGAACCCAAAATGTAAACACATCATTTCATTTCCCTCCAAGGACAAAAAAAAAAAATCTTACAAGGTACTTAATATAAATATCAGATACAGTAAGTGAACATGGAAGAAATCGCACGATCACAATTCCATTCCACTTGCTTCTTTGATGCTGCTCCCTTAAAACATCACCTAATTTAAGGATAAAATGTTAGAGAACTCTTTAAAATAAAACACCAGAGAACTTATTACTGTGGGCCATTAGTATCCGCTTGGGTTTGGTTCGAGGACCCCCCCATGTATACCAAAATCCATGGATACTGAAGTCCCGTTAGATTCAATGGCACAGTAAAATGGTGTCCTTTATGTACAATGGCAAAATCAAGGTTTTTGGATTTAAACAACAGAATCATAGAATCATATATGTATTTTCAAGCCGTCGATGGTTGAACCTGTGGATACAGAGGGACAACTATACATGGTTTCTCTCTACATCCCGAGTACCTACGTTTATGTATCAGCTTCATTTTGCATGAAAAAGGTATTTCTGCTGGTCACAAAACTATCCTTCATAACTCTCAGTGATAACCTTGGAAGGGGCAAGACGGACTCTTGAAGAAAATGATGTATTAAATAAATGTACTCCTTAAGACTGAGGACTGTCTACTCCTTTGAGAAGCAAAGAAGCAACTGCCCTTCCCTATCATTTCCCCCCAGTATCTTGTCCTCAGAGAGCTTCGAAGCCCTCCTCTATGTCAGTGCTTTCCAAGCTAGCAATATATTTTTTTAAGTACACCACGGACCAGTACCAATATTTGGGTGTACTGACTACAGCTGCTTCTTCTTTTCCTGAAAACTCAGCAGGGACCAACACCGCTTCATAAGAGGAATTTTCCACACAATCTCCCCCCCTCCAGCTATTGGAATAAGTGCAAACTCTTCACTTTCCTCATCCCGCATGGTGCAGACAGAGCATCGCCACTCCATGCATCCACTTCTCAGAGACAAATGTGTAGGTAATGGCAGCAAGAACAAGAGGCAGTCCGCACTACTCAGTCACTTGTTTGCTTGCCTCACTGCTCCTCCATGGTGGTAGCCTCATGGGACTTGGGAGCAGGATGGCTTTGGATATGGCTCAAGGAGCTAGAGGACACCTTTGGGTCCTGGTGGCGCAGTGTTTAAATGCCAATACTGCAGCCACAATGTTGTGAGTTCGATCCTTGAGGAGGGCTCCAAGGTTGACTCAGCCTTCCATCCTTTTTGTAGGTCGGTCAAATGAGTCCCCAGATTGTTGGAGGCAATTTTAGCTAACAGATTGTAAACCGCTTTGAGAGTGCCAAGTTCACTATGAAGCGGTAGAGAAATGTAAAATGCTAAACATGTCACTAACAGGATCCTGGCTTACATATGGCTGGACAGCAAACGTTCCTCCAAGCGTTGTATGGCAACCCTCATCCCCCTCACCGTAGTTTATCAGTATAAACCACGGTGAGGGCAATGATGGTTGTCATATAACACTTGGAGGTACATTCACGGTCCAGCCAGGGCTGACAGGAGTCACAGCCAAACATCTGGTGAGTTACACTGTGTCTGATTTGCTTTCTTGATCTGACAGTGCAATGAATAAACCAGAAAACCCTGCTATAGTGGCATATGTGGATCTCAGCTTCACTGTTTCAAATTCTACTGCCTGCTGCTTATTCAACAGCATCATTCCTGAGACAAATGCGAGCAAATAGCAGTTCAACACACCTTTACTTTGCTTTTATTGTTCTTCTGGGCAACAACAGAGGCAATGAAGAAATATTACGTGGAAAATAATGTTGACTCCAGCTAGCCTCAGAAATGGGATATATAAAACACAGCCTTAATTCCAATGGACTGTACGCTTTCGTGAAAGATTCAAAGACAGCAATACAAAATGGGATTAAAGAGACAAATATAGGACAGAAAGTCGGGGATGGCAAAAGGAGAGAGAAAACCAGAGATCGCTCCCACAGTGTCCTTATATATGCCCTAGTGTTACCTCTGAGAAACTGAGGCCCTGAACATAGAGACCGGTACTGACAACTGTGTCTCTTTGCAACACATTTATGAAAGCTAAGCAGGTCTTTTCAGCCATATTTGGCTGACCTGTCTTTTTGTACGTTGCAAAGTTGACTGTACTTCCTATCTGTGAAGTTTGAAGTGCTCTTTACTAAAGTGGAAACTCTCCTTTGTGGGGAATCTATGGTTATGAACCAAATTTTTATTCATTTAGTAGTCTTCTCAATACACGGAACAGTTTAACTTGCTTGAGAGAGGCCTGCCGGGGTCTAGGTACAGCTAATCTAAAAACATACTCATGTTGCTTTTGGCTAGGCTGAACTCTGAGCAGAGGAGCCACTCATACGGTACATATTGCATTTGGCTTACTTTTTAATGATAAATTTTATCTTAGCTTTGTTTCGGAGAATCTTTTCCAATCTTGGGATGCCGAATGTAGACGGGCGACGGAAGGGCACTCCCTCAGGTAGGCCTTCAACGTAGAAATCTTCAGGGTAAGACTCAAAGAGTGCAAAAGGGACTTTCACGGGCTCTGTCATGCCAAGCGCTTCCCCTAAAACAAAAGGCAACTTAACATGTTTAAGGAGCTTGTCTCTTAAACTTACTTTTCATACTTGGTTCCAGTGTTTACTAGGGAACTACAACGGTGAGGCACGTTCCTTTGGTGAGTAAATTATGTGACAAGAAAAAATCCACCATTTAAGTAGGAGTGAAATTCATGGGGTCACTGTAAGTCAACAGGTGATTTGAAGGCAAACACACACACAGACACAGCAGAGACAGAACAGCTCCAAAAACAGGCACCTCCTATAAAGTACAATAACTTATTTTTAATAGTAATAACATGCTTAATATATTACTGTCACAGCAACTCTTGGGAAAAGTTGTTGTGATACTCACAGGTCTGGTTTGTATAAAATATTAAGCCCAGATTTGGTGTTATGTGCCTGAGCAGAAAGCTAACTATGTGAGCCACCAACCCTAAGCACCACCCCTCTTCTTGGAAGAACTGAAGCTAAATTTCTTTTCACATTTCACATTTGTGCTTTAAAATTAACTGTAGTCGACTGCCAAACCAACCAAACTCCTCACTCTGGGTTGTTTTTCTGGCTTCTTTAGAAAACTGAAAGTTTCCTTTAAGATGTGATTCCCTGTTTGCATGCAACAAAAAATCAGGAGCCTGCTAAAGCAAGACTAAACTTCTCATTTGTTCATTTTGAATGAAGGGGAGATGCAGAGAACAGTCAAAGGGCTCAGTATACTTCTTGACTTACTCCTGGCTCATACACTCAACATTAAATTCTGGTTGAATATCATGTCAGAATTGGCCAGCAGATATAGATATAGCTCTCACCCAAGTGTTCAATTTGTTTTTGATTTATGAGTTCACATAAACAAAGAGGAGACAACTGGGGACATATTTTATGTCCCTGGGCCTTCCAGAGGCCACATGGGCTGCCAAAAAGCTTGCAAGCAAGTGACCAAACCCAAAACAGGGATAATGGCCTGATGTTTCACCAAAAGATTACTGACTGTGCTGGTGTGGGACTTCCAGTGTGGGAGCGTAAGCACGTCATTTTCTCATTCCATGTCGGGGCATACAGATGCTACTGTTATAAAATTCTCTGTCTCGGTTTAAAAGAGCCACGAAATTTGGAACTGAGACTATACTGCTGCAGAAATGGGAATTTTACGCCAAACCTAAATGACGCTAACTGGAACCTGCTGCTATTTTGCTGATTAAGTTCTTATCTGAAGTACACTGTAAAAAAAGCTTTGTGTACTTACCACACTTCTCATTAAAAAGGTTTTCAACTTTTAGTTTCAGGTCAGTGATCTTGGCATTCCAGGCCTCTGTCGAATAACCAAAAGGATAAGCTGAATATTTGAGACTTTGTGCAGTTTACGCAACAAGGGAGTCATATGCTCCCTGCAGCCAGCCCCAGTTAGCAACTTGGCTGCAAGTCTTTGGGCCATCTGACGTTTCTGAGCACTTTTCAAAGGCAGCCCAACATAGAGCATATTACATGGGAGGTAACCAAGGCATGTACCAGCGTGGCCAGATCCGACTTCTCCAGGAACAGGTGCAGTTGGCGCACTAGCTTTAACTACTCCTGGTCACTGCCAAGACTTGGGGCTCTGGGCTCAGTGCTGAATACAGGAATACGCCCAAACTGTGAACTTGTGCTTTCAGGGGGAGTGTAACTCCATCTAACACAGGCTGGATCCCCATTCCCAGATCTGTCTTTCCACTGACCAGGAGCACCTCTGTCTTGTCTGGATTAAGCTTCCAATTTGTTTGCCCTCATCCAGTCCATTCCAGCTGCCAGGCACTGGTTTAGCACAGGAACAGCTTCCCTCGAGTTAGATGGAAAGACGTAACAGGGCTGGGTATCATCAGATACTGGTGACACCTCACCCCAAAACTCCAGACGACTTCTCCTAGTGGTTTCATATACACGTTCAATGGCACAGGACAGGACTGAACCCTGAGGGACTCCACAGGCCAATGGCCAGGGAGCCAAATAGGAATCCTCTAGCACCACCCTCTGAGACTGCCCCTTCAGGAAAGAATGGCGCCACTGTGGTAACAGACTGGTACAGACAAAAAGATAAAACCGCAACAATGTATATACGGTAAGCTATGGAATTTACTGTCACAATGTGGCATCACTCACATCTTAAGGTGGTTTAGGAGAGGATCAAGCTCATTAACACAGCAAGACAGATTTATCAAAGACTGATAGTTTCATAGAACCGCCAAATTCAGAATACTTATGATACATAAAAAAGTCACAGAGGTGTCATGTCAAGACAAAAGTAACAGGGAAAGTGGGGCAGAGAAATAACAGGTGACAGAATAGAAAGAGGAAAACGTTTTGTCTGTTTGTTTGAAACAGTACATAGAAGAAATTAAGGAAGCTGAAAGTATGGAAGGGAAGGGAAGCTGAAAGGGAGCAAAGATCTGAGCTGGGCTGAAGCAAATGGAAGATTTAAGGGAGTAACTAGGGAAATAAGTGTGGTAAAAACAGACTCTTAACCCATTTTAAGTGGAAGTTAACCAAATTCCTAGATGACTCCTTCCTGCAATCTGAGAACCGTTTCCTCCTGAAATAATTTTGCTCAAAACTTACCAAAAGAAAACTCTCTTCCTCTTGGCTTAAAGCCCACATTAGATCCATTGGTTTGAGGATTAGTTCTGACCTCTGGGGTCGGTGTCTTTCTAGCAAGGCCTGCATCAAAACACACAAACACAATTCCCACGTCATCCGTGATTGGAGCGATCCCAACAGCAATAAAGGGGTACATCTTAAATGTCATCGAGTATTATTATAAACACCCAGGCCTAGAGTTTCCAACTAAAAAAACCCCGAACTAGTGCCATCTGAGCACCGTGTAAAAGAAATGGCACAAAAAGAAAGAACAGGCTGCCTAGTTATTATGGAATTCCATACCTTCATCTACAGTAACTTCGATTTCTGGAACCTTCGCATTGCTTAGAGGACTTAGTGCCGAGTTTGAACTGTTTGGACTCTGGGATCCTACAGAATAAGACATGATGTTTACTGCTTTGATCATAGGCTGCCTAAGGAATAATTAGAGGGGATTTATTATACAAAGCCTCTTAAATGAAGTGGACTATTGGGTTCAGGAATAAATAAAAACCATTCCTGAACATACAGCGTATTTCTGTTCACAAATTTGTGTATGCATAGTGTGCAGAACCACAGGGGCACAAATCCCAGAGGTAGCAGGCATCAAATGTGTCCCTACCTTGACAGAGTGACAGACTGGTCTTTTGAACTTTTCTGATCATATTTCTACAATTTAGAAAGTCACTGGATTGCATGACGTCTTGGACTGAGATGGAAGTTACGTCTGCTACACTCATGTAAAAGCTGGTATGTTTGTCTACTGGCAAGCTGATCTTTTTTCTCAAAGAAAGCTCTGCTCTGGGGCCACCACAAAGTACCATTCCCAGAATTCCATGGCATGGAGCCATGACAGTTAAAGTGGGGCCAAAGCAGATTATTCCTCCAGTGTAGCTGCAGCCCAGAACACATGGCAGAATAAGCTAATTGGTAAATTAAGACAGATGATGCTTACACAGTAACTATGTGAGGACGCCTACTGGAGTTAACTGTGTTGCTTTTTAATCTGTGAAACACTGTGCAGTATAGGAAGTCACTTACCTGAAGTATTCACTTTACTAGCCAGCCCAGGAGGTAAATATGAGGTCACAAGATCTGGCCTGTAAATTAGACAAGACGTTTTTTAATACAGTGATGCAATGCAACCACTTTTTCATTTTTTACAATTTATTTTTAAATTTTTAATCACACCAACAATATTTGGTGGTGGCGTAAAGATTTTGGCAGTAGCCAAAAGGGCTGGGCAGCACACAGCAGAGAGATCACGCAGCCTGTATATGTTTTAAGAGATACCTCACCTACTATTTATTAATGTTCGGACACCTGGGAAGGGAGCTCAAATGCTGAAAATGAAATCTTGCAACATTAATAACCCCCCTCAAACTTCACGCTTCGGTCATAGCCATGTCACCATCCTATTCACCCATGTGAAAGTAGGGTTTATAAAAGCGGCAAAAGCTATCCTTGGCATCCTCTGTGAAGGTGGCTGATGCCTTCTGAAAGACTTGCATGAATATTTTATTATCATTTCAATCCATTCTGTGTGCAATGTTATTTGAAGCATCTCCAACTGAAAAGATAAACCACTCTGGGCGTTTAAAAATAGTACCAACTGCTTCTTTAGAGTTAGTCTGTAAGGGATCCCTGTCAGGAGTAAGAAGTCTAAAGTATCTGCTACAGAAAAGATGTCCAGTAAAGTAAGGCCTTTCTTTCTTTCTTTCTTTCTCTCTCTCTCTCCCTCTCTCTAAGAAGCCAAATTTAAACGTTTCGCCATTTGACAACTTTATCTTATTGGAATTAAGTCACAAAACCATCAAGGTGAAAGTGAAGCCATCGTTTTTGGTTCTTTTGTATAGTTAAAAGAGCTTACTTCTTCACAACAAATCTGATCTTTCCACTCCCACGAACAATTCTTTCCAGTCGCGGGATCCCAAACCATGTAGGACTTCGGAACGGGATGCCTTCGGGCAAACCTTCGACGTACAAATGCTCAGGGTTTGATTCGAAGACAGGATAAGGAACCTTCACTGCTTCATTGAGACCTAGGGCTTGTCCTGGGAAGGAAAAAAGAAATCTGAAGAACTGGCATGCTGACAAATGTAGTTCAACTTGTCCCGCTTGCCTCCTCCTTTTTTGCACAAGGGGCTAAATAAATCATGGACCTTCCATCTCTGTGTTTCTCTATTTGTTACGTGAAAACCATCAAAATATTCTGTTGTTACATGAAGCTTTCCTGACAAGGCAGAATCATAAGCTATCCTTTTTCATTGGTTTATGACCGTACTCTATTTACATATTTATTTTATATATCGCCTTTCTCCTAAATTGGAACCAAAAGATATTTTAAAAGGAGTAGGAATTTGGAGAAAGATATTGTGCACGAATGACAAGTAAACCAAAGAGACAAAGTCTACGGTTTCTTTAGTTACTCTCTCATATCCGAAATACTTGGGACCAGAAGTGTTTTGAATTTCAGAGTTTTTCGGATTCTGAAATATTTGCATATACATGACATCTCTTGGAGATGGGACCCAAGCCTAAAGTATGTTTCGTATAGACATTATACAAACACCCTGAAGGTAATTTTTTACACAATGTTTTTAATAATTTTGTGCACGAAACAAAGTTTGTGTACACCAAACCTTCAGAAAGCAAAGGTATCACTATCTCAGCCACCCATGTGGACAATTTTGGATTTTGGAAGATTTCAGAATTCCCGATAAGGACGACTCAACCTGTATAATGATATATCCAAATTGTTAACTTACCAAATTTCAAGTTAAATATCTCTTCAACCTGCTTCCTCAGTTTTGTAATTCTGACATTCCAGTCTTCTTTGACTAGGATTTAAAAAACAAAACACCAAGAAACAATTAATATCTTTACCATCATACAATAACTAGGTGAACAATTCATTCAAATTTGCCATCTACACATTTGCATGCATGTTGTTGAAAAACAACCACCAATTTGATATGAATGTATTTATTGACTACTTTAAAAATGCTTATGCATCTTTTACATTCCTTTACTATACAGATGTATTGTTTTGAAATATTCTGAAATATTTTGAAACAAATGAATTGGAACATATCCTCTTGTTCTGTCAACTTTTGGTGACCCTATCTATGAAGAGATCCTATTCTTAAAAGCTCAGGTCTTGCAAATTCAGTTGCGGCTTCCTTGAGTCTATCTATCCGTAGCGTGGGCTTGCTCTTTATGCTTTTAATAACCTTTATTAACCCGCTGTACTTGCAGAAACATTATTTATGACACAATGGTCTGTCACTTAGGAACAGGTTTCCTAATCCAGAGCAATCCAGACAGGCTGAACCACTACTTCTATGGTGTCTGGGGATGATGGAAATTGTGGGTAACCAGGATGGGGTGGCTGCTCTAGAGATAAAAAGGAAGCTTTTAACCATGCCAAAATGATGAATGAATTGCCCTAGCCTAGTTTGCAGTGAACTGGGAAACTAGAATTGGATATTATGGTCCGAAGTGGTTTTTCGCACCACTTCAAGTGATGTCTGATGACAAACCAGCCACTTTCAGTATTTTTCCTGGGCCTGTTACAGCCTGTGACAGGTATTTAGGGCCAAAACTTGGCTCCTGGACCCTTCGACATTGTCTGTCCCTAGAAAATGAAGAGGACAGAAGCCAAACCAGCTATGGTTTGCCCGTAGGTGTGGGAACTTAGATCATCAGAGAAGCCACAGCTATAAATCTCCAAAAGCCTCCTCTGCCTTCCATGGCATTATCATCTTTTCTAGTCATGTCTTCTTATGATGTGGTCAAAGTACACCAGCTTTAGTTTCATCAGGGAGAGTTCAGGCTTAATCCGTTCAAGGACCCATTTATTTGTCCTTTTGGCTGTCCACAGTATCCTCAGCACTCTTCTCCAGCATCCCATCTCAAATGAGCTGTCGGATCTATTCACTCTCACATGCTCATGGGAAATGATGATTCTAACTTTGGTGCTCAGTCGTATATGTTTACACTTTAGGACCTCATTCTTTTATGGCGGCCCAATGCTTGGTAATGCTTTAAAACACGGTAGAAGGAGTAGGAAAGGGGGAAGGACCACATTATACACGGATGGACTCAACCAAGAAAGTACTGAGGATGCAAGATGTGAGCACAGCTGTAGATAACAGGGTGACTTGGAGGTCTCCCGCTCATAGGGTCACTGTAAGCCCAAGTCAACTTTATGGCAGTTGACAACAGCAGTCAAAAAGATGGTTCATGTATGTTTCACGTATGTAGAGATTTCATCTCTAACTGTACCAACCGAACCAATGGCAGTGTAGAATATCCCTACTCAGCCCAGACATATTCCATGAAGCTAGTCAAGAATCTGACTTGAACAAACTGAATGGTAATAAAGTCATGCTTGTTAGGAACAGACAACTTTCCCGTATATCTTCAGACTTGTCTGAAGTGCGAATCTTACCAGGCATGTTTGTCCTTGGCTGAGTAACCTCTGTAGGAGACACCGTTAGTAGTTCTGGCCTATAATAATAATAAAACAAAAGTTACTGAAAGCGGTAATGTAGTACTCTTTACCCTTCAAATCTTGAAGGCTTATTCTGTCAAGTATCTCATCTGAATTACTAATCCACATGTTCTATATTATGAAAATGAATTTGAAACAAACTCGTCAAACGGCAGCTAAAAGCAACGGATATTACATTGCAAAATAAGAAGACTGGCCTAACAGATTTTTCACAAGCCTATTTGAAACACATAAAGCAAGATGAAATGCATATATACACATCCTACACAGCTGATTTTAAAAATATTGTAGCACCAAATGTTTTATTGTTTGAAGCATCATAAAAAGTATCCCCAAACATCCTTAGTCCTACAATGTGGCAATCTTGAAGTGATTTTGCAGAAATACATCGAGGCAACAGTTCTGATATCTGAAGAATCACTTCAAGGGTGAAGGAGATCTCTTCTAAGAGAGAGAAACTACTAGATCGATCAGAAACAGAAAATTACTAGCACTGCTTACTAGTAACTCTATGGGCCCCAAAACCATACAAAACTGTGGCCTGTCACAAGACATTCCTATAGAATTTTATAGCCTCTTAACATTGATCAACTTGGTGGAGTTGTATTTTGGCATGGCAAAAGGTAATCTCAAAATAATGAAACACAAAGGTGTCTTACTTTTTTATTACAAATTTTATCCGGTTGCCCACTTGTAGAATTTTCTCGAGCCGAGGAATCCCATACCAGGACGGACTGCGAAATGGAATATTCTCTGGCAGGCCCTCCACATAAAGATCAGTGGGGTGCGCCTCGAATTTTTGGTAAGGCACAGCTTTGGGTTCAGTGCTTCCCAGGGCCTCGGCTGTTAAAAGAGAAAGTCACACAAATCTCAAGTTCATAGCAGGAGCAATATTCAAATGTGGAATATCCTAATTTTTTGCTCCCTTTCTTAGGTCTTGCTTCGGCAAGTCAGAATGCTGTGCTGACCGCTGAATCTCTTCTTTTTAGAATCATAGAGTTGGAAGAGACCCCAAGGGCCATCCAGTCCAACCCTCTGCCATGCAGGAACTCTCAATCAAAGCATCCCCGACAGATGGCCATCCACCCTCTGCTTAAAGACCTCCAAGAAGGGAGACTCCATCACAATCTCCGAGGGAGTGTCTCCTACTGTCGAACAATTCTTACTGTCAGGAGGTTCCTCCTAATGTTGAGGTGGAATCTCTTTTCCTACATTTTGCACCCATTGTTCCTGGTACTGTTCTCTAGAGCAGCAGAAAACAAGTTTGCTCCCTCCTCAATATGACATCCCTTCAAATATTTAAACAGGGCCATCATATCACATTTTAACCTTCTCTTCTCCAGGCTAAACATCCCCAGCTGCCTTAGCTGTTCCTCGTAGGGCACCTTTTCCAGACCCTTCACCATTTTGGTCGCCCTCCTTTGGACCCGCTCCAGTTTCTCAACATCTGTGGTGCTCAGAATTGGACACAGTATTCCAATTGGCCCTGACCAAAGCAGAATAGAGTGGCACCATGACTTCCCTTGATCTAGACACTATACATCTATTGATGCAGCATTAAATTGCATTGGCCTTTTTAGCTGCCGCATCGCACTGTTGACTCATGTTCAACCTGTGGTCTACTTGGACTCCTAGATCCCTTTCACGTGTAGTCTCATAAAGCCAGGTGTTCCCCATGCTATATCTGTGCATTTCATTTTTCCGCCCCAAGTGCAGTACCTTACATTTCTCTGTGTTAAATTTCATCTTGTTAAGCTTTGGCCCAGCTTTTTTCAAAATGCATTTCAAGAGCGAGGATTTCACACCTAATCCAGGATCCTCTCCGGATTCTAACCGCTTGCATTACAGCAGGAAATCTGTGGGGGATGTAAGGCCCCATTTTCTTGCAGAACTACATTACATTCCTGGTCTCCCTTTCACACAAGGAGAGTAAGAAAACACTAGGAAGGAGTGTGTTTGCATTCCTGCCCTGTGTGTGCGTCACTTTGCTATTAAGACAGTTGTTTCTGTTACTGAGCCAGATCCACATTTAACTAGTTGCTCAGCCATTGTCAAATCTGAGAATTCCTCCTTTTGGCCATATGTGCTCCTGATTCAAACAAGGATATGGTTGAAAAGAGATTCTTTCAACCCTGTTTCCCACAGATATGAATCAATCCTCATGCTCACAGGGCTGGTAAACGGAAAGTGAACTCTGTGTGAAGGCATGTCTCCATCCTCTGCCTCCCAAAGCGCTGTCAAGTGAACTTACCAAATTTTCTGCAGAATAACTGATCTACCATCTTCCTTAGCTTCGTGATTCGAGCATACCACTCTTCTTTCACTATAATCAGTAGTATAAAAAAAAAAAAAAGAATTTTTAAAATTAAAATAGTTAACATTTCCAAAACAAATGGAAAGTTGGACTTCACTGTGAAGCTCCTTTTTCAGCAGTGGAAAGGAGGTCAGTCTGCAGTGGGTTACTCCTTCTTGCTACTCCAGTAACAGGGCCAACCAATTAGATATTTCAGCCTTTTGACTCCTTAGAGGCAAGTAACCCACTACAACCCAGTTTCAGGAAAGCAAACTTCAACATGGCAAGGAATAGATCTAGCAAAATCAAGGAAAAGACAGGCAGAAAGAACTCTAGAAGAACTAGAAAACAAACAGGAAGAGGGACAAGACCTGTCCATATTTCCTCCCTAAAACAGCAAAAAGGCATAACGCCAAGAAGCGTGGGGAAGACTACCTTACCCTTCAATACTGGAAGAGGAACTCCATGGTAAGTCCAATTTTCCATTTTTCGGCCGTGAAAAAGGACAGTCTGAAGTGAGTGGCGAACTAACAAACCCAAGTGGGAACTATGTGCTGAACAGATAGCAACCTATGGTGTAACAACTCTCTGAAGCACCCTATGCCCAAAAGTATCTTCAGCTGAGGCATACTTATCGATCTTGTAGTTTTTCTCGAAGTCCATGTGGCAACCTTATAGGTGTCTAAGAAAGGAGCTGACATATCAAAATGCAGCAGTCACTGCAGCACTTCTCATGGAAATGAGTGAGGATACCAGTCGGGGTGGCATCAGCCCATTTCTCATAGCAGGGGGCAACACAAGCACAAAGTCACCTAAGACAGTGTAGAATAGACACTTTCTTGCCTGTTGAAACTCGATAAAAAGATCAAAAAAAAAAAAAAAAAAGCATCAGACATTAGATATGGACAGGAAAATCTTAACCGGTCATCTAATGTCCAGCATGTGCCACTGATTTGTCCTCTCTGTCTTTGGGGAAAGACAAAATGAAGGTCATGCCATATCTTGCTGGCAGTAAAAAGGTGGTATCTACTTGAGGCCTAAAGGTAGGATCTAATAAAAAAAAAATAGGATCAGGAGTCGAAAACACAAAGACACTGAGAATGTGCCTGACTCGGAAACCCTACATGAGCATAGCCTTTTGAACGCACTGCAGGGGTTGCTATTGCCTGCGTCCTTTTACAGCACTCAATATGGCCCCTCACAACCATTTTATGCCCTGAGGAGTGTGGGCAGAATCAGAGAAGTGAAATGACTATAGTAGTGCTGAAACCCCCAAAGGACCCTCTTAGTCAACGTTTTGCATCCGGCTACAGGGACGCAGTGAGATGCTTCATTGATCCTACCTGCTCCTAATAAGACATGAAATGGCTCATAGGGCTTCAGAGGCTGCCCGGTAAGCCTAGGTGGAGGTGGTATATGGCTCAGTACAGCATAATGCCACTCTGAGTTGTACAGGATTGCAGCAAACGAACCAATAACAACAAGCAGCGCTAACAAGTCACAAAAGAACGCCTTCACTGAACGCATGCAAGTGTACGCATGCCCATACCCACATGGCCACAGGCGAGCCTTCCTAAGGGGAGAGTTTCATGGATACGACACCTCAATCTAGGACACCAGTTGACATCCCCCACATCCCAGAGAACTAAGTCAAATGTAATCCAAAAATGATACCCCCAGAATTAGGGCAATCGAATTCATGCACACTTACCTCCTGATACAGGTTTGTCTAATGGCAGGTCTTCTCGGGTTGAATTTAGCAACTCGTGCCTACAAACATACAAGCAAGCAGGTTGCCCTTTGTAGTTTTTTATTATCTGTACTCTTTCAGTGTACAGAAAGCCACCCACTAAAACTACGTAACGCTCACCACGTTGATATCCAACAAAGCAGACAGCAAGCTAACCTAAGTACTGTTATTTTTATCATTTTTTGATTTAACAACTGTTCCAAGGCTTCTGGAGTGTTCTTGAAAAAGACTACTCCTTTCTTCTTGGGACATTCTTTTGCAGTCTTACATCATTTCTAAAATTTGCTTTAAAAGTTTTTTTCCATACGTCAGTAATGCAGGAATCGGGTATCATACATTTCGTTCCCAAACTCAAGACAGTCCACCGGATTGGGCTACTTAATGTTATCAATGAGGGGAACCAAACTTTATCATGTACAGTTTATACTTAGCTGCACTTTCAGATCCAACAATGACATTCAATGGCTTATTGCAGGTATTAACTGAAGGCTATTGTATCTGGAAAGCTATTGCTTAAAGTTTTCTGTAACCCTGGAGGGTTATGTGCTCCAAGGTATGGTTGGAAAGCCAGAAATGTAGCTTCCTAGCCACAGCGGCTTCTACATTTGGAAAATGCTCCACATGGTATACGATGGGACCACCCTCCAACTTGCAGCCACTTCTTGGCCGCCTGTTGTGTTTAATCTAATCTCTGGAGCTCTCTCAGCCTTCTTCTCTCTTCGTGGGGTGTCCTGCAGCCCAGTAATATCACCATGCAATGAAACATGAGCAAAGCATACTCAAATATAATGGGGTAGGCCCTGCAGGGCATCCACCTGCCTTCTCTGGACCTAACAGACCAAAAGGAGTAAGATACAGTTGGCACTGTTCTGAGAGGTTAATTCAAAATTGTATGCACATTTAGCTACATTTGGCAAATTCTGATATTATTGTATTTCTTCATCTCCTTTCTACTTTGTCTACTCTGCAGATGATGTGTAGAATCCAGGCAGCATTCACGGTTTAAAATTTGTGAGAGTTCTTTAGGCATTTGCATTTCCAAGCTCTGCTGAGCTGCTCCTCTCCTTTTCATTCAGGCTTTTGACTAGACTACTACTACATCACATTAAGAATTGATAATAATAATAATAATAATAATAATAATAATAATAATAATAATATATTTATTTGTATATATACCGCTTTTATATGTATATTTATATGTATATATATACATTTATATGTATATATATGGATCGAGGTAGGTTACAGCAAGACAAATACATCAATAAAATACATAATAGCCACACAGTCAACATTACATAACCCCCTGTCCCCTTATCTTAAAACAAAAACGACATTATAAAATACAGATTAAAATTAGTTAAAATTGAACATAATTGATGTAGGACAACTTAGGGGCAGACCGGGGCTATCCGTATCAATGTCCTTGGCCTGTTTTCCTCAGGCCTTTTTCTTTTTGGTGTATTATGCCCTTCTGAACAGCAGATGTATAAAGATTGCCTTGTTTCTTTTTGCCTGCCAGCAGGGAGATACAGTATTGCCAAGCTGATGTTTATTAGTCGCTGTTTTACAAAGCCCTTGCAATGCACAACTTTTATAAATCCTGACACCACATTCTCACTGCACATTACATAACTACATATAATGGAATAAAGCTGGTTTTGGGGGGATTTGGGGTGGAGGTGTGTGTTTGCTTCGAATCTACAGCTATAGCTTCGAATGTACAGCTGATCAGTTTTCATTACGCGACCCTGCTTTCTAGCATTACAAGAAAGAGAAGTCACTCCAGACGAGGCATTGTACCAAAAAAGAAGACACTGCTCCTGCACTTGCTCAAACTCAAAACTAAAACAAATCGACTTACTTCTTAATCACAAATCGTATCCGTTCCTTTGCCAGCAAAATTCTTTCGAGGCGAGGGATCCCATAAGTGGAGGGCCTCCGAAAGGGAATTCCTTCTGGCAGTCCTTCCACGTACAAATCTTCAACGTGGGACTGGAAGAGCGGATATGGAATAGACACTGGGCCTTTTGCGTTAATAGCTTCAGCTTTAATGGAGAAGAGAAGAACAAATTAAACACTGGTTAGCATGGCGTGCCAAACCATTCGTTTTTCAAGCATAGTGAATGCAATGCATTTCACGTAGCTTCACTCCAGACAGGGAACGTGTTTTAAATAAAAGAGGAGCTGACCAAGTCTGCAGGCACAACCCAAGACACCAAGTCAAAATGTGATGTATGCTAACCTCAGACAAGAATGCAAAGACTTTAAAAAAAATACGTTATTTAATATATAAAAAATAATAAATATAGTCTAAGCAAACATACATACACACACTTACATAAACATCTACCTAATACATCTTACATAAAAACACAATGCTTCCTTACTAACCAAATATTACTGATATAAGTTTCACTCCTTATAAGGTGATCAAACTTAGTAGTATTTTTTCTGCATAATTATTACACCAAATATCTTTATTTTCATTTATGTGCTTTGGGATTTCTCTTCATCTCTTTCTCTATTTACATTTTTCAAATTATTTAATAATCCAGACTATTATCTCCCATTTGTCTTTTATATATTGAATCAAAGGATTCCAGTCCTTTCTGAATATTTCTATGGATTTCTTCTGTATTAATTGCATTAATTTATCTATTTCCAAATATTTCCTTATCCAATCTTTTATTTCCGGTGTTTTCTTCTCTTTCCATTTAGCTGCGTAAACCAGCCTTGCCACTGTTGTCATATAAAATAAAAGTTTACCATAATTTCTCTCTATTTGCTTAACAAATATCTTTTAGGATCTTTACACAATTTCATCTTTAAAATTTCCTCTATTATTTCATGTATTCCATTCCAATAAGTCTTTGCATGTTTACATTCCCACCACAAATGATAATAGGTGCCCATTTCTTTTTCACACTTCCAACATAGATTGCTTTAAGTTTTTATTTATCTTGGCCAGTTTGTATGGGGCTAAACGCCAGCAATACTGCATTTTGTAGAAATGTTTTTCTCACATCATAACTTAAGGTATATTTGATTCTTTTAGTCCATGGTTTTTTCCCAGTGTTCCAGATTTATATTTTGGCCAAAATTTTGGGCCCACCTTATCTATCATTTGGGGTTTTATTAAATCTTCTTCCATCTCCAATTTGAGTAGAGCTTTATAATTTTATAATTTTTTCGAAATCCATATCAGCTTCTCCAATACCATTATTTTTCATATCCGTAACAAATCTTTCTTTAAGTTGAAAATACGGTGATTTCAATTCCAATTTATCTTGTTCTTTTTCCAATATATCTTCATATGTTACCCATTTGTCATTGCTTATATTCACTCTGTTAAAAAAGGCTTCATTAATAGACATCCATGTTGGGATAGAGGACTTTGAATATAATGGTTACTAAAGTCCTTATTGACTTTAACTTTGCCATAAAAAAGATATCCGTGCCACCCATATCTTAGTTCAGAGGCTTCCAATTTTAACATTCTTTCTTTTTTAAAACTTAATCCAAGAAGTAACCCAACCCACGCAGCAAGTGTAATAGTATAATTTTTTGAACTTTTAATGCAGGAACGAGCAAACTGTTGGTAAGGATTGGTTATCTGTGTTTTATTTTCTATCATTTCAGCCCTCTAGTCTGTGTGTGGAGAGGCAGAGAAACTGTTGCAAGTGTAGATGACCATAAACGGCCCAAGCCATAGTTTGTAAATCTAATGTCAGGTTGCTTTTTGAGAATGCATAAAAATACTGGCCTCTCACTGAAGAGATATGCAATCCCTATTGCTACCTCTCGAATTCTATAAAACCAACACAGCTCCAAACACCTTGGACAATGGTAGGGCAAGAAGACAAAAGAGTTTCCAAATGCTTCAGAATATTTGTTTTGAGGAGATAATGAGAATTGTGTGAACACATACCGTATTTTCTTTCAAATAACTCTTCAACTTGTTTCCTCAAGTCTGTAATGCGGGCATTCCATTTCTCTGAAAGGAAAAATCACGTCAGCCCAATATAAGATATACCAAGCTTCCAATATATTAACTGCGCAGTTATGGATTTTGTAATTTTTTTCTTGTTTTTTAATGCCTAAATATAAAAGGTAAACCCTTTAAAGAAAACATCTGGATATCGTCTGGAGAATTTTAAAAAATCTATGTGTACATTGGCGAAAGTAGATAAAACAGTTACCCCCCAAAATTTGTTTCTCTTCAACAAGTCAAGCAGCTCATTGCCGTCATGCTTAAAATCTATCTGCCGCAGCTGTTGACAAATTAGTTTAAAGAAGAGTCTGAACATTTTAAAAAGGAAATTTGTTAAAAGGCCAGAATTACAATGAGTGTATGAAGCCGTATTGGCAGCTATCTTAACTAAAGAGATCACACAAGAACAATATAGCTGCCCCTTTAACATTACTCTTCTAGTACTGATTAATACATCCAGACATATCTTACTTCTCTGTGAAAATGAGGACCACAAGACCCAAGTCATCTGAGTTCAAGTTGCTGATGCACCAAGACCTGAAATACTTTCCATATTTGTGCCCAGATATAGTTTTCATCAGATACCTCCGAGTTTTAGGAAATAATTACACGAAAGGGTGGCAAGCGATGCTCAGCTTTTGGCACACTTGTTTCATATTCCTCATGCCACGTTTTCAACACTGACACAGACCCCAAGTATGTGGCAGATACATAATATACCAATACAACATTATCCCAAACCTGAAATTACGCTATCATTAGCAATATCCTTAGTAGATTTGCTTTACTTACTGCCCAGTTATTGGGGAATTTGCTCAGTCCATCACCAGAGCTCTCTCCCTCCAACTCCTGACATTCAAATTCAGAAAATCTAGGAGAGGTATTTGCACATAGGTCTCAAGTGACGAACCCAGGTCTTCAAGGTAATTCCAAAAGACATTCAACTACATGCCTTTTCTGAGCGACAAGATTTAATGGTAACCAGGGCAGGGCTCTTTTTATAGTGGCGCCACTTATGGTCCAGAGTCCCGTGGTATATGTTTATAAGCAAAACTTCCTAAATTAAGTCCCTGCCAAAGTCTTATCGTGTAACAATTCTGGAGAAGATTTCTTTTTTCTTAAAACTTGGGAGAACAGGAGCCGATCTGGTCCAACAAAATGGGTAAGGAGGAAAGATTGAGGGTCACGTCACCCTAAAACTTACCGAAATTGAATTCCCTAGCTTTTCTTCTCCCAGCATTGGCTGCATCGTTGATGGTCTCTGTGCTCTTTGTTTTCTTATGGGGCGGCAAATAGTCATCATCGTCTTCAGACAGAAAAACATACAGACGCATCACAGCTGCTGTTAGGCTATGGGGGAATGTCTTTCAAGATACCACGGCTTCTATTCAAATTCTCGGATATGGGAGTAAACTATTCCATAGCGAAGAACGCGGCATGCATTAGGTTTAACAGTCAGAGCCTTACTCTAATTTACTCATTCAATGTTCAAATTATGCCAAGAGAATTAAAACATGCATTATAAGCTCCACTTTCAAGGAGGCTCTCTTTTACTCTTAAGAGACAGTGGAGCTCGGGTACTAAACAAACCGAAAGATACAACACATTAAATCAGATGAATTAGAAAAAGAAAATAAATAACACGATGAAGCATCTCCCAGATCCAGCAGTTCAATAATAGGGCTACCTAAAGGATATAATGTGTGCTTGAGAATGAGGAGATAGAAAATTGGCTTCTATTCTATTACCAAACATATAAACAGAAATTGCAAGCAACAAGGAAAAAGCTGGGAAAGGTTGAAAAGGCTTTAGCAATGGTTGGTTTTATATGCACAATACTACTAATGCATGTAGTTACATCTGCTGAGATGAATAATATATTCCAAAATTAAAATAAAATGGAAACCTATGTCTACAGGAAGAGTGTTGAACTGCACATTTAAATATACAAACACCAGTTCTAAGATTACTGTGAAGACAAATGCATCTGAGGAAGTAGACCTAAGTCTACGAAAGCTCATGCTGCCAACTTCTTTCTTTCAGTTAAGGCTTAAAGATGCTAGGGGATCTTTCTACATGTGAAGACAAAGAGAAAGCTGGAAGCCAAATGTCCACAGCATGCACTGGACTGTTCTGTCGGTTTTGTTTTTGGGTCTCTTCTTGTTCAGATCCCAAACTATTGGATATATCCACCTCCAAGTTTAAAAAAAAACAGCCAAAAGACTACAAAAACCAGATGGAGAGATGCTCCAGTGAATAGTGTCAGTCAATATAGGGAAGTGCCATCACAGGACTTGCACTCTTATGCTTCAATCAGTTTATTTTTATTAAAAAAAAATTAATGGATTGGCATAAAACTGAAAAGAGACAGAAACATTGAAAGGATATGGGTCCTGAAAGGGAACGATCTGGGGTTGCTATTCCACTCCGTCATGCCTCTTCTTATAGCAGCTCTTCCAAACAGACAACGCAAAGGAGATAAGCAAACATGCGTCCAACCAGTCTCACTGACTTTGTTCACAAAATCTGTCATGACATCGAGGCTCTTGTTCGTTTGCGACTCGTGCCAGAAAAGCTATCCAAAATCTTACAGGGAGAAACATGCTACTGAAAATACCCCACTACACAAGCAAGAGTACTGGCAACTCGTTTTTCCAAAAGCTCTCTCGAGAGTCTTAGCAACAACCCCTACCTCAGAAGCACATTGAACCCAAACGTAAATCAAGCTTTGGCAGAAGGCTTCCCAAGACTTTCTCAGCAGAGTTCAACCAGTTTTGCTGCTCACTTTGCAAGCTCTAGTACAGAAACTATTAGCATGCACCATCAACAGCCAACTTGAGAACATTTAACCATCTATTTCAGTACTTCACCCACCTTCATCTCACTTGCTTTGTTTCTCATTTTATGGGACTAACATCACTTCTGACATCAATCGACTACACTCATCCCTCCACATTTGCAGCTCTGACTTTTGCGGATTTGATTATTTTTAAAAAAATCTTTATTCAAATTTAATACGCCACTTTAAAACATGCTCGCATTCAAAGGACACAGAAACATATCTGTACTTCAAAAAAAATCTTACATAAAACTACCAACTCTACGTTCCCATTCTTTCAACCTTACATTCAAACTCACATTCTTTTTATCCTTTTCTCTATCTCCATCCTCATTCTCTCTCTATACTTTCTATCCATACGTCTCCTTTCTTCCATCTATCCATACTTCTACTTCTCTTCCATCTTTAACCTTCTTCTTCCTTTCCTTGTTTTCTCCTCTCCTTCTCTTCCCTTCATATCTGTCTACCACTATTCTACCCATATCACTCTTCCTTTTCCTTCTTTCTTTTCCCTATCCTTTACTCTTCCTCATATATTCTTCACATATTCATACCTTCTGCCACCTACCTTTTCCATCATCATCTATTCTCTTCTATACCTGATCCCTATCCGTCTCTTACAACCCAAAAACAACCCTGAGTCGACATCCACGGGTCAATGTGAGTACACTCGTCCCTTCACATTTGCAGCTTTGACTTTTGTGGATTTGATTATTCACAAATTTTATTAACATGTTCTCGATAGGAGTATCTAGAACCTCCAGCACAACTCTATGGTCAACTTTAACCAAAAGTCAAACTGAAGGAACTAGAGAATAATCCACTAGGCCTTTGTAGCTCCTCCTGAACAACTCTATGGTCAATGTCTGGCAGATGGTGACCACAGAGTTTGCACTGGAGGAGCTAGAGATTCCTAGAGAGGTGTTCCCCCAAGGTAAAAATATAGTGTTTTTGTTATTTGCAGTTTTTCCACATTCACGGGAGTCCTGTGTCCCTAACCCCAGCGAATGTGGAGGGACGGGTGTACCAAGGATACCGAATACTGATGTCCACAATAGTAAATTTATCAAGGGAGGGGCAGGTAGAGATAGGAGAAACAATTTGAGACACAAGATATATCACCTCGAGGTTAGATTGCTAGATTTTAAACGTCACCGTTTACTACCTACGTCCAAAATCCGTCACTGGACTTGCCAACTCTTATGTTTTGATTCACCTGTCCTTCTGCCATATAAGAGCTCCACAAAATGATATTGGAGACTTCAACTGCTGAACAAAGCATATCTAGTTAAAACAATTCCTGCCCCAAAAGCACAATACTACCTAGTGTCACTATCTACAGTGCGGTATCCAACTTGTCAGCCTCACTGAAGACCTAATAACCCTAAGAGAAATCTTTCAAAGTATGACAACTGGCTCCCAGTATTTTCGAAGGACTAGCTTGCACAATAAAAAATAAAATAAAATGCCGTGATATGAGAAGGATGTTTTTCTGTAGGGAGGGGAATGGATGTGATGTACACAGCGCCACACAACTGAGATCCTTCTGAAACAAGTGAGCAAAATAACATTAGCTGAGAAAATGGCCAACCTTCAATGGTCACTTCCACTTCAGGATCCTCACTTGTTTCAGAAGTGGCATGTTGAGAAGAATCTGAAAAAAGCAGAACAAAAAACCAATTCGGAACAGCGCAGGCACACTGTGAAGGGTGGCTTCAGCTCCACGATGGCAAATCGACAAGTGCGCTTGCACTATGGATAAAAACACACCCACAAACACATAGGTCAGGTACTTTCGTCACAAAACGATGGGAAGGAAAGCGGGAATTCCTAAGCGCTAAATTATGCAATACAGCAGGTACTGAAGGCCTCCTTCCTTTAGACTTACGAGGATTTTTACCGTCAAGACTTTTCTCACTCTTACAAGGTGGTTCACACAAGACAATTACAATGGCATACGCAAACCGGAAACATTGCAATACAATAGTACGGAGGGGGGAGTGCATTAACACCAAACAGCCAAAATGATAAGGCTGTATCTGGAAAGGGCATCTTCTTTAAGAGATGTTATTTCCGCTATCTTCTTCACCTCCTGAGCAAGCAAAGGTCTTATTTTCATGTCAATTTTTTCCAAGTTCACCAGCAAGCTTTTCGCAACATTACAACATGCCAGCACCAAGGATGGCGTTCCCGTAACGTAAAGGCAGACTTAGCAGATGTGGAATTATGGTTTTGTTATCCTGGACCGTGTTGCTTTGACTCCCTTTCTTAGCCAAAAACAAAGAGAGATGAGACCACAAGTAACCAGAAGAAAAACTCTCAAGACACTAAATGGCCCAGAGAAGGATACAGGTTCCAATGTAGGAGGATCACATCAATAATTGTAATCTGGTTCTATTGTGAAGCGTCAGGAATAAACTCTTCTAGAACATGGCCACAGAGCCCGAAAAACCAACAAAAAACTACGAGATGTAGTCTGCTTCCACCTCTCCATCATAATGTAGACAAAAAAGCTCAAATGATTTCTCTGGAAACATATGCAATGGCATTTTGGTTTCCACTACATCTGCCCTTAAATTCAGCAAAGGTTAGTTTATGTCACCACTTCAAAAATATTTGAAATGGAAGAAAACCGGCTTCAAAAGCAAATTAATCCAAGGAGAGGATTATCCTTCAACAGAAATGAAAAATGATATGAATGATGTAGCTATACAAAGCCCTGTTTGGAGAGCTTCCCTTGGACTACAGTTTGTCTTGCCCTTTGAATGTGTTTTCTGGCAACGTAATTGAATATATATACCATTTCCAACACCAGCTACAAACTTGCATGCAGAAAGAGCACAAAAGTTACTGAAAATCAACAGGAGATCTTGGCTCCTACAAACGCACATATGATCAGGTCACACAGACATCTATTGGGTTGTCCTTGGCTACACTTTCCTCTACACAACCTAGCAGGAAAGTTTGGAAATACGTTTCCAAATCAGTTGTCGATCTCAGATTGCTAACCTGAAATAAACTACACAGAGATGTGTGAGCGGCCTGGATGCCAAGCAAGCAAGTTCGCGAGCGGTGGCATACCTACACCAAATTTAATTTTATTGGCCTCCAGTTAGGCACAACTTTACATCAGTTAGAAGATATATATGTTGGCGAAGCATCAGGAATAAACTCTAGAACGTGGCTACTTAGCCTGAAAAACCCACAAAAATCTATATTGCATCTTTCTTTGACATTTCTCTGAAATGTTGATAACTGTGTGGTAGTCTATATCAGGTGGATCAGGATCCAGCTTCCAACCCTGGTTTAAGGAACGCTGAATCCCAACGTGTTACTACTAATGCATGGATTAATGTACTATTTTATTTTCTTCTCTGCTCATTTCTTTTAGACATTATTAAGATTGGATTTCCCCCCTTTTCTCATCCACAATATATATGGGAGACACTGTCCATAAATTACTTCCCTTCTGAACAAGAACTGGCAACTTTATGTCTCCACATCACTTTAACGCTAAAGTAAAGTTTAGTGTAATGAGAACTGGCCTGAAACAAGCTTGAAACTTGCAGGCTTTCCGCTTTCCTCTGGTGGAGCTGCAAGTGATCTAAAAGTTCCTCTGAAGAAACTCAGCTTTATATTATCCTCTCAGTTTGGTTTGTCACCTATACTCTCAGCTCTGGCTATTCTGAAGAATATTGTGTTGAAAAGACCCAGCCTCACACCTATGGCTTGAAGTTGGCTTATTCAAAATGAAGCATACTTAAGATTGTATTAAAATTAGTATGTAGAGATCTTACAGCATCTTTGAGACTAACTAAAGAAAGAAGTTGGCAGCATGGGTTTCCGTCGATTTAAGTTACTTCCTCAGATGCATTTGGAAGTACAAGTCTACGAAAGCTCATGCTGACGTCGTCTTTCTTTCAGTTAGTCTCAAAGGTGCTACAAGATCTCTCTCCATACTGATTCTACAGACTAACACGGCTATATCTAACTAGTTTGCTGGGTTCAGACAATACAGCACACTGGGGTGCATCAAAGAAGAGAAGCAAAACATCTGAGCTCTTTCAAGAGGATGAAGGAGGTAGGCTACAAAAGACCAAACTGAGACTTGTGGAGGACCAAAGTGAGGAAAAGGATTCATTCTCATTATACTAAATGGTGGGCTGAATCAGTTCCGTACCAGCCGCACACCAATGCGGAAAACATCTATACATTCATGATCGAGCATGCTCAGAATAGACTCAAAACACAAGAGATATCTATGGGAAAGGAATGTTTAATATAGTAAATGAAATGCAAAAAACTAAAGAAAATCCAAGGCATCTGTCAAGATTCTATAAAGCAAGGTTCATTGCTGAAAACTTATAAATTAATATTTTGCGTCAGTGAAAACAATCCTGCCCAAATTTCTGATGAAAGAGTCTCTAAAGCCTAATATGACTTACTGGTCAGTGAAAGATATGTCCCTTCTGTGCATGGGCCTAAGACAGTAAACTGTTGCTTTGTATTCTGCAGGTTCCTCCATCGGTTTTCTAAGAAGGCATATTCTCTCATGCATTATTTAAAAACAAAATTAACCCACCATCTGAATGGCTAAACTTGTTCCCCATTTTTGGGAATACAGGTGGATTTAAAACAAGGTTTTTAGTATCATGCATCTGCAGAATTTTCCATTTGCAGATGCCAGTCAGGTATCATGTTATCAGTTTCCAGATGCAGCCCAGCGAAATATTTAAAAAACAGCAACAACGAAACAGAATTCTGAACAAAACACAGGAATGTCAACACACACACACACACACACACACAAACAACTGTTCAAAAATAATGCTGAATGAAGCAGAAGCAGCACAACTTATGTTTCTGAACTGCTAAAGCCGGAATCATCATCGAACAAAGACCTCTTCCTTGTCTTGAGATTTTTCTCAGGCCATGAGCCCAAGACAGAAGCATTGCCAGGGTTCATTTCTTAACATATATGGTCAACTCAATAAGCACCGCTTAATTTTCTGAGAGTTTTTTCTTAGCAGTATCACTAGCAACTATATTTCTATACCATTTTATAGTGCTAAGCACTCTCTAAGCGGTTTGCAATGTGTTCGCCAATTGCCCCCAACAAGCTGGGGACTCATTTTACTGACCTACGAAAGGATGGAAGGCTGAGTCAACCTAGAGCCCCGCGGGACTGAACTCACAACGTTTTGGCTAAAGTACCAGCGTTTAACCACTGCGCCACCAGGGCTTTTAAAAAATAGAAATGACGGCTCACCAAGAGGTCCCTAAACCACACATTTTCTTAAATTTATTCTTCAGTGCGCTGATTCAAAGGCCGTTTCATGTAAAGATGCTTTTGAGGCACCTGATCAATTCAGAATCGCTAAATGTTAGGCAAGCTAGAGCTCCTAATGCCACTGCATTCAAAGCAACTGAAGACTCAGCATCTTCTTTGGTTAAGGAAAGAGATGTATTCCCAGGCGCTACAATGTCCTTCAATTCAATAAGCATTCAAACTGGTTATTTTAAACATTTTTTCCTATCATAACTCTTTAGTTATGAAGTCCTCCTTACTCTGGGGCATTTAGTCGCAACCTAAACTTCTAAACCACAAACTGTCCCTTCTATTTCCAAACTTTTCGAACTGTGCAATGGTGTTACTTCTTCGGAGATGCTACATACGGAAAGGGAGCGTTATAAAGTAAAAACCGCCACAGGTCACGGATGAAGAAACAGAAAGGAAGAAGGCCAACTTTGTTAGCTCTTGCTTCTGCGGCTTACTAGGGAGATATGGGGAGGGGAAAAAGATCTTATTTCAAATGCTTCTCAATAGTTATTTACGACAAACATGCAGGATCACAACTGAAAGGAGGAAAATAAAAAAATACAACCATGTGGAATATGGAAAAAAAAAGAATGCAAGTCACAGATGCGATGGATATGTTTTGCACTAAGCACTCCTTTAAAACACCTTCCCGGAGTTTATTTTCTAGAATTTAAGAAGATATACGTATCTCTAACCTTCTATTGGCAATTCCACATCTGTTCCTTCACTGCAATCGGAACCCTGGTTGTTCCCTTTATAAACATAAATATAAACAGACCATCATACAAAAGAGGAGGATGCTAGTTAACACTAGAAATGTCAGAATCAGCATCTCAGTTGAAGCAAAAATCGCATGGCACTATCTTTTCAAAAAGGAGTCCATGGGCAGAGCCAATATTGAGCACCGCTCCCTTATTCACTCTCGTATAAAACTAAAAGATGTTATGCTGTCAGCAGACGGTGCCCGTTGCGAAATGAAAAAGGATTTACTCAAGTTATACACACAATTTGGACGGCACAGGGTTTGAAGCAGATGACGCTGGAACAAAACTCTTCCATTTTCTGACATAAAACCATCGACCCTTTTTATTAAACGAAAAAAAAAATTCTCCTGCTTGACTTACCGACATGAACTGTTACTCAAAAAATACGATACATGATTCAAAGTGCCACAAATTTTATTCTGATGATCGGGAGCTGTATAGCTGTATGAATTTTCCCACAGGGAGAAAAAGATCATAGGCTCTAAAGAGGGAAGGGATGTATCTCTGAATGAAGTCTCAAGCTAGGCAAGGGAGAAAAATCGCTCGTCTCTTTCTCAAAACGATGGATGTAAAACCAAGTTTGGAAGACATGTACCGTTGACTGCTGAGGTGTCAATGTTGTTGTGAGAAACAGCACTGTGATGATGAACAAGGGAATTGCTGTACCTGTGTAAGACTTTGCCATGGCGATTTTCTCATCAATCGCCAAAGTTTCGGAAGGACCTGCTTTGGTAAACAAAGACAGCCATGAAAAAAATCACTTTCCAAGATTTTCCTCTCGCTATTATGAGAGAGCATGCTCAGCTGAATCACTGAAACCGCAGAAACAAACGACTGTTTCACAGGGATTACAGCAAGAAGGGTTATGAGGCTCTTCCGGACCTGTGTCATGGAGCGGCAACTCAGTTTGTACATACTGCCCAACTCACTGTGTCTGAGTTTCTAAAAAATTAAGGTAAATTTACAGCATGGAGCTGCTCTGTCCGCTTTCATTTCCCATGCGCTCTGCACTTCAGCTGTTCGGCATGGATTTCTTGAGATGCAGCAACTGCCATATCCAGGGTTGTCAGCTCAGCGCATGAAACCATAGCTCAGAATGTGTAAGTAACTAGTTTCAAAACCTGAGTTCTTTGTAATTAATCCGTTTACTAATAATGAGGGTATATTTATGTACCATAATAACTGCTTCCTCCTAATCGATAAGCTGCTGGTGTATTTACACTTCAATATAGAAGATGTTTTCAAAAAAGAAATGAATACACATCAAAGAACCATGACAATTTCTTTTGCAGTAAGAGAATTCTCTTGTTCTTTGAGAATGAATTCTGATATAGAATAGACTTGTGTTTTAGAAGTATACCTGTGTATTGTTCTGGGATATCAGAAGTCTGGCCATATAGTTATTCTCTTATTTGTTCATCCATCAGTCCGATTTTCTCTTATTAACCCTATGGATATTTTTTATCATTATATCATCTGTGTGTTTCTTTGTATGTGGAGTTTTAATACTACCTCAGGCGACTGGTTTGCACCACAGTCAGAAGCTTGTAACGTTTAGGAGTATCAGGCAAGTAGAAAGATAATTTAATAAAAAATTGCAACTATGCAAGTAGGTGGCAAATCTTTCGGATATAACTTACCTAAGTCTATAAGTAAGCCATGCCATATGCAGACTCTGTACTCGAAAACAACCTGTGACCAGCAATTTGTGTATCCAGTTTTGAAAAGAAAAGAAAAATAGTTTAAACTGGACATGTGAATTGCTGGTCATTATCTTTTGGGTTTCAATTATTTTTCTGAAAATAACATGCCAGGTTTTGCCACTGTCAGCCCATGTTACAGGTTCACGCTTCCACTTCAAACCTTATGTTGCCAATTCAAGTTTAACAGGTGGTCACAAACCTCAGCTGTGAGTTCAGTTCTTCTATCAAACCACTGTCAGATGCCTAGACTCTGGCGTGACTGAACCAAAGAGTGCCTCATCTATTACCCCTTTTTAAACACAAAAACCAAACATCCTACCCATTTAAATTGTGACCAATTTAGATTGCAACAGAAGGATACAACTACTACCGAGGACAGTACTCAGATTTTGACTCAATACCTTGCAATATATGCCAACATAACCACCATCCCATTCTACAGGAGGCTTTCTTTCCACAACGCTGCTGGGCCACCTCTATGTGAAACACACCCCACGTTTGCCTATTATAGGGCTCATACATAATCCAAAATGACCTCCTAATCCAAGCTCAGACTTGTTTCAGGATTTATCCGAATGTGAAGGAAATTACACCGGAAAGCAACCTCTGGTCAACCAATAAGTACCCCTTGACTCTCTTCTTCCTCTTAAGGTTACGGGATCAGGGAAACAAGAGGAGCATAGTCATGCACATGAGGGAACCATAGAAACATCTCCCTCTGACAACCAACCATAATAAAATAGAAAGGAGAGTCCATCAATTTGGTGTTGCCTGTGTATTCCTTTTCAATAAGGAGCATAATCATACTAGAACTAGATCATGATCACACTTTCTATACCACGTATCAGTGAAGTAGCACTCCCTAAGCCTTTTACAACGTGTAAGTCCATTGCACCCAACAAGCTGGTTACTCATTTTACCAATCTACGAAAGGATGGAAGGCCGAGTCAACCTTGGAGCCCTCCTCTAGGATCAAACTTACAACGTTGTGGGTGCAGTACTGGCATTTAAACACTGCACCACTCACTAGGAATACTCGGCGACAACAATATGGAGCAGCAACAACAATATGGAGATAGCATTTGTATCTGGGACCTTCTGTGGATAAACCAAACACGCTAGCTGCGGGATGGGCAAAGCTGTCGAAATTCAGTTCCCAGTAGCCCTACTCTTCCAGGTTTCTGCCTTCTCACTTCTGTTCCAGTCCTCTTTTTCCCCTTTAAGGATGCAAGAGAGCGCGCAATCCCGACCACGTGCTTTTGACTGCACAACAACACCAGTGACGCTGCCACAAATGAAGCCCTCAATAGAAATAAAGAAAGGATATTTACTACAAAAAATCTCCTCCCCAGTTCAGGACAAAGAGCAATGTGATGTTGTCACCGAGGTGTAGGAAGCCGACCGTCAGGAAAGCTTCATAAGCACAGTTAGCCACCGAATACCTAAATAAATCCAAGCCTGCTTCTGCCAGGCATCACTGAGCCCTGTTTCATTCCATTTACTCTTGGTTCTGTTCCACATTAGCCATAACAGCAACTGCTTTTGTGATTCTGGCAGCCACCCGCCATTCGGTGTTCACTTGCACTTGCGCTACTTGTACGAGGCGACGGGTCGTAACACTGGACTGGCGCCTGTTTCATATTTCATTCCCTTCTGGCAAAGCAGATTTCATTCCCTTTTCCCTCTTTGGTTCCCTTTTGGCAAAGCAAAATTCAAAATTCAAAATCCATAAAAGGAAATGCAGACCAAAGAGCAATGGGAAGAGAAGTGAGAGCCTGACCATATTCTGCTGTGTTCAGTCTGAAGCCCAGAACGATTAAAGGAGGTTTCCTTCTCAGTTAATAAGCCACCAGAAACTGCAGAAAATAACAGTTTAGTTTGGTTTCTGAAAAGCAGTAATTGCTCTGCGACAAACAAAAAGAGGGATAAGACCACAGTTTAAATGCTCAATGACCCATTTTCCTTCCGTAAGAGAATTCAACGTGGCACATAAAGATTTCCAGACAGCCTCCACCCAGGCCCCAATTGGGCTCAGACCTGTTTGACATCGTGAACCATGGGTTTTTATTACAGACCAAACCCGGACCCATACAAACGTTAGTAAAGGCTGGGATCATTCAGCAAAGAGGCTGCCCTGTGAAGAAGCTTTGCAGGATGTCTGCATATACGGAAAACAAAAGATAATCAATAATACATGTGTTCTACTGGCTTTTACTTAATGTGGCTAGCTAAGACTACTACCACTAACCATTCACATGCTGAACTCCGCAGTTAATTTTAAATGGGATTAATAGGGGTTAGTTAATTTTAATAGGGATCAAAGATATATTTATCAAATTTATTTTGTTTCTTCGGTGTTTGTACTTTATACTAGCAACAGCCATGCAAAGAACTGTGTATGTTTAGCGTATCAGTCTGTTACCCAGACCCATTAAACGTAAAGTGTAGAACTTGTGTAGATAAGAGACAGAAAGGAATCTGGGAGGAAGGGATAACTGCACATAGCTGACACCTGCATCTCCTCCAAAGTCGCCCATTTAAAACACTAACATCAGAGACTGTTTGCTCTCCAATGATATTCGGTTACAATACTGATAGGTTACTTATTCCGCAGATTTTTAAGGTATGCATTTTGTTTTCAGTGCCTAAAAAGCCATTTTTCAAGGCCACGAGAGATGAGAGGGTGAAATAAAGGGATGGGCAGAGGCACAGATAGCGGCAGACCAAACGCAGCAGACAAAAGAGTAGAAGCCATGCATAGGGGTCCCCTAGAAAAGCAAAAGCCTGCCTTGAATAGCATCACGTTCACCAAGAAACTCGGTCCCCAGTCAATTTTAGACTCCCTCGGATACGTTTTCCCTAACTTTTACCCCATTTTAAATATGTTTTCAGCCCATGTAGCAGAAGTCTTACACTCAGCGTTACCTGGAATGTTAAATTGGTAATATTCAGGATCCTCCGATTCTTCTTTGACCGTTATCATCTCGAGTCCTGAAGGAGAGCAACATCAGGGATTTAACAGACAACATCAACGTTAAAAGAAGGCCCCACACTCTGGCATTACAGAGTAATAAAAGTCAATTGCCATATACTCAAAGTCAATGCAAGTTTGGGAGCCAAAATTATGGATTTTGGTATGACCCATGGATAAGTCGAGGGTAAAACCTAGGGGCATTTACGAAAGGATATAAAGGATGAAGCAAAGGATAACAATGCCAAAAAACTTACAAAATTCTGGCAGGCCTAACTTTTTGTGCTCATCCTAAAGGCTGGATTGATGAAGAGGGAATTACAGTAAATGGTAGAATTACAGTAAATTATTACAGTAAATAAGATGAAAAGACACCTGGGTATAATACACTGAATGAGCTTCTCTGTATCCACTGTGATTTCTCGGTTGTATCTGTAGCCAAACAGGTGTTTTTGGATGACCATAGTTTTATCTAGAATGTGAATACTGTGCCCAATTGAGGTCTCAGATGTTACAAACAGATACACAAGAAGAGAAGCTGACGCAAAATCAGAAATATAAAACAATCCTCGGAA
This sequence comes from Urosaurus nigricauda, assembly GCA_034509955.1. Taxonomy (NCBI): domain Eukaryota; kingdom Metazoa; phylum Chordata; class Lepidosauria; order Squamata; family Phrynosomatidae; genus Urosaurus; species Urosaurus nigricauda. The sequence goes on from JAOEGL010000010.1 coordinate 23,211,648, forward strand.
CGGAAAAATGCACTCCGCTCTTTCCCAAAGGCACTTATTTAAAACACTAACTCTGCAGAGATATTAGGCTGGGGTAAAAGTCCTTTTTAAAAACATTCCCTATCATTGTGAAAGGCAGAACAAAACCCAAAAGGCACGCATCCTCTATTGTAATAAGATAGCAAGCTCAGGCTCATTCTGCCCTTTAGCTTTATTGACTTTCCCCCCTTTGTTTGAATTCCTCTTTAAATATTTCCCCTCCTTTCCATTTCTTGTACATGTCCCTTTTAAATCTTAGCTCAGTTGAAAGTTCTTTAGGCATCCATCCTAGCTTCTTTACATACCTCCCATTTTGGGGAACTGTTTGAGACTGTGCCTTCAATAAATTTAGGTTTATTTTAAAAGAATTTATAAAGTTATACAAAAGGAAGTAGATTAAAAAAGGGGGTTGAAATCATACATAAATTCACAATTATATCTCAGTGTTACAAGAACTCTGACATCATACATTGCTGCAAAAGCTTTCACATCATGCAAAAGACTTCTCATCTCACACAGTTTATTTTATTTGAAACAAATCTGATCACAGAGGCTGCTGGCCAATTGGAGGAAGTATTGCCACCACATCAATGAGAGGGAGCCATTTTTCCTGGAAAGATTTTTGATTTTGTTGTTGTTCTAAATACTATTTCATATTATCTGTTAATATGCCCCATAAGCCATTTGTCCCAAACTCTACTGCACCAGTTACCTAAAGATACAAAACCTGTTTTCCAAGCATTAGCCACTTCAAGTCGAGCTGCTATCAGCAGAAATGAAATCAACTTTCTATTTTTTAAAAATTTATTGTTCCTTGTGCATATTGAAAGTAACAAGAGAGCTGGGCAAAAGTTTATTTTTTTTGTTTTGTAAGTAAGGCAATTTGATTAATCACTTCATGCCAAAACTGGTTGATTTGGGTCAATCCAAGAAACTCTCATCCATCATGAACTCCCTTCTCTTTCAGTATTCTTCACCACAGGGTCACCCCCAGTATTTCTCCAACTTTACTGAAATCAGCTTTCTCAAAATCCGGGATGCGTTTCTGGCTACACTTGGCTTTTTTCCTTCCGCCGCATAAAACTCCAGGAGAAAATCGTCACTCCACCTAAGAATCCTGTTACTTTCACCCCATTATCCAGATCATCCCTGCTGGTTAGGATCAGATCCCTTTCCACCTTCCGGACAATGAAATTGCCAGTATGGCAAGTGAGGAATTGGGCCTTACGTTTTTGGCAGAGTTTAAGTTCCTACAAATATCAGGATAATCAACATCCCCCATTACTACTACATCTCTCCTTTCTGAATGGGTGCTCATCTGTTCCAGGATAGTATCATCCAAGTCCTTAGTGCGGCTTGGAAGTTTGTAGTATATCCCCCGAATGACATCCCTGTTGTTTCTCTCCCCTTTAATTTTTATGCAACTGCTCTGTTAAGATACTGTCTTCAGAGTTCAGCTTCATCTTGTTTGCTCATTAGTATAGAGATATCTAAGACCATGGGCCATTCCTTCTAACAGCATAGGCTAAAGATATAAATATTTAAAAAGAAAGATGACATACCAGAATCCTCACTGGGCTCAGTCTTCACCTGGATTGGAGCGCAACTAGACAAACATATCAGACAGAATATGTAAAACACCATACAATAGGTATAGCAGCCACAATATGGAGATGTCATTTGTAATCCAAGAACATCTGAAGGACCATGAGTTGTCCAATTTGCTCTCGTTCAGTCGCTTCCAAACTTTGGTCCCCCAGATGTTCTGGACCTCACCTCCCAGAATTTGGGATTTTTTGCCAAGCTGGATGGGGATTCTGGAAGATGAAGTCCAAAACACCTGGAGGAACAAGGTTTGGGCACTACTGCTCTAGTTGGTCCTCCTCAGCTAGGAAGCAATACAGAAGCCCCAAAAGATACAAACCATATATAAAGCCATGTTCATAACTTAGCTGAGCACTAATATGAACTCTAAAAATAAACAGTATTGGTGGAACCTCCCCTTACACAAAGGGCTTGGGAACAAAAGTGTGTTGGATTTTTACGTTTTTGGAATTTTGGAATATTTGCAATACTTCATGAGATGTTTTGGAGATGGGACCCAAGTCTAAACATGAAATACATCTATGCTTCATATATGCCTCAAACGCATAACCTGAAACTAATTTTATACACAAGTGGTGTTCATGAAACAAAGTGTGCACACACTGAACCATCGGAAAGCAAAAGAGCCACTGTTTCAGCCGCTCAAGCAGACAATTTTGGGGTTTTGGAATATTTCACATTCTGGATAAGGGATACACAAGCTGTATAATAAAGATTTGGGCTCTATCAGGAACACAGGGTTGGTTTCTTGCTTTTCACCACAATCAGACGGAATGGCAAGTTTCATTATTATTCAAAATAGTATCTTTTGATTTTCAAAAGTAAAGAATTCACCATTCAAGCAAGAATGGGATTGGCATATATTCTGTTTGGCACCTACTTTGATGATCTGTAGACACGAAATAAAAACCGACCATTGGGGCTTTTAATGGAATTGATCTTGCTGACTGCTTCAGCTGTTAATGTCTCTGAACATTTCAAAATATTACTTTTAATAAACTTTGTATGCAGTACATACAAAAGGTAAGAAAAAATATATAAATGGAAAAATAAATCAACGGATATCATCTTCCCCCATGCTCTGTTCGAAAAAGAAAAAAAAAAACCTGTAGTTCTGATGACAAAAAAAAATTAACATCCACAAAAAGGGATAAAATATAACGTACCTTCCACTTGAGGATGTCATTGTGTGTGATGAGTCCATAATACGAGGTCCTGAAAGGGAAAAAAAATACAATTTAGCAATCATAATGTAACATCGCCAGGGAAAGCAATTTTAACATGAGAGAACATTATCCCACATGGTACTGTCAGCATTTGGTGTATGGCATGGAACAGCCCCTGGGGCACTTTCCCCTTGCATAGATTATATCCAGAAGCAATGAGTATAGTTAAATAGGAATATCTGACATGAGGATAATAATATTCCCTTTAGGTCCGATAATAGTGACAGTGTAATACCACAATCAGAAGTCTAGTGTTTTTTGTGGGTTTTCCGGGCTATGTGGCCATGTTCTAGAATATTTAGTGGAGTCTGCAGAGCGAAGGGCAAGGAAATATATATCAAGAAATCCTACAGAGTCAAGAAATACTTCTGATATCTACATTGGTGAAGCCAACTTGCATATCTGAACAATTAAAGAGTTCCTCATTCTTAAAGAGTCTGGAACCAATGGATAATGGAGAAGCTATTGGGTAAAGCATCAGGAACGAATTCTTCCAGAACGTGGCCGCACGGCCCAAAACCCCCGCAAAAATCTATCCTACAAGTATGGCGGATTGGAAAAAGCACAAGAGAATTTCCTCTGTTGCTACAAGAAAGAAAAGCTTGAAATAAACCCCCGATTCTGCTTGAGCAGTCAATTAGAAAATATGATACTAGTATCTAAAAACCGCAAGACTAAAGGGACACTGTCTCAAATTCCGTTTTAAAATGTTTTGTTTTTTTTTAATTGAGAGCAGGCAATTGACGACTTACCTAAATGCTTTTTTGGCTCAAGGAAAGGCCTAAATGAGAAGAGAAAGAATTATGTTATTTTAAATGCACATCGCACCAGTTTAGTAGAGAATTCCAAGTTCCTCGCATACTTTCTCTTAGTAATCCATACAGTTACCCTACAAAGCAGGGCAGTGCCCTCTTCGCCATTTTAGACTGTGGAGCGAATTGAGGGCACAGCAAAGGCAACATCTAAATTGGGATTCACAACTCAACCATAAACTGAACAGCAGTTGATATAGTTACTTAGGGAATTAGGGTAGTTAGTCCTATTGGTCTAGACACTTACCTATAGGGACCTCCTAGATGCCCTCAAGATACTAGTGAGAGATTTTATCCAACATGCACCCACTGGGCATCGCCTTTATAACATATACCATATATTCGACTATAAGTCGACCTCATGTATAAGTCAAGGGCAGGTTTTGGGGCCAAAACTACGGATTTTGATATGGCCCACGGATAACTCGAAGGTAAAGCTTAGAGGCGTTTAACAAAGGATCTAAAGGATAAAGCAAAGGAAAAGAAATGCCGAATAAAATTCCAGCAGACGCTCACGCTAAAGGCTGGATGGATGAGAGAGTAGAGGAGGGTCAATGCTTTCAGGACAGATTAGGTTCCTGCCTTTCTCAAGAGGATGGTCCCTTTGACTAAACACTTTAGTCAAAAAATTGACCCAATAAATCTGAATCAACCTATCCACAGGTCAAAGTAAGTACTGTGTTTTAACTCTTAAATATATATATTTAAAAGTATACTTGCACTGATCCATGTGTAAGTCGGCTCAGTTTTTTGGAGTCAATTTTTGGACTGAAATTTCTAGACTTATACATGAGTATATACAGTATATACATGAGTATATACAGTAGTCCTACAGGAGGCCAAAAGCATATAAATACAAAAACAATAATAAACAGAATATGAACCTAACAAAACAAATTAGATATTTCATACATTTAGAACACAGCTCACAGTCTATTAAACTCTCTACACCGAGCTAATTCATTTTCTTAAACACATTAATTTCCAAACCTGACTGACTCTCTTAACCCTAATCCTCATTTCCTTCACTCCTTTCTTCTTCCTGACTAGCTATGTCAACATACCAAGAGTCCACTCTGAAAGATAATTGTGGACCAACTTTCTAAAAAACGTTAAACAGAGAGAAGTTTCCTGCCAGTTCCTACTGCAAGAAACGGGTTTTTTGGCAGAAGAAGTTCCGCTTTACTGAGGCTCAGGTTACCAGAACGTCAAGTGACAGGGCTGAGGGCAATGCTGAAAAGCAGTATGCCAATATAAGCAAATCAAAGTAAAAGGAGAGAGCTACACCACCTTTTGATGACAAAGGAGATCCCAGACTTGTTTTCCAGGATCCACTTTAGCGTTGTGACGTCGTAATTGGTGGGATGCTTAAACGTCAGCCCTTCTGGGAGGCCATGCACCACCACAGCAGAGGGATCCCTCTGAATCTTGTCATACGGCACAGGAACGACAGTCGACTTGCCTAAAGCTTTGCCTAGATATGGGGGAAAGCAAAGTCTGTCAACAAGGGATCATATCTGTGAGATAAAGAGCTGAATTATGTGCATGTCCCCCTTCTTATTTGCAAAGACTAAGCCTAATCGCTGTATAAGGACAGAAGTTCCACATCATCAGAATATAACAGAATAAACGTTTTAAGAAAATTTCTGTAAAGGTCTGTTATTCCATGGGCTTTATTAACCCAATCTGATAATGCACTTTTACGTAAACTGCTTGTATCTTTTATATAGCCTTTCTATTTTATATGGTTTTCAGTTACAGCCAGGTCTACTGACTGTAAATAAAGATTGACTGATGACTGACTATATTAATACTCCTTATTATATGAGAGCCTTTCGGGCTGAAGGGAGGGGTATAAATACCATAAATAAATAAATATATGGGCTTCATTAATAATATCATTCATACAGAACTTAACTATAAAACTATAGCTTCTAAATTAGATTAGATTAGCTCTCTTTCTGTGAAGTGAGCAGAAACTCCCGATACAATCTAGTTTAAACCCTCTTATATTATATCTCTGCAACTGTCTTCCGCAAAGTGAGACCCAACTCAATCTCAAATCAGGATTAAACACCGCACAACCTTCCTGTGAACAGCAACTTGGTACTGTAAGATAAATAGTTACCATAACAAATGCAGAAGTAATCCTCCACGGACTTCCTAAGGGCTTCCATTTCCACAATATCCACTGTCATCCTGTTATCAAGCGGCGTTGACTTTATTTTCTGCAGCTCAACAGCCTTGGCCTCTTCATTCACACCTACAAAGCATGAACTAGAAATCTCAGACACAGTTCCTCTCTAAAGGTCAAACAGCAACAATCTATCTATCCCATGTGAACCTATTTGGATGCTAAGGCTTTTCTCAAAAGGCCTTGCTGCACGTACCCACGCCATAAAAATGCGACCGAGAGTAAGGTCTTCCAAAGAACACTCTTGTATTCTGCTCTGGTCAGACTTCACCTGGAAGGCTGTATAATGTTCTGGCTACCACGGCACAAATATATATATATATATACATATACATGTACAAGCTGGAACAAAAGAGGGTAACTAATATGGTAGAGGATCTGAAAACCAAGCCCTGAGGATGCTGGGCATGTTTAGCCTGGTGAAGACTGACAGCTAATGTGAGAGGCCAGCAATTTCTGTTTTGCAATGTGCCAAAGATCATCATTAAATTCATGTCTTATTGATACAAATTTCTTTCCTGGAAATTTGACAGGGGTCAGGAGCCAATGGCTCATGGACTAGCAACCACTACTTTAGGTAGTGCTGATGCAGAACACACAGCGAGCTTGGTTTCTTCTCTTCCCGATATGAGAACATGAACCAAAGCGCTCAAATTAGAAGAAAAGAGATTCCGTCTAGACATTAGGAAGAACATCCTGACGGCAAAAAGCTGTCTGACGCTGGAATAGACCACTTTGTTCTCCTTCTTTCGAGGCTGGACAGACATCTCTCGGGTGTGCTTTAGTTGTGTCTTTCTGCATGGCAAAGGGTTAGACTAGACGCATGACTTATATCCGGCAGAGTAATACAGAGCCAGCGGACTATGAGCCTGTGGTAGAAACTCGGGATACTCTTGTAAGGTAAAAAAGGGAAATTTACATTTATTTTTTAAAAGCAATCTTTCTTTCTTAGGATAGGAAAGGGGAAAGGAAAGAGAGGTTGACCTAAACTTTGTCAGAAGAGCCCCTAAAAGCTGGTTTTCATGTCTGGATGTTAGGTAGCAACCATTATGAGTCTGGAGCCTCATGGACGCTCCCTTCCCAGACAAAAGACGACAAAGGTCTTGTTGCTAACATATAAAGCCCTTAAGACATGATTTCAGGCAACTGGGCAGACTGTCCTCTCATCACATATATTATAGCTGTCCTCTTATCATATATATTATTATTACATTATAGATAATGTCATTGAGGGAGATCATGCTGGCTGTGACCTGAAGATTGCCATCTAACAGAAAAGTGGAAGCAAGCCTTACCAATGGTGGCCCCTGTCTTTTCGAATGCCATCTACCCGCTGTGGCATTTTATAAATATATATTCCAATGTGCTAAAATTTAGAAACCTGGCTAAGGAATCTATCTGCAATAATGTTCTCTCAGCCAGCACTTCTCAGGCTATCTGATGCAATGGATGTGCCCAAGACTGGTACTATATTTGTGCCCCCTGGCTATACAGTCCTTCCTCCATTCTCGCCGTTTTGGGACCCGCATCCCTCGCTTATGCGCAAGGGACAAATGGAGGGAGTATGAATGGGGCCGGAGCCTATATTCAAGCCAATGGGGCATGAATATCGGCGAAATTCGGTTTTCGCGAGGGGGGTCCAGAACGGATCCATCATGAAAAAGGAGGGGCAACTGTAATTATTATTTTTTTGTGTATGAAAACTCACCAGGGACTGGCAGCCAATGTGGGTCAACACTGAGTAGCACTGCTGTAAGCAACACAAAAGTTTACTATACTAACAGAGTAAACGGGCATCACACCCGCACACGACTTTGATGGGCCAAGTACAGGGGGCCAGTGGTCTGTGAGCAAGACAGATATCATTCGGACTTACAGTACTTCACAAAATCCTTCTGGAAATCTTTTCTCGTGTTGACAAAAGCTCTCCCTCTCTCGGTTCCCACGACAAACACGTCGGTTTCATACACAGCAATGCAGGCGACTTCTGCTTTGGACTTGGCAAGCTCTTTGCACTGCGGAAGAAAAAAAAAGTTGTTGCTCAGACTGGCAGCAGGAAGACAGTCGGTGCAGCTGCACTTGGGGAAAAAAACCCTTTTACAGCGCCGCCTCATCCACTCCTTTCCACTGTTAACCAGAGCCACAACAGTGTTCGACAGTGGAACACACTCCCTCGGAGGGTGGTGGAGTCTCCTTCCTTAGAGGTCTTTAAGCAGAGGCTGGATGGCCATCTGTCAATGGGGATGCTTTGACTGGGAGTTCCTGCATGGCAGAATGGGGTTGGACTGGGTGGCCCTTGGGGTCTCTTCCAACTCTGTGATTCTATGATTCTATGAACTGGAAGGGGCTTTTACCTAGAGAAGCCAGGAACGGAAATGGAGAACTTACGCTACCAAAGGAGGTGTGCATACACAAGAACATACAAGTATTCCCATATTAGAAGCGTGAGCCAGAGCTTCAACGCTTTATCCACAGCTTTTCCCTTCATTCAAGCAGCATCAGCTTTCGAAGGGAAAAAGCTGTCAACTTCATCGCCAGGACTTTTGAAAAACCAGGTTTCAAATCCATGGAAACCCAGTGGGTGATACTGAGCAAGTCACACTCTCACAGCCTCAGGAGAAGGCCACGGCAAATCTCCCCTGAATAAATCTTGCCCAGAAAATGCCAGGGCAGGTTTGCCATAAGGTGAAGTTGACTTAGAGGCACGTAACAACAACAGCTGAGCAAACAAAGCAGCCCTGCTTCTTCTTCCCTCTCCTTCTAATATATCCCGATGCAACTGGAAACCACTGGTTGTCACAGTAATGTTGTCACACTTATGTTGTCACACTTCTTGCAAGTGAACTGAAATGAAACCGACACAGACATCTAGAAAGATACATGCCAGATACAGAAGGCGCGTTTTAAGAGACGTCAGCGTCGCCTTACCATCGACTCAAGGGCCGACATGAGGAACGTAACCACCATCCTGCTTTCAGACGAGTCCTCATCGTGGCTGGATGCTGCTGCCATCGCTGCCTGAGCCATTTTTGCTACAAGCGAATGATAAAGAAGACCAAGATGCATCAAAATGAATTTACACACATGGAAGAAATTCTTTTTTTCCCTCTGCGGCATGGGAAACAAGTCAATATAGCAAAAATAAGCTCGGCTGTAAACCAGTGGTTCCTAAACTTTGGTGTTTTGAACTTCAGCGGCCAGAAAGCCCTTCCAGCTTGGCCAACATCTGGGAGTTTCTGGGAGTTAAAGTACCAGTGTTTGGGAACCAGCCTTATTACTGATAGTCATGCTGTTTACAAATGTAATTCTATTATTCTGAAGTCACCAGTTTGGTATCTCTAAGGAGATCTGAGCAACTGTCACATTAGGTATAAGCTCTCTTTTGGAGCAATTTGCTAATTTTCTGTGAGGAAAAAAGCCTGACTGGGAAACACGGTTGAGATTTCTATGTAAAATGTGTAACTCGCTCGCATCCACCACTTCCATCGGCACAGTTTAATGTCTCATACCCGCCCAGCGCGTTCGAGAAACACCCCCAGATCGTATTTTCGAGACCTTCCGCAAGTCCGGTTTGTGTTTTCTTACCTATTCTCTGCATTACAAGAATTCGGCACGGCTCAAATGGAACCTGAAACAGGAAGAAAAAAAAAAGGCACAATTGGAAAACGATCGTATTTTCTTTTTAAAAAAACAAGCTTGAGGCATTATTTCTTAGCACTTGGGACTTTTTCGGGCAGACGCTTGCGGGGGAAGATAGGACAGAAGAAGGAAGACAACGACAGTTTAAAGGTGAGTTTCTTCCTGACATTTCTCCAGCACCAAGCCACAGAATAAACTCTTCTACAACAGGGACACATAGCCCCCCCCCAAAAAAAACCATGGATGCCAACCGTGAAAGCCTTCGAATTCACATTGAAATAAAGAAAGTTGGCGGCATGCGCTTTCGTAGACTTCAGTCGACTTCCTCAGATACCTGTCTTTGGATTCATGCGCGGGGTTGTACTTTGAGACTCCTTAGAAATGCCAAGAAGTCTAAGGAAACCAAGAGCCCTGTTTTTTCCATTTAGTGATTTGATTCAAAACATAAAGTAACAAGTAATGTGTGAAGCTCTCCATGTTTACCAAGGACGTTTTGAGAAGAGGTGTAAGGATACCCAATGTCTGGGGGAAAACCCACTAATTTCATAGGGTTTTCTAAAGGCAAAGGGATACTCAGAGGTGGATTTTGCCGGTTCTGTGACAATTCTTTGGATGGCGGTCTCCAATCTCACTTAATCTCACCGTAAAGAAGACAAATACTATTCTTGTTATTCCGTCCTAAGAATTTTTTATTCTATCCTTTTGTGTTCTATCCTAAGAGAACACCTCTCTAGGGACCCCCAGGTCCTCCAGGTCAACATTTGGCAGAATTTCACCATTAAATCACGCTGGAGGACCCACAAATGCCTAGAGAAGTGTTTTCTCTAGGAACGTCTAGGCTCTCCAACACAACTCTATGGCCAATTTCTGACAAATTTGCGCTGGAGGACCTAGAGATTCCTAGAGAGGACATAATAATCAAATCTTCCAACAATGAAATCCACAAAAGTCAGGTGCAAATGTGGAGGGCCAGGGGTGTGTGTGTGTGTGTGTGTATGTGTATATATATATATATATATATATACACACATGTGTGTATATATATATATACACATACACACAACTGGCCCTCCACATTATATATTTATATATATATATATATATATATATATAAAAATAATTGTATATGTTATATATTATATATATATATTATATATAAAATTGTATATATTATATATTATATATATATACAGTATATATATATATGTACACACACATATCTGTGTGTGTTTGTATATAAATAACTAATAAAAAAATTATATTGTAAGCCTGAGGGCAGGGAACTGTCTAATTAAAAAGACTGTATGTACAGCGCTGTGTAAATTTACAGCGCTTTATAAATAAAGGTTATTAATAATAATAATAATAATAATAAATATCTAGGATGGATGGATGGATAGATAACTATTATTCCGCATAGATAAATAATTTTAATGTACCACTATAAATAAATAATTACACACACACACATATATATGAGATAAATAAATAAATATTAATTTAGGATGCATACATAAATAAATATTTAAGATAAATAAATATTTGTTTGTTTATCTCGAAGATTCCCATCTCTCTCACCAAAGGATTCAAGGAAGGTTATAACCATTTTTTTAAAAAACAGAAAAAAACAGAAGGACAAAAGTTTAATAATGATGATGATGATGATAAAAATAATAATGATAATAATAATAATAGGTTAAAAAGAGGGACAAAGGTTAAATGATAATAATGATAATAATAATTATAGTAATAATGACAGTACTGATGATAATAATTTTAAAAAAGGAAGAGCAAAAACTACATCATCATCATCATCATAATGATAATAACAATTTAAAAAACCAGAAGACCAAATTTTAAATAATAATGATAATAATAATCAGAGGGACAGGAGTTAAACAATAATGACAAAGATGATGATGATGATGATGATAATTATAATAAAAAAAACACAACCAAAAACACAGATGACCAAAAGTTAAATAATGAACATATACCATTATTATCAACATATGTATATGTATACACACACACACACAATTCATATACATTCCCCATTTATCTCTCCCATTCCCCACAGTTATTACTGTTGTTGTTGTTGTTATTATTATTATTATTATTATTTAACTTTTGGC